>OZ038480.1:95704323-95831823 GCA_964036315.1 Acanthosepion esculentum | reverse complement strand
GATTAATAGTAATGTAGCTTGTCAGAATGTTTACCATGGAAACAACAAGAGATTAAAGAGAGGCTTGCGACATTTCAGTGGAGGGAAAGATGTTGTAGGGTGGAATGTCATTCTTCATCCCCAAGGCGGCGTAGACAAACCTGCAAAGACAAGACTGGGAAACTCCAGTGCAAATATGGCAAGAGTAATCTATTTTGGTCAGATATGGTTTTGTAAAGCATATAATTGCATGGCAAAAGAAGTGAGCTGCTTACAAGGAACCGAATATTTTTCATGCATTGTAAATTGATTAATTGTGTATATAGGTTCTACTTGTACTTGAACCCCAACAGAGGTTCCAGGGAAGAATAATCCTTGAAAGAACGACCGTTAAATGTGATATGCAAACATTCAGGGCTTACAAATTGACGATGATATATTACGAGTTTGGTTTTTGAAGTATTGGATGTTACAAGCAAGTTATTCACCTCTTTCAGCTGTTAGAGTGTGATCATATTACAGAGAGGATGAAAGGCTCTAGCCACGTACATATACTTTCTTTTACTTTCTTTATTCTGTTTAGACCGTTTTGAAACACGGTTGATATCAACCTTCATGTCTACCACAAAATTACGCTGACATACTTGAAAATGCTCATTGCTAGATGATTGTCACTGGATGCCGTTTGTACCATCGTGTTCGACCATGTGTACTACGTAATATTACATATACAAACAAAATGAATGGGTTAGTGATATCTTCCTCATCTTTGTTATCACAACGTTTCGGCCGGTGTACGCTCCGGCCTTCTTCAGGTGCTTGGAATGTTGAACTGTGGGTAGACTGTTCTAGTTCCACATGTCATGTCTAATGGATGCCAGTCATCAGTTATCGCCTGTTAATTCCCCTCTCCAAGTTTTCCGCCGACTTATCCAGGTATTGAACTCACACTCTTTGGGTCCTATCACTGGATCTAACTATCGGCTTTATCCACTGTGCCATGTGTCCTTTAGGACATCTGTATATGAATTTCTGGCACTTATATACCTAATATCTTCAGCAACCATTTTTACCAGTGTTCATATTGCTATTTTTGCTATCATTGCATGATTTTTACCAGAGCTCATATTACAATTTTCGTTGTTATTATTGCTTTTCTCTGGCATTCTTTATTACTGGTTCCCATATTGTATTCATTTCTATGCTTGGTCGGCTCAGGAGATCTTTGAGCACTGGTAAAAATGGTTGCTGAAGATATTCCGTTTATAAGTCCCATAAATTCATACACAGATGTCCTCAATAGCACATGGAACAGTGGATAAATGCTTTAGTTAGATCCAGTGAGACGACACAAACAGTGTGAGTTCAATACCTAGATAAGACGGTGGAGAACTTGGAGACGGCGATTAACAGGAGATAACTGATAACTGATTAGACATGGCACGTGTAACTAGCGAGCGAAATAAAGGGTTCAGTTCGACATTCCAACCACCTGAAGAAGGCCGGAGCGTACAACGGCCGAAACGTTGTGATAAATATAGCAACAAAGATCAGGACGATAGTCCGAACAATGTAAATAGTGTACATAATGCCTCATCTCAGAAAGATAGACAAATAGTGTAAGAGCAAATTACTAGATATTGCTATTTTCCTTAATAGAGAATTTAATTAATTAAAAAACATTAAATAAATTAAGAATGGCGTCGGTTTATCAACCAGTCAACGGGTATAGGCAGTCTACGGCATTTTCAAACATTACATAATAAATCATTTTAAATATGGTTAATTTTAAATGTGCTGTTTTCGATAATATATTTTCAAAAAAGTATATATATATATATATATATATATATATATATATAGATAGATAGATAGATAGATAGATAGATAGATATAGTCCTGTATCATGCGACTTTCGCAGACCTAATTCCGAAGCTAATTTAAAGGGGCTCGCATCAACCACGAGATATAAAATTAGCGGATGTAATGCTGGAGCTGGCTACGCCGTTGACAAAAATATATATCCATTTTCTTTAGTCAAAAAGTACAGAAGTACTTATAATGAGCATGGTTCTGATAACAACGACATTTTACTTAAATATATCCAATAATAATACATGTAATATTCACATATTAGTATCGTATTATAAAAATATAACATAGCGACTAGACATCGTTTCCATTGTTTACATTTAAAAGATGTTTTGCTGTTTCTCGTTGGGTTGTTTATCGCATTGACGCAACGAGTATAGCGTTACTAACTTTTTTAACTCATTCAACTAGGAGATGGGATAAAGAGATAGCCGAAAAAAGGTTAAACTATTGTAATTTGGTCTCTTCAAAAAGAGCTGGCATGATACACATGATACTTGAAATGGTCATGTTTTTTAAGTGAAAATTTTGGGGACTCACGATACTAGAGATCAGGCGTTACAGGAGTATATATATATATATATATATATATATATATATATATATATATATATATATATATATATATATATATATATATATCATGTAAATCTATTTAAACTAGCCCAAGAAGAAATAAATTCATCATCACTGACAATGATTATTTAGTTAAAAAGTGGAATTGTCCTTTATCGTAGAGAAGAACATAGTATTTAAAAGTTAAGTGATATTTCTTTCCTTAACAACGTGTAGAATCAACATTCAGAACTTAAATTGTCTTTTAAGATTTTTAAAAACTTTTTTAAAGTACTTTTTACGTGTAGATGCTCTTTTCGAACAAATACTCCGGTGCATTCATTTTTGTGGTTTTCAGTTCATAAATTTCAGGTTATTCCTAAATCACACTACACAGAAAGAAAAAATAGATATCGCCATTTGCATGAAGACTACATTACGAATGATCAACTCTGCAAATGGTAGATGAAACTAGCAACAGAGTGTTGTAATAAAAGAAAACAGTTGCATACGGGAAAAACCGTCTTAGTAAAATGGTTATTTTCTAAGCGTAGCTTAGATGTAGCAAAAGGCTGAAAGTATGGGGAACCTAGTTTGGATCGAATTCATTTTTCAGTCATAGTTCATCTGGCGAGGCAAACTTGCTAACCATTACACCACGCCGAGGTCCCCAATCGTGTTAGTAAAATGTTACGACATAGACGTGTGGAATTCCCTTAAAGAATTGAAGTGTATATGCAAACCTATGTGTATACTGCAGAGAAGAAAAAAAACATTTGAATTGAAACTATAGCAAATGATTTTCTTTCATAATGAAAAAGGCCTACTTTATGTCCCAAACTCTCCATTTTAATGTCGAATAAACGCAGTCCCCGTGCCGATCATTATGTAGAAAGTAGTTTCCTAAATTACCTCTTCTGACGAAATGTTTTGATCTGACACCGACTTTAGAGCTGTCATCAAAACAGAAGAATTAATATGGAAATGAATTTCATGTTCAGGATGTTAATTACCCTTCACAGCATTTTAGTGGAATAATCATAATTACTACGCCATTCTAATGCCGATGTGTATATTGCGTCCTTGAAGATGCGTTGCCAGTAAATGTTTACAGCGTATACTCACAAATATGTGTCTACGAGAAGGATGTGATTCATTCGGACTCTAAATGAGTTCAAATAGATTCTTCGGATTCTAATAATTCTGTGTATCATGTCCCTTCGAGGCGTTGTCGATCATGTCTCTCCACAATTTCCTGTCCCTTGTAGCTCTTAGTAATTTTTCTCTTTTTGCTATCGCTCCGAAACCCTGTTCTGCTATTTATTCACACAAACTCGTTAGTTAGGTTATGCTCTGTTTTCTTTTGTCTCTATTGTTTGCAACACAGAAAAAACAAATTAATCAGGGCCGCCCACTCCGCCTGTGACCGACTCAACTGCCGCGTATTTAAAAACCATGCACTGACAATGACCACCAAAATGATGGTCTTCCGGGCAGTAGTCCTCTCCACCCTTTTATACGCTTGCGAAACATGGACCCTATATAGAAGCGAGGTAAAAATGCTAGAAACTTCCAGCAACTGAAACTAAGGCAAATCCTCAACATCTCTTGGGAGAGCTACACTACCAACACAGAAGTGCTGAACAGAGCCTCATTGAGCAGCGTCGAGGCCACCATCTTCCATCACCGCCTCCGCTAGGCAGGACACGTCCACAGGATGTATCCTTCCAGGCTCCCCAAGAAAATCCTATATGGCGAGCTGGCCATCGGGACTAGACCACGAGGAGCACCCAAAATACGCTTCAAAGACCAACTAAAGCGTACCCTGGCACATACCAACATTAGCTCGTCCTCGTGGGAAGAGACTGCCAGGGACTGAATAACGTGGAGGAGATCAATACGCGATGGCATCGCGGACTTCGAGGAAAAGAGGAGGGGGAATGAAGGGGCAAGACGAAGAAGGAGGAGAGAGCGATGTAAACGACCCCCGTCCTCCCCCTCCCCTCCCTTGTGAGCATTATCCGCGACTATTCCACCACTGACTGGGCCTCGCAAGCCATGTCAAACATAAAAATCAATCGCGAAGATAGGACTCATGACAGAACCCTATGCTCGGACACGACTGGGAGCCGACGACGATTGTTTTCAGTATGCACTGTGAGTTTCAAAATTTCTAATCCCTCTTTCCTCATTATGTTGCCCTAGAAATGTCAACTATCTCTTTCTGATGTTAAATATAGGTAGTATTTTTGTTGTCATTTTCTCTAAAATTTGTCGTTACTCAGATGTTCTGTTCATGGTGTTCACAGTATCTTTCTGGAAGCATATTTGTGTTGTCGCAATTCTTGTCTTCATGGATGAGAAGATTGTTCACTATTCACTGTCATATAGGAGGACTGATTTGACATAACAGTTCAGTACTCCGTTTTTGTTTCTAATGAATTATTTCTTTTTCCTAATAATTTGCTCAGCTTTGGGAAGGCAACTTACACTCTCCTAATACGCCTTTAGATATCCGTGTTGCATTTTCCTTCCTCGGTTAAAATACTTCCCAGATATTTAAATGTTTGTACATGCTTGATTTTAATATTTCAAATTTGTAATTTGCATATTGGGTGGTTCCTTTTGCTGACAAGCATAGGTTCAGCCCTCTAGCAATTGATGTTTAGTTCTTTCTTCTCGCTTTCTTTCACTACAGCCTGTAGGAGTTCCTATCGTCGCCCTATTCATCTGTGTACCTTATGATTTTAAGATTGTGTCCGACAAAAATGAATGCCAGTTAGAACTTCTAATTATCTCCCAATCGTCCAACTGTATAATTTGAATAAGTCCAGGTAGAAGAGATCATTTCTAGTCAGGAACGGTTTATTGAATCAACATTTACCAACAATTTAAAAGCAAATCTTTAGCCAAACATTGAAGGTTGATTTTATTTTCTCACCGGAGTGTCTGTCGTGCTATACTGTGAAGCATATACATATACACTGATAACGTTTGGGGCACATAAATCTAATCGGCTTTAGACTCATTAAACTCTAGTAATTTACAGCATAATCTGTTTTAAGAATTAACGAACATGAGTTTAACAAAAGGCATTAAACCTAAAATGCATATGGAGTTGTAAAACAGTATTAGGTTTAAAATGGTACGGAGATTAGGGAATAGTATTACGGTAAAAAAAACAAAAAAAAATTGTCGGCAACACAATGAATTTTAAGAGTTGCAGATCCATCATTCCAATTGTGCTAACAATATAGCATTGTTTTACAACTGCATTTGATAAATCTTAGTTTAAGGTTAGATAACCTATTTTCGCTGCTAACTCTTACGGTGTTGCTGGCTATATGTAGGTAACTAATTCTGTCAGGGTTGTTGGGTTTGATGTTACCAGTGTATTTTTTAAAATGGTTATTCTCTGGACTTTTTAGGCTTTGTGTTTAGCATTATAGATTATATAATTCGATATCTGTCTATATTTCTGAGATGAGGTATTATGTACATTATTTACATTATTCGGACTATTGTCCTCATTTTTGTCGCCATATTTATTACAACGTTTTGGCCGTTGTACGCTCCGGTCTTCTTCAGGTGGTTGGAATATCGAACTGAACCCTTTATTTCGCTCACTGGGGTAGTCTGTTCTAGTTCCACGTGCCATGTTTAATGGATGCCAGTTATCAGTTATCTCCTGTTAATTTTTCCCTCTGAAATTTCTCCACTGCCTTGAGGACACATGGCACAGTGGATAAAGGCATTGATTAGATCCAGTGACAGGACCCAAAGAGTGTGAGTTCAATATCCCGCTAAGGCTGTGCAGAAATATACGATATTCTGGAGGTTGAAGGTAACTTCAATCCTCTAAGTGACAAAGCTTCTATCTATATCAATTCTCTCTCCCTCCCCCTTTCTCTCTCTCTTTCTATGTGTGTGATGTGTGTGTGTGTGTGTGTGTGTGTGTGTGTGTGTGTGTGTGTGTGTGTGTGTGACCGAAGGGGTCTACATCTTTTCCAGTTTTAAAACCTACATTTTAACCCGAAAATCTCCTGTGTTATGTACCATGAAGATAAATAGTATAGAATTATTGAAGTATCGTCAAACTACCCGCTAACCCTCACACATTTTCGCAAGAATAGCAAAGAGACAGAGTCTAAATAAACTTTATTAAACAATTTTTGAGGCGGAAATGCGATATCTATCTATCTATCTATCTATCTATCTATCTATCTCTGAAGAAACATATATTAAGACGTCTCTCCTTTACTTTATAAATACAATGCATTCAATATTCCGATAATGTTAATGCCTCTGTGATTTAGTTTGGGTAGAATTTCTTGGAATTGATTCGAAAGTCTAAATCCGTATATCGAAATCGTAGCTTTTAAAAGAGATTTTCGAAATTTGTCGCAAAAAAGGAAATCCTTACTGAGAAATCAGAGTTGGGTAAATGAGAAAATTGCATGGAAATCGTTAATCACACGAGTCAATAAAGTGAAATGAACTTCAGAAACATGATTAAGTATTTAATTCTTCAGGCCATTCGTCAATGTTATATGCGGCTTGCTGGATGTTACCACATATCAAAGATTATTGGGTCTTTCAATCGAAAAATCATTGTTGTTATACTTGCGCTTATAAGGGTGCAGGAGAACTCAACATGGCCGACTAAACACCGCCGACTGAGCGCCGGGACAACTCAGCACAAGAAAAGCATTTTTTTAAATAACAGAATAAAAGTGTCGGATTTAGCTCCTCATCAGTTCCTTAATCCTTCAACAGTGGTCTCTTTCCCCTGGCTATAAATACTGGCTGACTCTTCCCCTCTCTCTCTTATTTCGACTTAGGCCTTGGGCCGCCACCTCGCGCGGAGTTGAGGTAAAATCTCTCTTTTCAACCAACTCCAGTATGTGAACTCTCACAGATACAGCGTTTCCAAAATTCTGGGAACACGCTAAGAACAATACACGTACGTACGAACACTCACAACACACACACATACTTTCTCCATACAAACACTATGTAACTGTCCATGTCTTTGTTTAACTTATTTTGTTATTAATATATATTTCTTTACACATGTATATCGGTCTTGCTTGTTTTCTTTGTCTTCTTTGGACTTAATTAAAGTCCAACATTCCCATGTAGCTGGACCGGCTAGCAGGAAATTTTAACCTTCTGATATCTCTTCACATCTTCGCCCGACGGTCCTCTACAAAAGTATTTTATTAAGGATTAAAACTTTAATTAGGGAATATTTTTTTCAATTAAGGCATTTGAAAAGGCATTGTGTGAAACCATTTTTCAAAAATTATTTTTAACAAATTAAATCATAAAAAAATCTATTTTTAATAAAGTAATTTTGACTTATAAAAAACATTTCAATAAAACACACTTTTTTTATTAATTATTTTAATAAAGTAAATCGGAAAACACAAAACAAAATGAAGCAGATTTTTTAAAAATTATTTTTAATAAAGTGAATTGTAATGTAATTTATTATTTAATAAAATAAATCGACATTCTAAAATATATTCATAAAAAATAATTTAATAATTTACGATTTACTTTATTAAACATAATTAAAAACAAAAGATCTGGTAGATATTTTACAAAATGCCTTTTCAAAAGCCTCATTTGAAGAAAATATTCATCATCATCATCATCATCATCATCATCATCATCATCATCATCATCATCATCACCACTTGACTTTTGTAATTGTTATGGTGGTGGAGGTCCGGATGTAGAAACCACATTAAATCTTCTACACAACGGTCTATTAACACCAGCCATCAACAATTCAGCTTTAGTCACACCTGTCCATTTTTTGACATTCTCCAACCAGTTTTTTTCATTGGCGTCCTATCCTACGCCCACCTTCAACGGTGTCTTGCATGAGGCTTTTGCACATCCTGTCGTACCTTGTAACGCATTCAAACCACGCCATTTTTCGGTTCATTGTGGCTCACACAACTTTCAACCCTTTTCCGCGCAAACTCGTTGGTTTTATGTCTCCACCTACCAAGGAATATTCACTAAGGTTTTAATGTTCAATACGTTGCTGATACATTCGTAATTAATTTGCTTGAGTCTTGTTTGGTTTTGATATAGAGGGCCTAGAGATGTTGAAGATTTTTTTTTATGATTTGCGTGGTGAAGTATATTGGTATTTTCAACATGTATCTTCCTTTATTGTGAAGGGGAACAGGAATGTACATTTAAATGTTTCGTAATAGAACTTGTATCCGGAAAATGACAGTGCAAGACATTTTCATAATATTGTGGTTTATATAATTCAATAAAACACGCACGCACACACGCACACACAAAACACTCACACACACACATATACACACACACACAAAACACTCACACACACACGCGCGCGCGCGCACACACACACACACACACACACACACACACATATATATATTTAGTTGAATTGACGTGACTTTGTGACCCTGGGTTTCATGGTATTTGCGGTCGGCAGACAAACTGATTAATTTTTAAATTTTGGATATATATATGGTTGCGTATATCGGTGTTTTAATGGTAGTGGGAAGAAAACGTCATATGACGACGCACTAAAAAAAATTGAATGCGCACAACAACTACAATACGCACCTCCACAACCGAAACACAAAAACAGAAAAAGAAACATTATCTGGTTTAACCCACCATACAACAAAACCGTCATAACAAACATAGGAAGGACATAACTAAACTTAATAGAAAATCACTTCCCTGCAGCAAACCGATTAACAAAAATATTCAACAAAAATAACGTAAACATTATTTACACCTGCACAAAAAATATAAGACAAATAATAAAAAGCCACAACAAAAAAGTAACAACCTGAAATAACGCAACCAGGGAACCTCAATGCAACTGCAGAAATAAAACAACGTGTCCACTCCAATAAAACTGCCAACAAACGAATATAATATATAAAGCCAAGGTAAGTGCAAACAACACCACAATGTACAACATCAGTGCCATTGAGGGACCATTCAAGAAAAGAAAATACATCTACGACCTTTTATTCTCAGACAGAAAATATTGAAACAGCAATACACTATCCACATATATATGGCATCTAAAAGACAGGAATATTACACCAAGAATAAACTGTGAAATATTGAAAAACGCACCTGCCTAAAACAACATTACAAAGAAATGCCTACCTTGCCGACACGAATAGGTAGCAATAATTTCTCATACCCAACAAAAAATAATTACTAAACATAAGATCAGAAATAATTTCTAAATGCAGACGTGAAAACAAATAACTATTATCACATTTTATACCGAACGGATAAAAGAAAAATACCAACCAACACAATTACATAAACCACCATTGACCCTATGAACACGAAATGAGAAACCACTGACACCATAGCACCATCAAATATTTTTAGTTCAAACTACCATCATAATAATTATAAGTATTGTTATTACCATTCCACCATCATTACTACAATCCCTTCTACCATTTTACCATAATTATTTGATACTACAATTGCTCCACCACTATTATTACCGCATCACAATTACCATTGCCGCATTAGTCCACAGTTACTAACGCACCACAATTACCATTATCGCACCAGTCCACAATTATAAATAACAAAACAGCATTAAAAAAAAATATCGCAAATAGCGGGAAAACCAGGGTCACAAACTCACATCAATCCAAGTAAATATGTTAGATCCATCAGTAATATTAATCGCTTTCTAATAAGTACCGAGCATATTTAATATATAAAAAATATATATATATAAAAATTACATATAGATATAAATATGTATATTTATATACATACATATTTTTCACACGTACGCACACACACACACGTACACACCAACACACACACGTACACACACACACACACACGTATACATATATATGTGTATATATATATATATATATATATATATATATATATATATATATATATGTTCAAGCATAATTGATCAAGTAATCTAGACATATGTATATTATTTATTTTTATTTTAATCCTCTCAAATTCACGGATCAATTTCTTGCTACTGTTACAAACTGAGTAAGAAAGACGCTGTAGTTGTGTTTATTTTCTTTATTTTCCTAAGTACATTCAATCTCATCCATATTCATCTTCAAGAGTGAATTTCTAAGACAAGAATTAGTGTATTTGATAATTGTTATATTTTGTAGTCTAAGTGAAAAGATTTTCCCGGGGTAGGTTATCGTTTCTTTCTGTTGTAGACTGATTGTCACATAAAGCTGTAGGACCTAGTCTATTTTGCTATTCAACCCATAGTTTGAGGGAGAAGCGATGGCTTCATACCTTTCCAAAGGGTATTTGCGCGTAAGTGGATCTAAGTAAGCTGTATAGTATTATACAAAAAAAAAAATAATTTCCTTTTCCTAAGCCCGAAGAAAACATTAAAAACCGATCAGTGTTTTGAGACCTTCCGTTATTACGGCCGAGGTTTACTTTTGACGTCATTATTTCAATTTTTTAATATTCATAAACTCATACAGTTTTTTACGCCGGCGTAAGAAACTTCTCGCCACATATTCACCTTATTCTCGAATCAATATTATAAGCCTTTTTTTATTTTTTACTAGCGACTTATCTTTTCAATTGGATCACAGATAACATAAACAGTTTAGTTTGCACAAAAATATGTAGCGTTAATTTTCAAAGGAAACATACATTTATGTCATAAATACATTCTATATAAAGTTTCTATATACATTCTATACATACTATATATATATATACATACTATATATATATATATATATACATATATATACATACTTTATACATTCTAAATAGCTTTTTTGTAATACAAAATTCAAGGATAGCTAGGAATAAGCATGAATTATAAGGCATTTTAATGTATACTTTAAAAGCTAAAAAACAACCAGTTGCGTCTCAGCCTTATCAAGTTTATTTCTGGGATTTAAAAATATAAACGTGTAAATTTAATTGATATTAATGATAACCAATGGAGGGGGAAAATATGAATTTCAAGAAACTAGAGTCCAATAATATTCAGACCCAGTAAGCATTCCCTCTGTTTACAAAGGCAAGGCCCACGGGATCTGATATACAAGGACTCTAGAACCTTGAGGTGATATTAGGAGTGGGACCTCGATAAAATCGAAAAACGGTCCACCGTAAAATCAAAGAGACAATTCCTACTATTTATAACATGCTCTGCAATTCAAGAGCTAGAAGTATTAATTAGTTGAATTTTCCTGGCATCCGGATTCAAAAAACTGGGGGGGGGGGAGGGTAAAGTGTTGCTTTATTCTCAGACCCAAACGTTGCGACGTCCTCCCTATGTAGTCGAGTCCACAACTACACTTATATCTGTAAATCCCTGAATACTAAATATACAGGATTGGGCGGGGGACATTATGAACGGAAGAGAAACTAGGATGGGTAACAAATATTACCCGAACATTAGCCGAAAAATAACTGCTATTAATCACACGCGAATTTCGCCTAGCTAAAGACTCAACCCCTGAACCATTAAGGGGAAGACGCAAGTAAACTGGACATTTTTTTAATAAAATGCGCCTTAACTCTATGAAATTTATTGATGACATCATAGCTAACAGAATCCAAAACATCCAAAGGATATCCATTTTTGGAAAGTGTCATCTTGATAAAATCAATTTCACCACAGGGAAAGCTATCAGAACAAATCATAACAACCCTATAAATTAGGGTCTTAATCAAATTAACTTTTCGTTGCCTGGGACAAAAAGAGTACCAACGTGTATAAAGTCCCGAAAAAGTAGCCTTCCTAAATACAGAAGTCGAAAACCTCTCACTAATCCTATGAACAAGAACATCCAAAAAGGAAAGACAAGAATTGGGTCCTTTTCTAATTCGGTGAGAAACAAGTCGGCTTCAGCCTCATTATTAAAGAGGCAGAAGGTATCATCCACATAACTATGCTACATAAGAGGATGACTAATACAAGAAAATAAGGAAGCTTCAAGAAACCCGAAAAAATATTTGCTAAAGCTGGACCCAAAGGCGAACTCAACGATACACCGTCAATTTGCCGAAACATAATATTATCAAAACTAAATTCGACAGACGAAGATCGAATCTTGAATAATTTGACATCAGTCAAACACCCTTCCGCTATCGGCACACAGTAGAGTAAAAAAAAATTAACGCATTATATACGTGGTATATAAACGTCGTACGACTGCCATAGCACTCAAGACTAACGAAGAGCGATGCATTTAGCGCAGAACACACACACATATATATATATATATATATATATATATATATATATATATATATATATATATATATATATATATGTATATATATATATGTATGTATGTATGTATATCATACTTGCTGTTGAATACCGAGCACCTCATGTCAGCTGAGAGCGTTAGCCTGAGAAGGCGCAATGTTTAACGTTCTTGTAGGATAGCATCAGCCTGTTTCAGGGGACAGGAAACACGCGTAGCATAATTATGAAGAAAAAAATATACACTAAAATAAATCCATATTTCAACCAAAAACGTTTGCGGTTTCTCTGTTTTTTAATAAACACACACACACACACACACACACACACACACACACACACACGCACACACACATATACACATATATATATATATATATATATATATATATAAATATATATATACATATATATATATATATAAATATATAAATATATATATATATATATATATATATAAATATATATATATATATATAAATATATAAATATATATATATAAATATATATATATATATATATATATATATATATATATATATATATATATATATATTCATTCTCGATTCCTTTAAACGTTGTATATGATGTCACTGTGGTCTGTTAAAATTTTGAATCTTACCTAATAAACAAACAGCAACAGAATGTTTCTGGATAATAAATGAGTCAGTCGATATTACTTGAAAGAAACTACTGAGCAAATGTGTTATTAAACCTATTTATCAACCCACTTTTGTTCTTTCACGAGCCATTTTTTAAGGAAAAAGACATTTTAGGACCTAGGCAATCAATACTGCGTAGATAAATTTTCATTAATATTTCTGAAATGTCATGCCATTTTCGGAAATATAGAGCATTCATACCCCCTTATTCTCCACACACTTTAGAATTCACAGTATTCTTTCTATTAGACTGGACGCCACTCAAGCCTAGACAGGCCAGTCTACGATTCTAATTAACGCATTAAGAGAAGAGACGCATTTATAAATTTTCCAAAGACATTTGCGCGAAACTGTATGCAACAAACTTACTGGAATTCGAACTCGGTTCCTCGATTCCATTTATTATGTCTGTATCCGTTACCCGAACAGCATATACTTATATATTTATATACTTAAGATTTATTTATTTTCGTTACAGGGTTGTTAATTTTAACGTTTCAAAACTAAACTAATCTCTGTTAATCATCTGAGAGACCCCTTTCTGTTTCCATCAGCATGGCTGATGCTAACCTCTGACAGACTGACTCGTTACTCTGTCTCGGGATAACGTTCTCGGCTGACATGAAGTGGAAAGATTATACTGAATCCATTGCTAGATTTGCTGCTGAGAAATTTGGCTGACTCTTACGTGCTAGACAACTTTTGTCTCATGAATCTATCTTGGATATCTATTGGTCTACCATTCGTCCATGCTTAGAATATTGCTGCCACATATGGCCCGCTTATCCTGCTATTTATATAAAGTTCCTTGATAAAATCCAATGAAGAATCGGCAATGTTATTGACCCTGATCTGGCATCTCGGGTTCAGTCACTTCAACATCGTCCTAAGGTTGCCTCCCTTTGGCATTTCTATAAATATTTTCATGATAATTATCCGGATGAGCTCTTCGTTATAGTGACTGGACTCTTTGAATTTAAGCGCAATAATAGACTGGGGTTAAATTCTCACCAAATTATAGTTGAACTGGCTAGATGTAACGCAAATTCCCTGCTAAGATTTTATTTTCTCGCGCTTTCTCGATTTTGGAAATCTCTCCCGGCTATATACTTTCCAGCCAACTTTAATCTTCTAAAATTTAAATGCAGCGTGAATCGCTTTTTACTGGCCTCCTGATAACGCTTCCTTTGTTCTTGCTCCTTAGTAACGTTTATGTTTTCTAATTCACCCATAGCAGTAAACACTTGTGTCTTAGTGGCTTTTACTGCCTTGCCCGGGGTGAAATCGCTTTTAAAAAAAGTATTTCTTCTACTTTGTTCGAAACCCATAATATATCAATAATCAATAATTTATAAACCCCAACCCCAAATTTGCAAACAGACAAAGCATTTTGCGTTATGTTTCATCAAACCTGAATAAGGGGTATTTACCTCCTTAACCGTACACTGTAAAATTAACACATAGGTATTCATTGAAAATTTGTAATATAAGAACTGGATTGACATTCAATTGCGACCACTGCTGGCGTCATCACGCTCCTAATCTTTGCTATCACGCATCGTAATTCTTGCAAAGAGTGGTACCCAAGTAACACGTGCGCCAAAATGTCCTAATCAGTCCTTTGCGTCTGAGCAGCGTTGAAATTAATTACGAAACAATCACGTCTAATGCAATGTATGTGAATTACACGCCCTACGTGTTTTGCATGAACTACGCATCTTATACAATTTTCTCAGTCAGCTTACAAATGAGATTAGCTCGGAGTCAAGAACGTATACATTGCGAATAATCAGAATATAGAACAATTGTGACGAACAGAAATTATATTAGCTTGTAGGTAAATAAGCAGTCCAAGTACAATATATTTACCTAGTTTATACCAAATTATATATAGCAACAACGATAACAGGGTGGATGTGATATATTAAGGCAGCTTGATTTTTCACATTCGTCAGAAAATTATATATATTTACCTACTGTTTATACCAACTGATATATAGCAACAACGATAACAGGGTGGATGCGATATATTAAGGCAGCCTGACTTTTCACATTCGTCAGAAAATTATATATATTTACCTACAGTTTATACCAACTGATATATAGCAACAACGATAACAGGGTGGATGTGATATATTAAGGGAGCTTGATTTTTCACATTCGTCAGAAAATTATATATATTTACCTACAGTTTATACCAACTGATATATAGCAACAACGATAACAGGGTGGATGTGATATATTAAGGCAGCTTGATATTTCACATTCGTCAGAAAATTATATTTATTTACCTACAGTTTATACCAACTGATATATAGCAACAACGATAACACGGTGGATGTGATATATTAAGGCAGTTTGATTTTTCACATTTGTCAGAAAATTATATATATTTACCTAAATCCAAATAAAGTTGATATTCTTTTGTATTAGATATTTCGAATGGAAAATATATTCAAATCAGAATTCTAATTTTGAATACCCCTCGATCAACATTCGCAATGTTTTACTGTTTTTGATAAGCAAAAACTGTGTAAAAAATGTAGAAGATTACAAATGAATCTACTCATTGAATAAGTATTCTTAGGTAATTTGTTAGATCATAATTAATAAAAACATAGATAAAAGTGTATATAACCTCATAATACTAGTGGGTACATATTATGAGTCAAAATGTTTTAAATTTGCATTGTTTATTAAAAATCACACTAAATGTACTGCGCTGTGTACCATACAAACTTAAAAGCTGTCATATCAGGCGGCATTTAAGCTAGCTCCCACGGAGGGCTCTTGATTGGTTCTTCATCATAATAGGTATGGAGGAATAGATGCAATAGGCAACAATAAACTACAGAAGAACTCAAAATTGTTCGCTGCATTTAAATATTGCATTAATATTTAAGCCTAACTTTTAAAAGTGTTACACCGGCCTTTCTAACACAAGGGAATTACACCGGTTCTCACTATATATAGTGCCAGTAATACCCACCCGATGTATAAGCAGCGACAGTCCTTTTGGACGTCTCAGCTAGCCGGTCGAACTCTCTGCCTCTGAGGCAGAGGGGAACTCTCTGCCTTTGGGCGGGGAGGAACTCGGACGAGGCTCCGCCGAAGGGCAGAGCCTCGTTCGAGGTGGTTGACCACCCCGATCCCGTTTATACGGGTTCTACGGGCAATTTTTGCCCGAGCCTACGGGCTCGGAAAGCCCACATTAAACCGGCCTTGTGCCACATTCGACACACGTGGGCGTGTTGTTAAACATCGTAAGCAGCGACAGTCCTTTTTGGACGTCTCAGCTATTCGGTCGAACTCTCTGCCTCTGAGGCAGAGGGGAACTCTCTGCCTTTGGGCGGGGAGGAACCCGGACGAGGTTCCGCCGAAGGGCAGAGCCTCGTTCTGGGAGGTTGACCGCCCCGATCCCGTTTATACGGGTTCTACGGGCAATTTTTGCCCGAGCCTACGGGCTCGGAAGCCCACATTAAACCGGCCTTGTGCCACATTCGACACACGTGGGCGTGTTGTTAAACATCGTAAGCAGCGACAGTACTACAACTGCCTAGCTGAGTAGTACCCGTTTCCTACCTTTGTATCTGTGATGTTAAATACACTTGTTCCTTAAACCAACCTCGACTTGATTTTCTTCTTTTTACTATTGTGCCACGACACAACAAAAAGTTTAACTATGAATTTTCTGTCGCCACTTAATTTGATGTACGTAGGTTCTTACTTTCTGTACAAACAATTATTTGTATTTCATAGTTAACTTTCGCTGGATTTCGCAATTAATTTCAATTATTCCCAAATTCGTTTCCAACTTATAAAAATTGTTATCGTACAAAAATTTCGTCGCAAAAAAACACGATAAAAAAGTCGCCGAAACCAATCGAAATAATGAAAAAATAGACAATCCAAAATTTCAGGATCTCGAGTCCCGACCCTGCCTGTAGTGTTTTAAATTTGCTCACGGAGTGAGGCTGATTGTTTTATGGAATAATATGTTGGGCTACGGCCTCCAGGAATAAATTTTAAAAGTGCGACACACTGATACTCGCTTTTATTATATAGAAAAAAAAATGAAAAATTGAAAGTTAGAGAGTTATTTACATTTAATTTAAAAAGTGTGACAAGGTGACACACTGACATTCGCCTTTATTATAGAGAAGAAGAAAATGAGCTAATTAAATTTAGATAGTTGTGTTATTAAATTGAAAAAGTGTGACAGAGTGACACACTGACATTCTTTTTTATTATACAGAAGTGAGCTATTCGAAGTTACAGAGTTGTGTCCCTTTAATTGAAAAATTGACACAATGACACAATGACATTCTAATTTATTATATAGATTACATCATAATATAACTAAATTGTTTAGTATAAGTTCCATTTGAAGAAAATAATGGTCTTATTTGATGGCGCAATGATTTAGTAATAATGAGCTTGTGCCATGCATCTTGTTCATATACAATTTGTAAAGCTTCATTTAATTATATATTGTATAAATCGGTGCTATAAATATTTCACTGATCACCTGAATGAAATTCCAGCGTTACGATTTTAAATCTAAACTTAATCTTTAAACCCGTTTCCTCAAAAAACGACAATGATTTGGAAAAATATAATTTTGTCGGTATTTATCATGTCAAACCTTTCTTTTCATGTGCCATGTCCCTTCAGGACGTAGGCGATGATGGCTCTCCACCTCCCTCTAGCCCTAGAAATTCTCAACAAGTTCCTTCCCTCAGCTATCTCCCCGAGACCACGTTCTGTCATCCACCTGCTCAAGTACGCCTGGAATGCCACGCACTGCTTTCCCTCGTCTCTCTTTCCCTCTTTTCGACCCGTGAGTATCAGATTATCCAGGCTCTTCTTCCTCATTATGTATCCCAGAAACTTCGGCTGCCTCTTCCTGATGTTAAGCATGCAATTCCTCTTTGTCTGCATCCTCTCCAAAACCTCATTGTTGCTCACACAGTCGGTTCATGAAATCCTCAGCATCCTTCTGTAGAACCAGATCTCCGTCGCCTCAAGTCTCGTCTTCATTCTTGAGGAAATCGTCCAGCATTCGCTGCCGTACAGAAGGACAGATGACACGTAACAGCTCAATGTCCTTTGCTTTGTTACCAAAGAAATTCTCCTGTCTCGCAATACTCCACCGGGCTTTTGGAATGTGTCCTTGAACATCCCAATGCATCTACGGATCTCACTGTCCTCTATCAAAACGCTTCCCAGATATTTAAACTGACGCGTCTGCTTGATTCTAGTGTTCTCGACCTATAATTTTCAAATTGAGTGCAATACCACGGTTCCAAAATGGATCTGCCCTAGTGATATATAGCCAATGTTATAGGAGTTGTACATGTAACGTTCTTCGGTAACATACACATTGAGGGATCTTCGGTAATGTACCCATTGATTATTTGATAACATACACATTGTTTGATCGTTCAGCCTTTTACACATTGTTTGATTTTGCGGTAACGAAAGTAGTGTTTGATTGTCCGGTCATGTACAATTTGACTGTTACGTAATGTAACGTAGACATTGTTTGATTGTTCGTTAACGTACACATTGATTGTTCCGTAACGTACACATTATTTGTGTAAAGTAGATAATGATCTTTCGATAACATACATATTATTTTATTGATCATCAATGTACATATTAATTTTTCGGTAACGTGAACATTGTTTGTTCGGTAGCGTAGACATTGATAGTTCGATCACGTACACATCGTTCTATTGCTCAGTAACATACACACTGATTTTTCGGCAACGTACACATTGTTCGGTTACGTACATAGTTATTTTACCGCAACGTACACATTGTTAGATAATTTGTAACGCACACATTATTTTTTAGATAACATGCTTATTGTTTCATTGTGCGGTAACGTACGCAATCTTTAATTGTGATAATATAGACCGGGTTTAATTTTACTGTAACGTATACATTGATTCTTTGGTAACTTACAAATTGATTCTTTGGTAACGTACACATTGTTTGATTGTTTTATAACGTAGACATTGATTTTTCGATAATGTAGATTCTTTTATTATTCAGTAACGTACACATTGGTTATTCAGTAACGTAAATATTGTTTGATTTTTCAGTAACGTGCACATTATTTGATTGTTCGGCAATGTATATTTTGTTCGATTGAAGAAGAAACACTAAAAATATAACAAATGTTTGGCTTATTATTTTTGTCTATAAAAAAAGGAACCGCTATGGTGTACGTCACCGCAGATGTATTTGTTTATTTGCCGTTGGTTTACAATTGTTAGAGTTCGTGCCCAGGTAAAATGCTAGAATTTCAAGCGATTTCCACTTAAAGGTGTTGCAGAATAGGATCTTGTTGATATTAACATCACTATAAGGGAAATTAATACAAGTAAAAATTAAAACTATATATCCATACCTCTAGACTTATCTTGTTTATTTGTCTTCGTGTTATCTTCTTTTTTTTAATATTGTCTGGATTGACTTAAACCATTTTGTAAATTGAAACCATTTATAATTTCGGTTTGATGAGACAAGTATTAAAAACTTACTTGTTAAAATAAATAATAATCGAGTTTTCGACGGTTTCGAAGTTTTCCTTATACATACAGATATATATATATATATATATATATATATATATATATATATATATATATATATATATATATTGGCACAGGTGTCGGGGTTAGCAGCGAAAAGATTTAAAGTTAAACAAAATAGGGAAAGTCAGTAGGTAAGAATTAAAAACGTCAAAACTTGGAAAACATTAGAGGTAAATAAATGCTTCTAAGTGACAACTGAAGAGATCTGCATTCTTTCAGGTGAATATTCTGTGCCATTTATATAGATAAAATGTTTGCCAATATATACTACCCTTGATATCGCTTGATATATAAACAAATAATTATGCAAATTGCGTCAAAGATAATGATTAGGAAATTATCTCTATGGAGAAAAGAGTTTAGACAGTTGATATTTAAAAGACGTTCTTTCATTTTTTTATATAGAATTAATAGCGTCAGTGATCGCTGTAGGTAGAGATGAAGAAGAAACACAGACTAAGAATGACACCGGCGATACGTAGTCGATTGTTACGTATTTATAAGGCAGTGAATGGTGCAGAGGAATAATGGGGTCTGAGAAGAACATTGTCTTTGTTTTGGTTTGTTTTTAGTTTGTTTCTGAGGGTTTTTTTATTTTGTTTTTTGGGTCTTTTTGGTTTTTTGCTTTTAATGGTAAGAGTAATAATTGTAATAGTTCCGGTTTGTGCCTACTTGGCATTGTTGTTTCTTTAGAAAGTATTCAATGAATTCCAAGAGACAATGGAAAGGCTCTTTTAATCGAAGACCGACGACGCTGTCGAGAGAAAACAACAGACAAGAACTTATTTATTTTGTATGTTATGGCTTTTGAATGAACGAACGTAATAAATGAAATAGACCAAATTGAGGAAAAGAATTCTTTAGCGCTAGCAAAAACAACAACAACAACAACAACGTCAACGACTCCGCTAGTTTTAAGATGGCTGCGGTATTGTCTCTTGCACGAAGTGTTTCCTATTGAATCAGAAAAAAAGATTAGTGCTACAGGCTATGTAACGTCTTTACGCATCAGAAAGTCATTTGTAACTACTTCAGTTTATATCAATCATGACTTCTCTATTTAGTAATTCATTCTCGGGATCATTATTTAGGATGCTTTATCTGTGTTTTTTTTTAATTATTTTAATTGCTAAATATCTTTGAATATATAATGTTTTATACTTTCATTTCGACCGCGGGTTTACATAATCATTAAAATACTGTAAATCAAATTGGCATACCGATTTCGAATATCGTCTCAGTCGTCTTAAGTTCACTTGAATGGAATCCTTTAGGAAACCACATACTGCTGTGCTCTTCCCCTTACCAAGGTATTTAAAAAAAATATATGTTGTTTGTCGCATCCCCCTTGCTTTTGGTGTTCTATTGGCAAATCTTCCTTCCCCAGCTCTGCTTCACATACTGAATGAAAGATAGATAAGGTTTCTTTTACTCGCCTTATTTCAGTGTAGAGTGACAGTAGATGTAGCATCTTTTCTTGGAGGAAGCGAGGCACAGGAGAAACTAAGAAATCAAAGAACGCGGAGGAGACCTCACATATCTATTCTCGCAGCCTTACTGATTGTCTACGCGCGTTCTTCGGTCTTATATTAAAACTTAAAACCAATCTATCACTCTCAGAATTCCACGCCGATGGGGTTCATAGTATCTCCACTGTGTTTGGGTTGTCGCATATCTAACCAGGAGTTGGGCAATTTTGAGTCAGCCTGCACATTCTGTTACATATGCCGTCAGTGACCAAAAATACCAGGTAGCCGTCTTTTTTCTAACGTGGGATGCCTTGTGTCGGGAATCTCAACTCTCCGGTAACGCTTCTTACATTGCGTTAAGGAAAGTACTGACATCAGCGTGACAGTGGTTGCTGGAACTGGGTATTTATTTTTGTTTTTCGTCCGCGTATACGTTTTATATGCAGTCGGCATTAAACCTACCTGGGGTTACATTCTACAAATGTGGCGAGGCGGTAAATTACTGAGAGCAGGCTTCCCGGTCATCAACCAATGATCAAAGCGTAGTAACGCTTCCTCTTAAAGTTATGAGGGAAAGGTAGTTCCTGGGATTCATAAGCGTATGACAGAGTTTCTCTCAGGGCAATAAAGAGAAAAAAAGTTCTCGAAAATAGCGGATACTACGCAATTTTGGTCCCCTGTTTATGTGTACCCATGTGGGCTG
This sequence comes from Acanthosepion esculentum, assembly GCA_964036315.1. Taxonomy (NCBI): domain Eukaryota; kingdom Metazoa; phylum Mollusca; class Cephalopoda; order Sepiida; family Sepiidae; genus Acanthosepion; species Acanthosepion esculentum. Next base: position 95,809,705 of record OZ038480.1, on the reverse strand, counting down.
TCCACGCTAAACTGACTTTGCATCACATCTTGTCACCGTCTAGAGGTGGGTAAATAGCGGAAGAAAGTGAAGTATCTGAGCACTCTGCAAAAAGTGTCCCAGTTGTTATAGATACACGCTGCGTTCTATATATGTGGATACATGTATATCATTTTTCTACTGCTCTCCTTTGAACAATTCCATCATTAGAATATTTGAATCATCTTCCGAATCGTTACGTTGGCATCTTCATTTATATTCTAATTACTTGTTTCCTTCGTTACCTGAGTCGTTCTTAGATATGTCAGAGTGGACCGGGGCTGCTCGGGTTGTCATTCGTAGCGTCTAATGTGAATTATCCATTGCTGAATATTCGCTTTCCTAAGTTGTTCATCATGGGCCTTAACAACCGAGCTAGTTAACCGATGCTGGATCCTATAAGATACTGGACCGGTCTTCTCGACTACCACCTCTTTCTAATTTGCCCCGTTTATGATGGTTTCTATAATAGACTAAGTTTCCTTCTTTAAAGATAGATGAAATGATAGACATTACTTTCTGTCGTTTCCTCGTTTTCTTTAAGTTATTCCTATCTAGTGTAAATGCGCGGTGTTTTTCACGTAGTGTAATGTTGTGGTGCTCATCTCCATAATAAAGATGGCGTGGTTTTAAGATATTATCTTGCCGCAGAACGACGTCTCTATCACTGTCAGAATGCCCTGCCCACAAGTCACTCCGGTTAATGACCCTTCTGGCCCTGGCCTTCTCATATGTAACATAATGGTTAGCAAGTTTGTCTCAATAGAACAATTACGGCTGAGTAGTGAGTTCGATCCTCAGTGAGTTCTCCACACTTTTGGTCTTATGTGAAAATCAACGTGGAGTAATAGTTAGCATGCTTGTTTCACTAGATCCATTATGACTGAATACTGACTTCGCTACTCACTGGGTGCTCCACAAATTCAGCCTTGTGCCACACCTAAGCTACACATAGAAAATCATTTTGGGCACATCGATGTGGTGTAAGAGTTAGCAAGCCTGACCCGCTATATCAATTACTACTGAGTATTGAATTCGAACCATCGATGTGTTGTAATGTTTAGCAAGCTTGTCTCGCTGGACCAATTACGACTGAATAGTGAGTTCAATCCTCTCTGTGTGTCCTATATTTTCGGCCTTGTGGCACATATAAGCTACACTTAGAAAAAATATCATAGAGGTGCATTTCGACATGGTTTAATGCTTAGCAAGCTTGTATCGCGAGATCATTTGTCTGGGGAGAGAGTTCGCTCCTCAGTTTGTCCTCCTCACTTTCGGCCTTGTGTGAAAATCTTTTATGCCGCTTCAACGTTGTGTAATGATTAGAAAGCTTGTCTCATTATATCAATTACAACTGAATAATGTGTCCCACTCTTTCGGTCTTGTGCCAAATCTAAGTGTAGCGTAGATAATCACTTCGCCGTGGTGTAATGTTTAACATGCTTGTGTTGCTAGATCAATTACGACTGAATAGTCAGTTCGAGCCTTACCGTGTGACCAATACATTAGGCCTTGTGCCACATCTATACTACGCTTAGATGATTACCATAGTGATCTACTTCCTATGGTGTAATGGTTAACAATCTTGTGTCGCTAGATTAATTACGACTGAATAGTCATTTTGAACCTTACTGTGTGTCTCATACATTCGGCCTTGAGCCACATCTAAACCACGCCTAGATGATTACTATATTGAGCTACTTCGATGTTGTGTAATGGTTAACAATCTTGTGTCGCTATATACATTACGACTGAATAGTCAGTTCGAGTTTTACCGTTTGTCTCATACATTCGGCCTTGTGCCACATCTAAACAATTTTGTGTCGCTGGATCAATTACGAATGAGTTCGAGCATCACAGAGTGCTCAACACGTTCAGCCTTGTGCCAATTCTAATATACGATTAGAAAACCGTTTATGTCATTTCTAGGTGGCGCAATGATGAGCTAGCTAGATCCATTCCGACTGAATAGGGTGTTCGATCCTCACTGGGTGACTATTTTCGCTCTTGTGCCACCTCTGATTTAAACTTAGAAAGTCACCCTAGAGAGACGTGCACTTTTTCACGGTTAATACGATTTAGTTTCCCCGCATCGTCTATAATGAGCAGAATATTTATGTGATTTTCAGAATGTATGCAACTTAATAAATATCTATGAATGTTCTTGTTCATATTTATTGCTTAAATTAAGCAAATCATTTTCCATTCGACACGGAATAATTATGAAATTTTATTTAGCAAAAGACGCAGCAGACATCTTGTCTGTGGTTTCGACAGAGTGGAATCGACAGAGGAGAAGCAAGGCGCATCGATCTACTCAATTCTTTTAAAATTATTTTAGTCAACAGAAGAAAGAAAGATAGAAAGAGAAAAATACGGAAATCGTAAAATTGAAAGAAAAAAAATACAGAATTTGAAAGAGTGAAATATGGAAAAACGAAATCCAAATAAGTTGAAAGAGAAAGAGTGTTAATGAAAGCAATAGAAACAGGGTAAAAGTCAAAAGACACAGAAACCGAGAAAATTTGTTTGAATAATTAAACGAAAGTGAGAAATGGGAAATAGAAAAAAGAAAAGGTAAAAGCGAACATACAAGAAATGATTCAGGGAAGAGTGAACACTGAAATATAGAAAGTTTCACTGAGAGAGGAAACAGAAGAAATAGGAAAGACTGGGAAATATGAGAAAACAAGGCAGTAATAAAGAGAGGAAGAGAGATAAATATATAGAGAGAGGAGGTGAGATAGAAAGAGAGGAAACAACTCGTATGATGTGAATTCTTCCAAGATAAATAAAGCATGGAAATTCAAATTACTTTTAGATAGTTTTTTTTATTTATTATTATAGAAACTAAAATTTTGAAATCTTTAAATATATTTATCTATATGTAAGGTAAACATTCTTTAGATTTATAATGGTTTGTTTTTCTATAATTTGTGTTTTTTCATATAATTTTTTTTTTCAATTTCAAAGTAAATATTGCCGAAACAAACAAACAGGTAACCGAAAACAAATAAAATACCTGATATTGATAGCTTAAAACGAGGAATGCTTTAACTGACGCCATTGTAAACGTAAAGCTGGATAATTCATTTCTAAATTCTGAGACCGGTTTGCTTGTCCGATAAATATGAGGGAAAATCAGAAAGAAAAGGCAATTTTGAAATTACACGCGACATCATGCGTGCGAATGTGATGACAGTTTGCGAGCCGTGCATATCATCGTTCGGTCGAGTGAAAGGGAGCGACGAGGTCAGACGTATGGAGATTCCACTAAGTGATGACACTATCGGTGAACAACGCCCCGTGAGCAGAGGGAGTCAAAGCTGCAGTATCTTGGAGAATTATGGGGCACGCACCATGAATCAATGAAAGGTATATGAGTGGATGGAACGTTTTAAAGCGGGAATAGACATTGTAACGGACGAAAGCCGATCTGGTCGTCCGACAACATCGTTTCCGGAAGAACACATCCAAGGAAAGGATACCTTGATCAGGCAAGACCGACGAATCACGTTAGCACAAGTGGCGTCAAACAGGATATCAGTTATGGATCTGCGAAATCGATAGGGAATGATGACTTGAGGTGCCGTCAAGTTTGTGCACGTTGGGTATCCAAACAAGCAACTGTACAGACGCAGTTTGGTGAGCAACCGAAAAAGTTATTTTCGGAAGGGATGGAACAGTTCTTTGACCGATACAAGTAGTGCTTCGCCATGCAAGAGGAATATATCGAATAATGATATATATATTTGGTCTTCATCAGTGGAAATGAAGGTGTTGTATGGAAATTACCTTTACTTTTTTTTATTTAACCTCGTACATATATATATATATATATATATATATATATATATATATATATATATATATATATACCAAGTATAGGATCGGTGTATACGGAATAAATTCTAATAACCCAAAAATACTATTCTTACAAGAATACTCAATACAGAGTAGAGCAAATATAATAATTTATTCGAAAATTATAATAGCCATTTTGTTTCAACACTTCAGGTGTCTTATCAAGTCATACCATCATTTGATAAGACACAAGAAGTGTTGAAACATAATGGCTATTTTTGTAGTGATTTTATAACATTTTTATGATATAATTTTCGAATAAATGGTTTTATATATATATATATATATAAAAAAAAATAAAACGTTATTTTTAGTGGTTACCCATATTTGAGTGGACGCTTCGTATGTATATTAAATAATATATTTATTTTCGTCTATCGGCCTGAATATTTAAGAAATCTTATTAAAGAAAATATGCGGTCACCGGCAGGATTTGAACTCCCCACGCTGGACAGAGGGTAAACCGTCAGTAGATCCGACGTGCCTTAGCCAACTCGGCCAGGAAGTTCCTTTGTCGATCAAAGAAGTTTTGAACAGTGCCTTTAAGCGAAATACTTCTCGTCGGAGATTCCTCAGAATTATCATATCTCCTCATTTTCGTATCCAAACGTAAACAAAGTAATTTTTTACAGAAGTAATGTATTTTTTATATATTAATCCGTCAGATATTTATCACTTTAAACATTATTTTTAATGGATACACATATTTTAGTAGAAGCTCCGTTTCTTTATTAAACAGTATATTTATTTATTTTCGTCTACCGGCCTGAATATTCAAGAAATTAAAAACTAAAAATGTTTAAATTGTTAAAAATCTGCCGGATTAAAAAAAAACAAAAAAAACATTAATTCATTATATATATATATATATATATAAATTATATATATATATATATATTTATATATAAATTATATATATATATATATATATTTATATATAAATTATATATATATATATATATATATTTATATATAAATTATATATATATATATATATATATATATATATATATATATATATATGACACCGTTCAAGAATTTAAACAAAACAACGGACAAGAATTTACTTAGACACCAAAGTACGTAATCAAAATATAAAAATAAAAACGGACGTGGACCAAATTCTACACTTACTTCCAACGAATTTAGCCTTGAATAAACTGACGTGAAGTCTTTCGAAGATAATCAAAAATCATATCGACCATTCCTGACCAGATCAAAACCGGTAGTGCGTTTGCTTCCATTTTATGGAAGAGCGTAGATTGTAGGTGAAAGGAAATATATATATATATATATATATATATATATATATATATATATATATATATATATATATATATATATATATATATTTCTATTTACCCTCGCGTACTCACATTATAATGCTTTGTAAGATATAGAATGAATGGTACATTTTTAAAAATACATCTGTTTGAGATGTTTTGGCACACATCAGTGATGTTTTTAACTGACATACTTTTGTGGTTTCGGGTCCTTCAACATGATGCCCAATCTCTACATTATCCCAGCCGAAACTGATCGGTTATCGACTTGTAGACCATAAGTCGGCTATAATTTTCTCCATTTCTTAATCACACATTGCAACTCATCTTGGCAATTTATAGTCCGATCACTGATGACTTTCTTTTCACCTGTAATCTTCGCACTTCCATAAAAAAGGAAGCCAACGCACGACTGGTTTTCGTCATTTTTGATTTTCTTCCAAAGACTTTACGTCAGTTTATTCTAGGTTAAGTTCATTGGAAGTAAGTGTCGAATTTTGTCCACGTTCGTTTTTATTGTTGTATTTTGTTTACGTACTTTGGTATCATTACGTAAATTCTTGTTCGGAGTTTTTTTTTAAATTCTTGAACGGTGTCATGGAAATGCCGATAGTATAACGCAATCCCAGCTCTACGAGTCGACACCCACTGCAACAAGCTCTTCGGTGGGGGCAGGGGATAGACACCACAAAAAAGTACCGGAATATTACAAAGGTCTTGATGATCAGTCTGAAAAATTTGTTTCGGGAAATGAGCTGCTACCTGTGCCATCGATTTTGGAAACGGTGAAAAACGGTGTTGACTATCAAAACTCGTAAGTTGATCAGCGTCAAGAGTCATCTGTTTCTCTCTCGAAGGATTGCCCTGGAAAGAGACCGAAACTCGAGAAACGTCCCTAAAAATATTTCTCAAGATAGCTAGTTTCAATGTGAGGATCTTGTGGGATGGGAGTAAGGCTGCCCGCCTGCTTCCTGATCTACTGTCCTTCGGCGTAGATGTGGCTGCGATCTAGGAGACATACTTTGTTTGCGAGGTTGTGCTCATATGCTCTCTGGCGACTACGTTGTCAATTCAGCATACGGGGACCAGCTGGCCAGAGGTGTTCCTTTGCTGGTTAAACGTACCCTCGGTGAGAGAGTGGACCTTGTCTATGAGGATGCGGGGCCGGGGCCGGTTGATCGTGGCCGATATCCCGTAAACAATAGTTCGTTTCGGGTTGTTGCGATTTATACACCCAACGACCGGACAAAGTATGTCTCGTTTTTCTGTCAGTTAGGGCCATTCCTGGTGGACTTGTCGCGCTTAGTGTTGGAGACTGGAATGCCATCCTGGAGTCCAAATAGACAGAGTCTGAACTCGTCGATACCTACTGGGTCGATCACACTGGGCGGGAGATGTGAACGTGGGCATTTAAGTGGCTGTCTACACGGGTAGCCAGCTACCTGAATAGAATGTTAGTGAGGAGGGCCGATATAGACTTACCAGATTGTCCCATATTCCCCTAGTTAGATATTCGGACCATAGACTCGTTTTGAGCCTGGATAGCGTTAGATGCTAGGCGTAGAAAGTTAAATCTGTCTTTACTAGACAGGAGGGACTTCTAGCAAAAGCTAATTAGACTAGTGCAGCGGGAACAAGTTGGGGAGGTAAACGGGAAAAGGTGGTAGGGAGGGCCTAAGCATAGGATTAGGTCGTTCACCCCTGAATATAATCATCGGTTCGCTCTAGATAAGGCTAAAAAGGTGAACGTTCTAAAAGATAGCTTGTCTCGGGTGTAGGCTGGAGAGATTCCCTAGAGATAGGTTTAGCTCGGCAGGCTCTGGAGCGGTCGGCTAGCAAGCGCTACAAGTGTCAGGTAGTTAAAAGATAAACATGATGTCTAACGAAGCCATCAATATTGGCGCAGAATTGCGGAAGAAAGAGATCTATCGAGGTTGCGTTCGATACATTCGTGATGTCAAGACCCCGGAGGAGCGTACTCTAGAGGTCGACCGATGACATGTAGGAGGCTTTTCGGTGACAATTCGAGAGCTGGATTACCAAGGAGCCTGATCTCTGTGACTGCGAGTTTCGCAGCTATTTGATTGACTTTCCTTGGCCGACTGAAGCAGCGAGCTGTGGTGGTAACATCATGGAGTATACTTAGCATTGAAGTGGGTCGGCAGTGGCAAGTTTCCGGGGCACGATGGTTTGCCCTATGAATTGTACATCTTTGTACCGATTTTGACAGTCGTGTTCAACAACTGGTTCCGGCAGGGTCCATCCCCAATGGTGTGAATACGCAGTTGATAAAGGGCAAGGTTGGTGGGCGGGAATTAGATGATTACAAGCCCATCACTCTGCTAAACACAGTAAGTCGCACACGCCTCAAGGACAACCTCCTTCGTCCGTGTCATGAGGGGTTAAGATTGTCACATTTGACGAATCCTCGCCACGCCTCGAGGTTGGCTTTCCTACGCCGCATTTTAACAGAGGACTCGATTTGGGCGGTAAGTGTTAGGGACACTTTCCCTCGCCTTACTATCACTCATTAATGTCCCGTAGTAGGCCGAGGAATTTTTCGATGTTGCCTAAGTGAATGTCGAGCTGCCTCAGTGAATGTCGAGCGACCTTGAGGGTTGTTCCTCGGTCCAGTGAACTTTCACGGCCTCGGTGGGTCTTGTATTGTGAATTAGTGGATAGGGTGCGAAGGATCCACTCTATGCGTGGCTCGGATTGTCAGCGGCTCTTTCTGGTTTTGGATGCCATCTGCCAATTACCTCAGTAACCCTGAGTTTTCGAACATGGCATTTGATTCGGAATGTGCTTTTTCTCAATGACAGGATCTTCAGATGGGGCAGGGCGAATTTGCTCGACTGTCGTCGGTGTGAGCTAGGCTTAGAAGAAATGGTTTCGCACGCCTTCTACCCTTGTCCAAGTACTCATCGATCTCGCACATCCGTGTGATAATACGTCGCCCCTGTATTCTGGGGAGAATCGAATAGCGTTTCTGACGCTGCTAGCTGTGGCAAGAATGGTAATCTGGACGTCGCGAATGGAGGGAATCTTGCGATACGAACGCTATTCCCATCAGGCACGGCCGGATACTTTCAGCCTCAGCTGAAGTTGACAACCAGGACTGATAGAAAGCGTTTGTTGTCGACAGATTTCGGCGAATGCTGGGTGAATGTAGCGAGCTTGGTCCGTGTGAAAGGGGCTATTCCTTAGTCTTTTTTAAAGTCCTTTTGGTCACAACGCGGCGGTTTCTTGTGAATCGTCCCTTTAGTTAAGTTAGACACTATTTGTTTTCCTAGGTAATGTGAATAAGTGTTGCTAACGGCTTGTTCTCGGCATTTCCTTTTGTTATGATCCATGTCGAGATTCCCAACCTCCCCAGTTTGTTTTTGTTTTTTGTCCCCTTTTCCTCATCTCAGCTGGACCAGTCTTTGATTTTGCCATTCCGTCATTTATTTTTACCCTTCCCTCTCCATTAGTGAGTGTACTTCTTGATCCTGTCTATCGCCAGAATACCGCAGCCACTCATTATTTTGAGGTGTTGAGAGGTCCTACTAACATCTGTTTTGTTTTAATTTGTTTTGTTACAATCTTTTGTTAGTTTTCAGTGTTCATCCACCCCTACTCATTATTCATGACATTTTTATATATTTTTTCTAATTAGACATTATGATTTTTCATGAAAAATTTATATTATGGTGTATTTTGTAGGTTTGCTGTGAATATGTGGTATTGTGGTATATGCAAGATTAAATGGTGAGGAATGAGTTCTTGTGGTAAATGGATAAACTGTATTGGATGAATGGGTCGTGATTGGGATTAATTCGGATTAGGAGAGCGAAGATCAAATTTTCCCCACTTCCCCATCGGCCCTGTGCCACAATTATTGTATTTTTACAATAATAAATATACAATCTGGTAAGGAACATGAGGATTCTCTCGGCGTGAAGTAGTAAGTAACGTTTTTGCTTACCCTCACTGGGATATATACATGCACACACATGCAAAGACACATAAATCACATTCTAATTACTCTTATCTTATTTACATTCATATTAATCATGCAATAAAAACTGTAAGCCCCTCTCCTTACCTATATTCTGTTTACATATATATATATATATATATATATATATATATATATATATATATATATATAACGTAACACTGGTAAAGGGGAAAAAGGTCCTAGATCTTAGCTACAGATCACTTGTGGGTAACAAAGGTTTTGGATAACCTAATCCTGCCGTAGGGTCAAGACTCCATTGTCGGGTGTAGTTTTAGGTAATACCCAAGACCTACATTCCAGTTCCCTCATCAACTGCAACTTCCCTTCACCTCATTAATGACTCCAATAACTTGATCTAGAGGTTTCTTTTGCTGCCATTGTTATTGGGCGAAGGCTTTTTTCTTTTCCAAGCTTGTTACACCTAATTGTGGCAACATCTTGCATAGTGACCGCCCAGCAAATCGTCTGCATTTTCACTGAGCTTGCCATCCATAACTTTACATTATTCTACAATATGTAAATGTTTCCCAAGTTTCCTTTCGTATGCTTCGGTCATGTTTTCTTCTTAGGGGACTGTTAATTCTGACATGATGATTTTCATGGGTTTTTCCGTATAAATAATCATTTCCGGACGTAGCTTAGTCTGCATTATTTTCTCGGGGAATTTTAGCTGCCTGCCTATATCTTCTATCATTTGCCAGTCCAGGATAGAACTGAGGAGGGGCATTTTCTTCTTCTGTAATATTTTTTACTTTCTCCCCGGCTCTGAAAAATTCATCATCTTATTCGATTCATAACGGTCTGTTTTGCGACTCCTTGTTTCTTATTGACTTCTCCACAGTTTGCCACTCAAGTCTATGGAACCTAGTTTGTCTTGCTGTTTAATCCATAGTTGATAGAAGAAGTGATAGAACTATATCTTTCCAAAGAGAATTTTTGAGAAAGTGGACGCAACTGATTATCTGGGAATTTGAATACGGCTTGCCAATTCAACGTTCCGCTCCCGATATACATGACACTATGTGCCAATCCTTTACGTATTTTAAATTTTGTAATAATATCCATTACAAGAAATACTGAAATATTTCATAGTTTTATTCGTAATCTCCCAAGATCTGAAAATTCCCCTTATGTTTTAAAAGAAATTTGTAACCGAGTTTCTCATAAACTGAAATTATTCAATTTTCTCATAAATCTGTAATCAAATCTAAACTGGAATCATTCTTTTTATGATGGAACATAAAATTAACTGAGATGTGATTGAGGCTTATGGACATTTCTGGAAAGTATTTTGTCCGCTGGATAATGATTACGTTAATATAAAAATAAAATTGTCAGAAGATGCTACAAATATATGTCTCTATTTCTGACAACTGAAAACAATCTTTTTTTTCAGATTTCCAATACATCTCAATAGTAAATTAATTTACTGTGCGTAGCTATAATATTTGTGGTTTTCTTTTTGAGGGTGGAGAAGAATTTAAGTTAGACCAACAACAGCAGTGGGAGGAATAAGTTCAGTATTTGAAACTATTAAAATGATCAAATATCATAGGAATTAAACACAGAACTGGTGTCTTTTTATTTGAGGTCAAGAAAGGCAGATAGAATATATTAGATGGAATAGAAACGTTCATCTTTCGTCAGTATAGCAATCATCTTTGCCATTTGGTTTTGTAACGAGCCCCTAAACGACGAGGTTTCCAAATATGTTGTGGACGTGCATGTTGCGGGTCCCGCCACAATTATTTTATTTTGTCTAGGAAAGGTGTGGAAAGGATCATGCCATTATGCTGGAAGTTGCTATCCAATGTGGTTGTCACAATGCAATTTATATTTGACATAAAATAGCACATTGTGTAAAATACAAGACAGAACGTAATGATTCAAAACATAACAATTGGATTTATTAAGTGTTTTGGTGTATATGCATATAAGCGGAAAGTTTTGATAGAGTTATGTCTCTTAGATTTGGAGATATTTGTATCTGAGCTCATAAGGATTAGATTAACTATTAAACTGTAGTTTATAAGAATGAGTATGTTGCATGTTAGAGGTTGTCTATTGGACAAGTTGGTAAGAATTCAGAATTGTACTTGCGTGATTGTTGTAAAGTTCTTTCCGTCTGACTGCATTAGTCAAGAAGGGAGTTCTTTAAGGGTCACATTTTGGCAACCGAGATGAAACGCACGAGTGAGTAAAGAGAAAAGCAAGAAAGAGACAGAGAAACACTCGTGTCTGGCTTTTATATTATGTTGTATCACGTGACAGGATCAACCTTAGAAGGCGCGAAAACAGACTTGTCGCGTGTAGGTGATTTGATTGGTCGAAACTGACCAATCAGCGAGCTAGATTACAGGAGATTAACCACTGAATGCTCGTTGTATAATTTCTATGTATGATGGTGGTGGTGATACCACAGTTTTCTCAAATGACACTATCCATGCCGAAAAAAGATGTTTTTTTTTTTTTAAGATTTATTTTCGACTTATAGGATCCCAAAATTCATTTTTTTTATTCATGTGAATTTTATTTGTATTTTTTTTTTGGTGGGGGGGGGGGGGTTATCGAATGAAATATTTCTAACACTTCATTTATATATTCGGGTGTTTTTTTTTTTCAGCTCGCCCGCATCGCTAACGAATGTGACACAAAGTCGAAGTTTAAAATGGGTTTAACGGCCATACCATGAAAGCCTCCTCGGCACTTTCCCTATTGAAGACGCCTCAGGCTCAGGACAATAAAACCGGCCTCCTCCCGAAGGAAAGATACTGCCTAGAGGGAAGAACCCCTGGGGCTGGGCTTAATATATTTTGCAATTCCCTCGCATAGGCTTTCGCCTATACAAAGGGTGTATGCATTTACACATTACGGTTCTCCATTTACATTGAGTCCATAAGCTTTACGTCTTAGAGATTGGTTCAGAAGGGTAATTATTAGTGAAGATGCTTGCTAAAGCCTCTTTTCCGATTTGTTTTGTTTTTTAGGTGGGGTAGGTATTTGAGTAATCCAATCAAATGAATGATATCCGTTTCTTGAGAACATTTCCGAAAGAAATAAGAAACAGACGGAAATTTAGCGAAAAAAATGCCACGTTCTATTCGCGACGCAAAACATGACCTATTTTTTATACAGAGATATGACGTCATTTTCAATCATTGTAACTGCACGGTCTGTGCTTCACAATCAATTATCTGCATTCTGGTCACCATTGCCAGTAATCATATGCAGGATCTCAAAATGTTTGCTTCATTTGCCATCTTTCAGATTTTGTTTCAGAAAATTATTATTATTATTATTGCAGTAGGCTTGGATTAGGCTATTTTTGCATTTGATTTGACTTCGGTAAAAACATGTTTGAGATTGTCAATGGTATGTTTATACAAATCTATAATTTACTCTCTGTGTAATAGACTCTTGATATCTCATTAGCTTCGGGAAACAATGGCAAAATCAAAAGCAAGAAAAACAAAACTCAACCATAGACGGATAATAAGTCCTGAACAGTGAACATTTTGAGTAATTTGGTGTGGTATTTATTTAAAAGCTGTATATTCAAAAATCAGTTTAAGCTATAAACTGATTTTAAATTTTTATCGATCGTTCTTTTAAGCGACGTATTCTCATATTTACTTCAAAGTTATTATTTCTTTAACGATAATAACGACCTTGTGTGTCTTGCAGAACATTAATTTGGTGTTCGATACTCAACGAGTACCCTCTGCTAGTCGCTTTGCGAGAAATATAATTCAAATTTACTAAATAGCTGTGCTTACGTATGGAGACATTGCCCTGTGGTTAGAACATTCATTTTCTGCACCTGGGACCCAGGTTCGAATCTTACTATGGTTATTATTAATTATTGATGATCTTCAGCTTAACTAAAAGCTATAAATCGATTCGAGCCACTGTAAATTAAATTAAAGATTAACTAGTTTGGCCAGCACTTGATGAATCCCGGACGGCACAAGGGCTGTAAACGTTGTGATAATAACAAAATGAGGGCAATACCGATTTTCCAAGCGTAGCTTAGATGCGACACAAGGCCTAAAGTAGACGGCACCCAGTGAGAATCGAACTCATGACTCAGTCGTAATTGTTCTAGCGAGATAAGCTTGCTAACCACTACACCGCCTCGAGGTGCCCAAATAAAGTGATTTTCCAAGCGTAGCTTAGATGTGGCACAAGGCCGAAAGTAGATGGCACCCATGATGATCGAACTCGCTACTCAGTCGTTACTGTTGCTAGCGAGACGAGCTTGCTAACATTATACCGTCTCGAGGAGCCAAAAAGTAATGAGGGCAATAAACCGTATCTAAATAGTGTACATAGTTGCTCATGAAGTGCCTTCTTTTGAGAGAAAAATTTAACTTTGCGTCAAGGAAAAAGTTTGGCGAAATGAGTCCAGAAGCTTCGATTCTTACTCACTGAAAAGCAATCACTGAACGGATATTGGGTCTATGGCAAACGGATATAGACGTTTAAAACGGTACAATTAGCAAATATTTGCCCCGAGCTTCCTTCTTTGTATTCCTCTAATACCATAGTTCTTCTGATGAGACCACTTCCATTTAGAAAACTCTTCCAATTGCTAATTCCGACTTTACTGATTGATTTTGAAACTGGATAAACATTTAACTTGTCATCATTAAATGAAATAGCGTTTGATTTGGTGATTGAATGGTGTGGGCTATTCAACCTTAAAAATAAGAAAGAATTCCACTCTGATTTAAGCATTTACATGAAGGATGGACCTAATTCCATGTCCGCATTGCTTTATAAGTGAAACATTAGAAAGTCATCCTGAGAGAATAAAAGATTCTAATCTATATATCACTATATTACATATTTTGCATATAGTTTTGGAAAGAGAGTAATTCATTCAAATGTAACATTATACCGGGTTTGACAGCAAAATTGTCCAATTGTTAGATTAAGCTCTGAACCATTGTATCTTAGAGATTATTAAAGATATCTTACTGGAATTCTCCTAGGTTTTTATAACACTATTGGACTCTCCTTTGAGCAATAAGAATGTACAATTACTCTCCAAGCTCCACAGAAGAATCGTAATGAAATCGATCATAAATGAAAATGGCATGTTTATCATTAATTAATTATAGCTGAGGATCACAAGCTGATGGAGGATTGAAATAACGTTTAAATATATTATTGTTATTATTATAATTTTTATTGTTATTATCGCCCGCTTTAACCTTTTAGCTTTCTGTCCTGGAGTAACAAGGTGCCTCACACGTTTCACGTACAATTTCATTTTCAAGTCTTTTTTCACAGCTCTTTGGACAGCCATAAGTGAAACTTGTTTCTCACGTGCCAAATGTATTATTGATTGGGTTGGATCTTTTCTAATTGATCTATTTAGCAATTTAGCCGAAATCCCTCTCGATGTTGTGACCTCCTGATCCAGTTTTCCTCTCTATTGTTCTCTTTTTTAAAAACTTATTCACCGTACTTCCTGTGGTTCTTGAATGAACTTTGAAGATGGAAGCCGGGGTATGAATGTTGCTACCATTACTGAATGACTGAATGTTCTTTTTCCTCTCACGATTGCTCAGTTGAGAAGGCAGCGAGTCTGACACAAAACAATTTTAACCTGTCTTTTTTTCTATCTGAACGAGTCAAAGGGTTTTCTGTTATTTTTATGACAAATGGCGTCAAGATGACTAATCATTGTGTCTGAAATCACCTGGAAAAAAGAAACTCAATTAGCTTAGTGTCTTTTTAGATATTAATCGTTTTGTTTAATGGACAGTTATGATGCAACACGATTAGGACAATGTTGCTATTACACCAGGTATATATTGATTGCATAAACACAAGAGGAAAGTATCTAACATTCGTAATTACTCTTTGTGAATAAGCGTGTAACATATGTAATGATTTTTGTGTCAGATCGGCACATTTTGAATTTAATAATTTCCTTATATAGAAACATTTCACATTCAATGACCAAACAGCGTTACTACCGTTTGAAATTAATAAACTCTTTCTCTTAATTCAGAATTTCAGTTTTTGTTTTCAACCGAAAATAAAAGTGTGACATTCCCAGTGGCCTGGATGTGTGGGTGGTTTCATAGGTAGTGGCACAGAATGAGAAATCGGAGGGCTAAGTTCGAATTCCACTCGTCTTCGTTGCAGTCACTTACGCTCAAATAACCTTGGAAAAGGGATGAAAACCATCATTTACTAATCAGGTATGGCTTAAATAGTCGAACTTGTATCTAGGAAAAAATCAATGTATTACGTTAAAAAAATGGTTAATGCGATATTCACTCGTCAAAAGAAAAGAAAAAAAGAAGAATTGTTCTTACAATCCCAAATATTTTGGATATAAATAAACAACAAATTTTGATATCTCGTATAAGCAAACCTGTCAATTGACTGTCAATTGACGTTGTTATTAATTACGGTACATAATTGTATTATTTTATGTTTGTTTATATTATTGCTCGAAAAGTATTATATTTACAACTAAAGCAATATTTGCAATGCTATTGTCACTGACCTGTCATCGCGGGTTCAGCCATATTTTCACTGCTGTAACGTAGTTTCCCCGATAAATATTTTCATGGTATTTGTTCTTACAAGTTTTCCATTTTGGTACCTACAGTTTACGAATTTAAGCGTACCAATATATTGGCGGCTAGGTATCATCATCTTAAAGTTTGAAATGGTTAGATGTAAGTTCTATGCTAACAGCTGCTTGTCTAGCATTTGCTTCTGGAGCTGTCTTCTACGGCTTCATGCAATATCAATTAATATATTCCGTCTTCTTAATTCCGTTGTTTTTTTATCGTTCTCTCTCCTGAATAATGTTTTTTCATCATATTCTCACACGCCCAGTAACCACTTGCATCTTAGTTGCTTTTTTGACTTGCTTTGTGTTAGGGTTAGTTAAAAAAAAAAACGCAGCTTAAATCAAAACAATGATAGAATCATTAGGCATTTTTGTTATTATTACTAATAGTGTACCTCTTTACTGCTAACATTCACAAAAACAGTTTCATGAAATATGGCTTTTGGAGTCATTTTCTTGTGTTTTTTTTTACACTTTTAATTTTTCTCAAATACCTTTGTGATAGTTTTATAGCTATTTTCTTCTTCGTTGTTAAGATTTTCATTTTTTCGCAGTTTCAAACGTTGGCTCCCTGATATTTATTAACTTTATAGGAGCCTATTTCTGAGATTATGCCTCTATTTTAAGCCAGGGTAACAGACTGTCGCTGCTAGGTGTTGACTTCAATATCAAATTGTATATTTACATATTTATATACATTATATTTTTTCTATCCCTCATATTGAGCACTTTAATCGATAAATATAGCATAAGTTAAAACTAAATTTTATCACACACACACACACACACACACACACACACACACACACACACACACACACACACACATATATATATATATATATATATATATATATATATATATATGCGTATATGTGTTTCGAGGCACGGCGGATTATTGATAGTAGCACTAATTGAAGAATCGAATAGCCGAGTTCGAATTCCAGTCGAATCACTTACATTCACCTACATGCTAATAACCTTTGGAAAGGTGTTAATGCTTTCTTCTACCCCCCCCCAACTTATGGGTAAATAGCAGGACAGACTAGGTGGCAACCAGTCTAGGAGAAAGTAACTCAATTCAAAACTTTATGTAGCCCTTTAGCACATAATATACAGCCAAAGAAAGGATCGTTCGCATTGACTCGATCATCCCACCTACGATCGCATGATATATATATATATATATATATATATATATATATATATATATATATATATATATATATATGTGTATGTATGTATGTATGTATGTATGTATAAGGAAAACTTCGAAACCATCGAAAACTCGATTATTATTTATTTGAACAAGTAAGTTTTTAATACTTGTCTCATCAGACCGATATTATAAATGGTTTAAATTTACAAAATGGTTTAAGTCAATCCAGACAATATTAAAAAAAAGAAGATAACACGAAGACAAATAAACAAGATAAGTCTAGAATTACAGCAGATGTTAAATAGAACGGGAAAATATAATGATGCCAGAAATTATATCAATGATACAATGTTTCTTGACAATGAAACCAAACGGATGAAAGGAATCAGCGAGTACCCTACGTAACAAACTTGTGTAAATGGATGTCAGATCAAAGAGTGGAGAGGGCAATAAAAAAAGATAAAACATTGCTCAGAGCTAGAAGCGACGGGAAGGAAGCTGTGGTGTGCAGTGATCACCAACGCGTTGAAAAGACACGGTAGATAGAAGATGTTCAGCAACCTCTTGTTTCTTCTTGTTTTTCTTCTTTGTAAGTATCTTGAATTGCTGAATATGCCAGAATTATTGCCCGTTAAAGGTCATTATGTTAAATTTGAATTTGAAAAATTAATCAAGGTAAATTGTTGGATGAGGTAGGGAACAGAACTCCCGAAACACGTACCAACATTCAATAAAAATAATCCGAATGGAGGGTTCAGCAGATTTAGAAAGGAAGCAAGAACAATGAGGTTTCGTTAAAGACACTGGAACAGTAGTCATGCACAGTATGTAATACGGAATAATATAAAGACAAAAAGATATATACCTCTATTTTATAGATTATGCAAAAGTGTTTGATAAAGTACGTCACAAAGAACTGCTGGAACTGTAAGATAACCTTTAGATATTACTACGGATATTAGATTAATAACCTATACTGGCATCAAACCTCCTTAATATGGATACAAAATGGATTTAACAAATATACAAAAATAGAAAGGGGTGTAAGGAAAGGATGTGTCTCCTCACCGGACTTAACCTACCCAGTGAGGCGATTCTCTGAGAATTAGAAGTCCTATCAAGATTCATTTTTGGCTGCCACCATCTTAACAACATAAGATATGCACAGTTTTGATATCAGACAGAGAAAGGATATTACAAAAATTCTGATAGAAGATGGTGAAAGAAAGCGGGAAGAAAGCATTAAACATCAATTGCAAGAAGACAGAAGGCATCTTGTCAACAAAAAGTATCAGCACAACATGCAAATTCCAAATTGGGGATACCAGAATCAAGCAAGTACAACAATTTAAACATTTAGGAAGTGTTTTAACAAAAGACTTAAGTGGGACATTTAAATCCAAATGTACATTACGATACCGGAAGATGCCATTAAAAGCTAAAGGAAAAAGAATTTTGTTACAAATTCAGAAAAAAATACTGAACAATTACGTAATATATCGCAATGAATACCTGACAATCGCTTCACAGATGAAGAAGAGACAACACTATAAGTGTGGTTCTACAGAAGGATGCTGAGAATACAACAAACTAAGCATGTGAGCCAGAAGCAAGTTTTAGAGAAAAGGAAACCAGGGTACTTACACTTAACATTAGAAAGAGTCGAAATATCTGAGGCAGATAACGAGGAAAGGGATATTTGAAAATATGATACTCACATAATAGATTGAAGGCAGGGATCAGAGGAAAACAACGTATAACTCCCTTAGCTAGTTTGAGTAAATGGACGACAGAACAGTGTTTAGGAGAGATAACATAAAAACATTATTAAGAATTACAACGGAGAGGAAATAGTAGAGAGCTATGATCACCAATGTCTTGAAGGGACACGACACATAGTAGAATAAGAGGTATTTGTGTATAATACAGTTATGAATATTTATTTATAAGATGATGAACAACCAAATAAAAAGCCGAGCCTCCAAACTGGTAATTGTATTTGTAATAAAACCAGATATAAGCTGAATTTCACATAGCATATTCATCTATATATACGTACACACACACGCACACACACACAGACACACACACACACACACACACACACACACACACAGACACACACACACACACACACACACATATATATATATGCTGAATATTTTACCAATATCATTTGGTTTATTCAAATTTGAACGTGACAACATTCAACTATATAATAAGATATGTCATAGCGTACACAGTGTTTACAGTAGAGAATTTCCATTTTGGAGTTGCTATGTTGATTGGAATTTATGTCCAATGTCTCCTTTAGCTAAAGATTTGAAATTCGTTCCCTGGCAGGAAATGGATACCGGTTTCTTTTTCTTGTTTAGCTGCCAGACATATTTACTTTCTTCGTAGAGAAAATGGATGTATATGAACCAGAGACTAGTGGAGAAATTTTAAAATCAGTAGCTGGTAATGACATGCTGAAACCTACGCATATCGATTTTAAAGGCAAACTGCCTCAAGATACATCCGTTTATTCCCTTACTCATTCGTATGAGAATATATATTTTTTATGTTGTTGCAATTTACAGTAATCATTTAATTAGTTCAAACCACAATACAACGGGATACGTAAACAACTAAATTTGAAACATAATCACTTATAAAATATCGGGATGTGCGGATTGTATAATGGATAGAGGATCGGAATGTGCTCGAATTCCATTCAGCTTTATTACTTACCCTTGGGAAAGGTATGAATCCATCCATTCTTCCCCCACCTATGGGTGAAATGTTAGAACTTGTATCTACAAAAATTCTTGTCATCCCATCCAAAAAGAGTTTCAGCAATATTCGTTCATAAAAAAAATTATTTCTTATGTTTTGGGTTTAAATAGGTTGTAGCGTACCTACGGACGATAATGGGTATGCCCCCATTCGCATAAATACAGTAGTAAATACTGTATGTTGGTCTGCAGTTGGAGATTCGTCTCCAGCTGAGCAGAGAGGATCACCAAACAAGGATATGTCGAAGGGCAAAGTCTCGTCTCGGGAAACAGCTATCCGACTCCGTTTTATACGAGGTCTACGGGTAATTTTTAGCCGAGCCTACAGTCTCGGATACCCCACATTAAATACGGCCTTGTGCAACATCTGACCGCTTGGGGCAGTTGGTAGTTATCCTGCATTCGGAGATTCGTCTCCATCTGTGCTGGTCAAACTCTCTGCCACCGGACAGAGAGGATCCCCAGACGAGGCTATGTCGAAGGGCAGAGTCCCGTCTCGGGAAACAGCTACCCGACCCCGTTTTATACGGGGTCTACAGGGAATTTTTGGCCGGGCCTACGCGCTCAGATACCCCACATTAAATTAGGCATTTTGCCACCATCTGACCGCTTGGGGCGGTTGGTAGATATCCCGCAGTTGGAGATTCATTAAATTCACTTCACTCACTTCTAGCAGTTGAATACTTCTACGCGCCGCTGGCGAATCTTATATGTGTTGTTCTTGTCTTAAGTATTATCGTTCATTACTAACCTTCATTTGATTATTCTATTCAGTAACCTTCCCTTTCAATAAAATAACCAACGGAGGGTATATAAAACGCTAAAAACAAATCAATCATTCAACATATATTAATATTGACAGCAGGAGATGTGATCTACGAACCGGAGATGCCAGAATGACAAAAGTACAGAAATTAATCTCTCTATGAATGTTTTCGAAAGCAGATTCAGTTAGTTATATACCCTGCGTGATACATGCTTAGGCGATCATGTATCTTTCGATACATAACCGACGAGGCAGATTTTTAATCGCAGTTTGTTGTCATTTCATTCTGCCTTAGACCAATTGCCATCCAAGGCTATAGAACCCGGTCTGTCCTGTTATTTACCCATAGCTGGGGGAGAAGAAGAGGATTCATACCTTTCCCAAGGGTATTAGCACGTAAGTGAATGTAATAGATTCGTGTGAAATTCGAATTCGGCTCTCCGATTCCACAGTCTGAGCCGCTATCCATTACTCCATCGGCAGATTGGAATAGCGAAAGATGCAAAAAGAAAGATGTTCAAAATATGTATTAAGAAAAAAAATATTCGTCTGAAAAAAATAAAAGCTACTGGGCTGCTGTGAAAAACACATCTTCCTATACGGCAGGGAATACTTGACAATTTTCTCGTACCTAAAATAGACACCCCCCGTCAACAGGTACGGGATGCTTCTGAAAGATATTTGAGAATTCTGTGGATGGTGCATGCAAGCAACGAGGAAGTTTTAAGGAAAATAGTAAGAATAAAAAGTAAAGAACGGGGCAGTTGAGATTACTTTACGCAAAATGAAGAAAGAAGTTTCGGAAAATTCAACACTCGCAGAAGATATATAAAGGCAAGCGAAACATACACAATCATCGAGTAGACTATTTTGATTTGGTTCATTCGTTTTCTACGGTTTATCAACCCCTTTGCACGTTATTTAAAGCCGGAAATATTTTATTAGATAAAATCTTTTGAAAAGGATAAAGTTTTATTGATACAAGCCTTAAAGCCATAGATATGGAGAATAGGTGGAGTCATACCTTTCCGCCAAGGGTATATGCGCGTAAGTAGATATAACGCAGAAGAGAATTGGAACTCGGCTCTCCCATTAAGAATTCCGAGCCATTATCTATTATGCTATCTACACACCCAAGCTTACAATACATATAATTCCCAAACATCGCACATTTAGGTACTGACATGGCTTGATGTTGCTTACCTTCGATGATTATGTGGGAACCGGTCTTTCAATGTAATGTAGCCGTAAGACCGAGTAGTCTATCTTATCAGTTTGTGTAAAT
This sequence comes from Acanthosepion esculentum, assembly GCA_964036315.1. NCBI lineage: Eukaryota > Metazoa > Mollusca > Cephalopoda > Sepiida > Sepiidae > Acanthosepion > Acanthosepion esculentum. Next base: position 95,787,952 of record OZ038480.1, on the reverse strand, counting down.
GCATGGTAGAACCGGAACTAGGAGATAGGATAAATATTGCTTAGCGGTATAACGGAAAGGTTGTTTCTCAGAAAAATGATTTCTCATATCCTGTAGGGATACAGCTCACAAAAAAAGAAAGGAATTGGCCTCGAATCGCATTTATCTATCGTATTCTCTGACGAATACATGCTAATGAATATCCCCTAACAGGCAGTCGGAACGATGCCAAAGATTTCTTGAACGTAAATTATCTCTATTTTCAACATTATAATACATCATTGGTCAAAAAAGGTTCTGGCCTTTTATCGTAGTTTACCCGGCCTTCCAATTCCCAAGCGTTTTACCCAACTTTCTTTTGAAAGCACTAAACAAAACATACAAAGTGAAAACTGATTGGAAATAAACGTTTTGAAAAGCCACTGCGACGAACTACTTATGACGCGCGAATCCCCAGCCCGAAGTTACTTAATTGAAGACACGTGATCTTACATTACCAAATTAGAAGCAACATGGACCTTTCGACCTTGTGCTGTCCATCATACAAATGGCACAAAGATGGGAAACGATATTTCGGAAAGAGAAATGAACTGTTTACTGAGATTTTCCTTTGGGAAAAAGCGAAAGAAAATTTGTACTTCATATTTGCACAAGAAAAAAAATGAAAGCACAAGAGGTCGTCTGATTTCTGTAGGTATTAAAAACCCCATGTGACTATCCAGGAGCCCACATAGAATTCTATGAGACATCGCAAGGCTCAAAACATCGAAGCTACGCCCTCGTAATTGTAAAATGGTTTTAGAAAATATCTGCAACGACTATATTACTAACATTGTGATTTTAAAATGTAGCAGACGATTCGGTACACACACACACACAGACACACACACACACACACACACACACACATGTCCATATATTACAATGATGTTAACTCTGTAAAAGTCCCAAAAGCCACTCGAAGGTAGAGGGATACAGTGTAAGAACCACCACACGAAGCAAGTCAACAATGCAACAAAGAAGCAAGTTTCCACCAGAAGTGGACGGGAAGGAAATAGTAGAAACTGATAGATACATTTTTATATACCTGGAAAAAAAATTATTCAAATTAATGACAAAGTGAAAAAAAAATCAATGAAATGATCTACGCTGTACACCCTAACACATAAACAAATAAATTGAAGAAATAAACAATTCACCGCCCATTCCACTCGTGCGCATGCGGAGTTTCATCAACGTAGACATCTCTTTATCCCAATGACAGAAACAATTTTTTTTCTATTCTGTCATGAGTTTTCCTAATGCACACACACACACGCACAAACACACATACACACACACAAACGCACACAGACACACCTCTATATATTATGTGAGTGAATGTGTATGTATGTGTGCAAATGTGTGTGTATACATGTATGTGTGTACAGTATCATGAAGTATTTATTTAAACATTAGGATTGTACTCTAGTTTTATCTATATAATACTAAAAGTCTGTGATTGCGTGCGTGCATGTGTGATGCGTTTGTCCGGTGCATAATGATTTAAGCTAATCTAATTTCATGGCACAAGCTTTAAAAAGACGACTTGTTTATACAGTAAGCATTTTTATTTTAACTTTCTTCAAATAGACATTTTCTTTAATTAATTTGTTTTTAAATTAAAGACAGGCACAAAGAGATTCCGCTTTGCTGTTTAGTTCATTTTAGCTTAAATATTTAAAAAGTATTTTTTGGCAAATCTAAAAACATATTTTGTGAATATGAATTTAAGATATTTGTTGGCTTATTAGAAAAAAAATTAAGTTAATCTAATTCAAAAATAATTTAAGTGAATGAGATTTAAAAAGACGAGATGTTTATACAGTGAGCATTTTATTTCAACTTTCTTCAGGACAACTGTTTTATGTTGAAATTAACTTCAGTGTTTTATAAACTGAAACATCAGTTACCCAACGGGTTATGGGTAGTCTAGTGTTTAATAAAGTTATACGTATCAACGGTTATTTAGTTTTTTTATCGAATGAGGAAAAAGAACATAGACTTCGCAAAGACGCGGAATTCAAAAAGGCGGGAATTCTCGTGTATGAACGTATTGGGTGTAAAAACAAAAGTAGAATACATAAAAGAATAACATTAATCGTTATACGATATTTATTATCTAACTGTAAACCGTAAAATACTTAAAATTCTATAATGACAGCGAGGGAAAAACACTTTATCTCATTCACAACAACCGCCTTTAACAGAAAGGATGTTTGTCGACGAAACGGAAAATTATAGAGACCATATACAGTAAAATGGCTGATATGATATAACAGGGCCAACATAGTTTTAAAAGAAGTTTTCATAAATCTATTATGACAGAGAACCCAGAAAATAGCCACTTCTTCAACTAGTCAACAGGGAACGAGGATAGTATAATGAAAATGGTTTCAGCGGGCTGAGTTCAATTTCAGCTTAATTCTGCTTTGTTCACTTTTCACTCGACGTCAGCTTTATTTCGTATCCAAGCATTTAATTTCTTTTTACGCTTCCTTTATAATGATGACATTGATGACTAAATTCACCGCCAACGGTTCATGACTAGAAGCTTTTTCATCAAAACCTGCTCCCGCCATCCATTGCCGTTTGACATTTCCCTCTTCATCCGCTGCTTCAAGCGCTGAGTTCTAAACTACTGGTAGGACCACCCTTAGTGGCAAGGTCGAAGACGAAGACCCAGACTATGCTCGACCTACCCCAAAGACCCCAAGCGGTTGATGATTACAACTGATCTCAAAGGTTGAACCAGCGAATGAAGATGGCTACGCATGACGGACATGCTACAGAAGGCGCCAATCGAAATTATAACAGTTAATGGCAATTCGTTGCAGTTTCATAACTGGATTCTGCATGCCTCATTCTATATCAGCCGTAAAGAAATGTCATGAAATCAAATGTGTGGGTCACCTTCAAAGAACTCTTGCAAAACCAAACGGCGATAGGAAACGGGTGACGGGACCCGGTTTTGGTGAAATTGGGGTTTCTTGACATGAACCTGTACATTGGCGGCGAATGGTTGTCATCAAGACAATTATCATAAAGTAAGCCCATATCATGTTTACATACTTTTATTTCCTTGTTAGATTAGCTAAGGATGTTGCTGAATAACTTGCTACAATTTGTTCTTCTGCAGCCACTACACTCGCTTACCTATTATATTGTCTCTCGAGATGTGTTTAATTATTTAACATTTCGAGTGTACAATAAAGGAGAGTAATATAAAGTTAAGAATAAAAAACAAACATCACCTATTAAACAGCTACACTGGTTGTGGGATATATATCGTATTTCTGAAATACCATATATTTGTGAGTGTCAGTTGATCACAAGAAAAAGGGTTAGGAAGCAGAATGTTGGGAGTTTTCCATTGGTCTGTGAACTGACTAATCAGAACGAGCAAGAAGACGAGAATTACCGTTTAAAAAGTTCAATTCAAGATTCTCCAATGATATTTTGTTTTTGTCTTGGTAGCGAGTAGATGGCCTAAAAAGTGAAGGGTTAGGAGGGGGTTCTATCTGTTCCCTCTCCGTCACTGACAAATTGTCAGCAACATTTCCCTGCAGTAGACACTAACATTTTTCCGATATAGTCTCCACATCTTATGCAATTTATTATTACAAGAAAACCTTTCGAAAATTAGATTTTGACTTTCAGTGAAAAATCGAAACGGTGAGACTTTAGGGTATTAGCTAAAAAAACAGCTAATGATACACATTACGAAACGTAAGTCCTCCAAACACCAATTCGACTGACAGAGGATGCAGTGACAAAGTTATATTTGCATCAGAATAAAAGGTATAATCATTCTCCGGGATGTTGAAACGTTTTTTTTTGTTTTTTCTTTTGTTGTTTTTCTTTATTTTTTCATTTTTAAAACAAGATTGATGATTATTACAATACGCTGAAGTCGTTGCTATTTAAAACACAACATCTCCCACTTTTCACCCAGCTCCTAGATAATATTTTTTGTTTTAACCTAGGGAAGGTTACTCAATAGAATAATCACACAAAGGGTGGTAATGAACGATAATACTTAAGACACGAGCAAGACATAAAATTCGCTAGCGGCGCGTAGAAGAAGGAGTCAACTGTTAGACGTGAGTCATGTGAATTCCACAATGAAACTTCAACTGCAGTTGCCCACTGAGTTGTCCACGAGGTCAGATGTGGCACAAAGCCGATTTTAATGTGGGGTATACGAGCCCGTTGGCTCGGCCAAAAATTCTCCGTAGACTCCGTATAAAAAGCGGTCGGATAACTGCTTCCCTAGACGAGACTCTGCCCTTCGACATAGCCTCGTCTAGGGGATCGCCTCTGACCGGAGGCAGTGAATTCGATCAGCACAATATCTCCAACAGTCGAATCTCCAACTGCAGACCAACATACAGTATTTACTACTGTATTTATGTGAATGGGGACACACCTATTATCGTCCGTAGGTATGCTACAAAAAATTTACTCTGGTAATTTTTTGTAAGTTTTCTATCATGTACCCTAAGTCTGCCATTAGCTATTGCTGCGATTTAGAAAGGATGTGTTTTAAGGATATCATATTTGTCTTGGTATTTTTATCTCTTCCCGTACCACCTGAGTTCCCGATTTCGAAAATCGAGGAAAATCTGAAGCATGCTAATTCCGCCCGCCATCATTAGCCCACTGAGTTGTTCAGTGCATTCTTATTTTGCCAGAAGACAGGCTTTTAAACGAACATTTCGCGCAAGGGTTTATCTGTTATCAGACGTTACAATTGAATAATCGTGTTTTCTTTTTTTGCCCTGGATCGTAACGATGCAACTTTACATTTTCTATCTTTTTTTTTGTTCTTTTTTGCAACCTAACCCCTAAGTAAAAAAATAAAATATAATAACTTCCAAAAGAGATTTATCAGAATTGGCTCCTTTGGGGATATGTGAATTAGAACCAAAATTGGCACTGTTATTAAGGAAAAAAAACGTCTAGTTCTTTTTCTTTCTTTTCTTTACTGTTTAAGTTTCTTTAGATAATTTTTCGTACCTTGGGTTGTTTGCTTCCGAAAGCAATAGGCAACAATTGTTAGCATTTAAAGATCTTAATCCTTTCTTTATTCCGTGATGTTTGTCTTTGATCTTTTAATTCGACGCTGTTAAAGAAAAAATCGCTGTCCTTAAGCTATAAGTCACGAATAAGATGCACGTTTAAAAGAATTGGAAACGGAGTGGTATTAACTAAAGGGAATCCACGCTTACAATAGCTGCACTTCGGTATTACTCACCCAGCTTGCAGCATTGATTTCTACCGAAACTCTTGGTATCATTTGCATTAGACATGTGTATGTGTGTCTTTGCGTGTTGTGTGTGAGTCGGTATTAAGATTTACAGGGGTATTATAGAACGTATAAATTAAGAAATGAGTAAAGAACTACAAAGAAGAATAAATGAACATAATACGTCAGATTCCTTATGGGTCATTTAATGCCGAAATTTAATTTTCTTGGGAGCTTGATTATTTTTTTTTCTCTTTCCAAAAATCTGTTGCTGGCATTTATTTCTTTTTAAAAAAATTGTTGCTGGTAATTTATATTTTTATCTGTTCTTAATCTACACTTTCAATTTATTGGTTCGAGTTTGGAGGTCCACTGGTTTCCCATAGCTGGGACCCTAACAGGTGCTACCACCCCGGGCCAGAGTGGATCTGGGAACAACAGCAATTAAGAGATGGTTCCACGCTTCGTAAACCTCCAGATCAGCGGTCTTGATGCTGGGTGTAATTTATCGTCTTACCTAGAACGAAAGATCAAATGAAATCAGATCGAGTTACTGATTTACTTAATCCATCGAGATTTTCAAACAGGTTGAAGCATTTCTTCTTCTTCTTCTTCTTCTTCTTCTTCTTCTTCTTCTTCTTCTTCTTCTTCTTCTTCTTTGAATACTCAGTGCCGTGACCTTGGATGTGCAGGTGGTATAATGGATAATGGATCGGAATTGTAAATAGGGAAGCCGAGTTCTAATTCCAGTCGGGTTCGTTATATTCAGTTACGCGCAAATACAGATGGGAAAGGTATGGATCCACCTCTTCTTTCTCCATCTATTGGTTAATTAGTAAGATATTTATCACAAAATCATTATTATCTGAAAAAAGTAATTCTTAAAAACTAAAAATAATTTTTGACTTTAAATAACTTGCAAGCAGACAGGTTACCCAGAAGATGAATCCCCGGCCATTACAATATTAATATCTTCAAGTTTAGGGTTTATCGTTTTTTAGCCTACATATCCTTATGAACTGCTTTTCTTACTTGCTCTAGCTATGTTCAGGCAACAACCTCATTCAATAGCACCCCCTGCCTTGAGTGGCTCTTGAGACTTTTGCTGTGTGAACAAGTTTGTAAAATCTTCTCAAATATTACAATTTGAATGAAAATGAGTGGGGATTGAGAAATGCGTTTAAAATGTTTTTAAAATTATTTTAAAAGTAAAATAAGATTGTTTATTGAATTACGCTGACAAACAAGTAGACATGAGATTTATCTTTTTTCATCTTAAGCGTACATAATAAAAATAAATAAGATAACAAGAACATAGTATTTGGTTGGTGCATAATTATCAGGCATTTTTCTAGGCGAATTATTTGCTAATAAAAATTGCTGTTTTGTTTACATTATAATAAAAATGTTATTTTATTTTCGTCCTATAAAAATGAGTGTCGATAATCATACGCTCCGGAATAATCATTTAAAAATTTTAGTTGAATTATTATGTTTCTTTTTTCATCATAAGTATTGCTTAGAAAGGCTTGATAATTATGTACAAACCCAATATTTGTCTATTAAGTGATCGTCTTGCTTCAACATGATATTGAATTAGGCTTTTTATTATTAGTATTATTATTAGGTTGGTGCATAATTATCAGGCGTTTTTCTAAGCAAGGTATTTGCTAATAAAAATTGCTGTTTTGTTTATTTTTTTAATACCCATATTATTTTATTTTCACGTTATAAAAATGCGTCTCTATAAGCATACGCTACGTAATAATCATTTAAAAATGTTATTGTTGAATTGTTATGTTTCTTTTTTTCATAATAAATATTTAAAAAAAAAAAAAAACGCCTGATAATTATGCACCAACCCAATAGTTATCACAGCTTATTTGCTTGGTTATAAATTTATTGCATTCACTTTCGTACAAATACGCTTCGAAAAGCTATGAATCAACCTCTTCTCCACACCCCCAGCGGTCGGTTAAATATTAGGAATTGTATCTAGAAAAGCTCATTGCGAACTCCAAAATACTGTTAATTCTATATTCATTCTAAGAAATAAAATATTATATATTTTTGAAATCTTAGAAGGCTTCGCTAGTCACTTTTGCTATGTCAAGCGAAAGCTCGTTCAAAAAAAGCTCGTTATATGCGAGATCTCGTAGACTCCGGGACTAATAGTAACGCCTTCCAATAAAATCCTCACTAGTAATACTTGTTCAAGTAGTAATCGCCAAATAGTATAATGATCAGAAGAGAATCGTAATCCGTATAGTAGCAGAGTAGAGAGAATGAACGTATAGCAATAGTGAATAGACAAAAAGAGTGAACAGTGATCGTATAGCCATCACGCTATTTCCTATTTATTCACTTCCTTTATGATCACGTGATCTACTTAATAATGGAATCGACCGTGTTGCTCACTGGCGATCTAGTTTCAAACCACAGTGTCAGCAACGACACTTACTCTTATACAACATTTTTATAATCCGAAGCATGTCCCATCTTTTGATAAGCCACAATAAATAAATAAAAATTGACAATAAAACCAATCGCTGTCACGAGAAACGTGATAATTATTAATTGTTTTTGCTTTACCGATCATCCCCGATCTTACCAATGCCTTGGAATATTATGACTTTCTCATATAAACAGACAGCTTTCCATTTAGGAACTGACATTGACCTTCATTGTGGGAAAACGAGGCGAAATAGATTAACTTAGACACGAAATGATAAACCGCAGGAGAAAATATTCAATAAGACCTGGAACCAATGCAAGAAATTTATCATTAGTATATCGGATTGGTACAACACACCACCGCAAGAGCAATCTCCAACTCTCACTGTTCTTCGAATTTCCAGCGGGGATGTTTGTGTTTTTATAACTTGAAGTCGGTAAACGCCAAAAAGATAAAGAAAACGACAACAGAAGGCAAAACATTAGCATGAAAAGCCAATCAGATATAGGAATAACAGATTGCAACCAGCAGACGACGACAACGAATAAGTCTGATGAGATTAAAGGCAAAGGGACAGGATGAAAGGAGTCGTTAAGAAAAGGGTGTATTAATAAAAGGCAGCGGTGAACTGAATGAATGGAGATAGCCTCGTTTTGATATATCTGTTTTTATATATTGATTCCGTCTCAATACGACACGGAAGATATATTATTTTGGGTGTTTTCATATTTGCCGAGCATAGAATATATTCAGACTTACTGCGTCTGCAAGTCGTGGTGATGGTGACGATCGAATTTGTCTCGCCCGTTATTACAATCACTTCTCGTCTGTTCAAAGACAGCTGCGTCATTCTGGGAAAAGAATCTCGGCTTATTTAGCGAATAACTAAAATCTGTCCGCGGATAAGGACTGGTTTGTTTAACAGCCTCCTGTACATACGAATAGCCATAAAATCTCATGGAATAACAATATAAAAATAAGATGATGACGGTCATATCTAGGCTCTTACTCGCAAAGTAGAAGAACGGTATTTAAGAAACAGACGAGCTGTTCCAAGCAGCGCTGTTACCTGCGCATTTCCAGACAAATTCCTGGAAATAGGCGCGAGTGTCCATACCAGAAAAAGGCTCTACTTTAGGTACAGCCTGGTACATATCTCCAATGCGTTTGAATATAGTGTTTTCATATGGAATGGGGTCAAACCCATTCAAAAATATCAGTTTATATATCCCTGAAGAGGTTTGACGCCATACATGATGTCTATATGAAAGTCCCGATGTGATGAAGCTAAGTACATGATTCAAGTTTTCGGGTTAATTTTTCTGGTTCTGGAGCAACTTGTGGTTTTGGGCGAAACTACCTCCAACGCAAATTATCCTATGTTCAATTTCATTATCTCCTATATTAAATTTTCTGTAACTAATCTATATAAAAATAAATTTGAAGTGTTGAGTATTTATTAATTCCGCGTCCTGGATTTGTTATGATGGATTCAAAATAGGTGGTTTCGGTGCTGTGATTTCAGTTCCAGCTCATAGTTTCTGGATTGAAAAGGTTCATATTTATTCTTTTCCTGGAATACTTGTTAGGGTATGTTGATTTTCTTTTCTTAATTATCTCAACTGTGAATACCTATGTCATCAGCATAGCCTCTCTCGTCATCACTACAATGGCCTCGGACGTGAAAGCGGGATTTTTGTTTTCTACTGTTAAATCAGTTTATGATATTTCATATAATTCTTAAATGATCAGTGCCCATCTCTTTATATCTTTGTTTGCAAATGCACAGAGAAAAGTCAAGCAAAATGTTTGGGGTTTCTTAATGCATATGTTGTTATACATGTTCACCGTACTCTGAATGTAGAATTCAGCGTAGTAAGTAATTTGTTCAATGAAACAACACCAATATCCAGTAGCAGCTGTTCAGTAATTCTTAAAGTCTTCCATATCAGAGGTTGGCAGTGAATATTCGGAGAAAGTAGCAGAGCGTAGTTCAGTAGTTCTTCTGGTCATCGATATCAGAGGTCGGCAGTAGATATTCGGAGAAAAAACAAAATGGCTGCCTTTATACACGTCAGATTGAATATTCAGTGCTTTCTGATTGGTGGGCTCTTCTCTTGGTCAACTATAAAATGAGTCAGCTCATTTTGGTTGGCTCACTAGTATATTAGATTACACAAAAAACTGTAACACCCCCTCATTTTTGAGGTACATTATGGAATCTTCTTTCAAAATATTAGTAAAGTCAATATTCATATGGAACAAATGCTTTAGTATTCATAAAATAAAGATTTTTTTCTTCTCTTTTTTTAAAGTATTCATAATTTTATTTATTTATTTTTTTTTTAAAGAAAATTAATATCCCCCAAAATTAGTTATATCATTTTGTCCGCTGTTAAGTACTTCAGATAAATAACATATGTGAGTATACTTTGTAATGATTCCTTGTGTTGCTCTTATTGCTGCATTTACGAGGTAATTAAAATCCTGGAAATTTCTCTACATATCTACTGATATTTTGAAAGTTAGTAATTTTTTTAAAATATAAAAAAACATGGAAATTATTATTATCATCATGTTTTTCTTTGTTTTGAATCAGTCGTGATAGTATCATTCAATACTCAGCTAGAAAAGTCACTGCAATAATATTATCTACCTCGGTATTTACCCGAGGCCTTCCCCACAAGCGGGATGTGGCACAAGGTCGTTTTTTTTACGTGGGGTGTTCCGGGCCCGTGGGCTCGGGCAAAAATTCACCATAAACCCCGTATACACAAAGTTGGGTTGCCGTCTACTTAGAGGCAGAGAGGTCCACAAAAGAGGAGAAAACCAATACTCTTATTATCTTCCACGTTATTTACCAGATACCTCCCCACAGTGCGTGATGTGGCACAAGGCTGTTTTTTTTACGTGGGGAGTTACAATCGCATAGGTTCGGGCAAAATTCACCATAGACCCCATATACACGGAGTAGGGTTGCCGTTACCTCCCCAGACTAGACTTTACTTTTCGACATAGCCAAGACAGTAGAAAACCTATCATCTTATTATCTTGCTCTGCTTCGAAACAATTACCCAAGACTACTTATCATGAATGGATCAGTCAGTTCGTGATAGTAAGGAGGGTAACTGGCTCTTGTCACAACAGTGTAGTACGAGTTGTCTGCAGTATCAACTAGAAAAGTGTCAAGTTTTTGCAGAATATGTTATAAGCAACTGCCAGGTCATGCAACCAGGAAAGACGAAATATAATTTTGGTGAATGTTTAACAGAAACCGACGCAAAAGGGAAACATTCAGCACAAATATAATCTTTGTTCAATTCACATGTTTTAGTGTTGCCATGAATTTAATCCATATGTTCGTGTAGTCTTCTTTTACATAATTCCTAGAGCCCCAATAACAACAGGTAATGTGGTCTTGATATTTCGCACTCTACTGATTTGTATCTCGAGATCTCTGTATTTATTATTATTATTATTATTATTATTATTATTATTATTATTATTATTTTCTTTGATATCTAGCGTTTACATATTTTTTCCGGGTCCCGCCCAGGGACCTAAGGTTAGAAATGGCATCATGACACTTTCCACAGCAAAAAAATTACATAGATAAAGCCCTTCGTAAAGTGTGGGCTGTACTTGTCAGAACACTTTTTTGTATCTCTTTGAGGCATGGACTTTCAGTTATCCCTTCAATTAGTCTACTGGAATCTGTTCCAACCAGTCCAAGGGCTCCAACTACAACAGGGATTGTTGATGTTCCCATGTGCCACATTTTTGAGATTTCTATTTCAAGGTCCTTGTATTTTGACAGTTTTTCGCATATCTTCAAAGATACATTGCAGTCTGCAGGGACTGCCATATCAATAAGGAGGCACTTATTTTGTTTGTGGTCTTTAATAACAATGTCTGGGCGGTTGGCTTTGATTGTTCTGTCAGTGTGTATTGTGTAGTCCCATAGAATTGTAACAGGTCCTATCTCCGTAACCGGGTCTGGGTGGTGTTCGTACCAGTTATTATTATTATTATTATTATTATTATTATTATTATTATTATTATTCACGTAATTAAAAAAATAAATTTTCCGTAACAAAGCCTGGTGATTTAGAACAGATAACTTGGAGTTTTGGTAATGGGGATATGCTGAATCAACGATATATTCCTCGTCGGTGGCCCGTGACTGTTTCTGCTCTCGAGTCAGATGACTTTACGTACGAACACGTGTCTCTCAGCCAGTGCAGCCGAACTGTTTTTGGTTTCTGACATCAACAGGATGGTAGTCGAAAATTAATCGCAGCAAGTGGCGTCTCCTGTCAGTGACTGCGCTATTTCGAATGAGGCAACAAGAATCCCGTCTCGGAGTTGGCCGTCATCTCTCTCGATACCGACCGAGTAGAGATTACAGGAGTTATCCTGAGATTTTTTTGCATGGTGTCACTGACAGCGGCGTAGCGTGAAAGATGGCGGGCGTTCTAAGGGTATCATAGAAGATAAGAGCCAAATGTGTCTTTGGTATGACTGCAGCGACAACGATAACCTCGCATATTTTTATGTCCCGGTCTTGCTGTCTTGAAATTACGTAGATATTTTGTCCTTACAATGATTGCCAAAGTCTTATCTGGATAAGTCTGATATTAAATAAACAAACGACAACAATGTAAAATAAAGCAACAACCGAAAACACTAAAATATAAAACCACCACAATATACATTATCTTCGACACTTGCGGTTAACTTTTCAAATGTTCGCCTTATTATTTATTATTAATACTTATTTTGTCCTACCGTATATATGACGTTTAAACAACCGGTTACCGTACGATCACCGAAGTTAAGCAACATCGATCCTGGTCAGTACCTCGATGGATGAATGCGTGAGGAGACCAGGTGCTGTAAGCTGGCATGTGACAGTGGCGTAAATGATACTGGTACGGAATTGTTAATCGGCGATACGAATCCCAATTCCCGTTGGGTTCGTTATATTCACTTATACGCAAATACCTTTGGCGAAACACTATGTATCAACCTGTTCTTCCCCCACTAATAGGTTAATTAGTAACACTAAATGATTATTATATCAAAAACATTCTTGATATCTTGAAATATTTTTTTGTTTTTAAATAATTTTCAATGCGTTGATAAGCCACAGAAACCGAATCAATTTGATTATTGAGCGAGATTTATAATCAGTTTTGGGGGAATTAAAATGATAGCAAGTCACACTATACATAGGTATGTTTTATTCTTTTGTTAATTCGCCCCAAAATATTAATTTACACGAAAATAAAAAAAGAAGGTATATTTACTAAATTTCACGCGAAAAGTCAGAAATGTCTTTTAAATTTTGTTCAAAAATGCATTAATTGTCATTGTTGTAACCTAGGGAAGGTTACTCAATAGAATCACACGAAGGTTGGTAATGAACGATAATGCTTAGGACTAGAACAACGCATAAAAGATTCGCCAGCGGCGCGTAGAAGACGTAGTCAACTACTAAAAATGAGTCGAGTGAATTCCACAATGAATCTCCAAATGCAGGATATCTACTAACCGCCCCACGCGGTCAGATGTAACACAAGGATGGATTTAATGTGGTGTATCCGAGCTCGTAGGCTCGGCCAAAAATTCTCAGTAGACCCCGTATAAAACGGGTTTGGGTAGCTGTTTCCCGAGACTAGACTCTGCCCTCCGACATAGCCTCCTCTGGGGATCGTCTCTGTTCGGAAGCAGAGAGTTTGACCAGCACAGCTGGAGACGAATCTCCAACTGCAGGATATCTACCAACTGCCGCATGCGGTCAGATGTGGCACAAGGTCGAATTTAATGTGTGGTATCCAAGCCCGTACGCTCGGCTAAAAGTTCCCCGTTGGATCGGCTGAAAGTTCCCAGTAGACCACGTATAAAACGGGTTCGGGTAGCTGTTTCCCGAGACGAGACTCTGCCCATGTACGGTATTTCCGTTTTAATTTTATTGGTTATTTTCATTTATCACATTGGAACGTTTTCACTTTTGCTACATTGGTTCCTTCACATTTTTATTACCTTATATCCTTTTCATTTTTCTTGAAGATCCTTTCCATGTTTAACTCATTGCTTCCTTTCCATTTTTATAACATTAATCCTATTTTCTTTCATTTGATTGGATCATTCTTATTTCCTCGGATTATTTAATTTTTTATTATATTAATCCTTTCCATTGTTATCACATTGGAACGTTTTCATTATTATTACATTGGAACAGTTTCATTGTTATTACACTAGATCACCGTTTCTCAAACAATTTACCCTTGTGGGACAATGGAAATAGTTTTCATAACATTTATTATATACCATTATTAATATCTCTTTCATATTTTTTTCATAGTTCACGTAGTACATATAATACGGGGTGCATCAGAAATACCTCCCACATAATGGTAAGGCATTAGATAGCAATGGTGTCTTCATGGAGCTAATGTCTTGCCATTATGTGGGAGGTATTTCTGGGACGTATATGAGGGAGAAATTTCTGCCGCACCCTTTATATGGACACCGTGCATGCGTCATGTACTTGAATCAGTCAGTCAATGTAGACGAATCCACCCCATACAAGCCCTGCTCATTAACCAATGAAACCGGTTTGACACTAATGTCATACAGACATCGCTAAATACATTCCCGGTGATTATTATAATTTTAAATAATATAAGACATTGACGCGTTAATTATAACAACCAAAGGATTTTACAACAATATGGCGTACATTTATAATAAAATTCCGAATGTAAAATGAAACAAAAATTACTCAAAAATGCATTAGACTATTTATCACTGTTTCTTGCGAAACCCGAAGTGATCTCTTGCAGGATCATATGGTTCTGGGGACATAACAGTTGTGAAAGTCTGTAAGATATCCTACCAATTTTAAATTTTATTTGTTTCCCTTTTTCAGATCGGTCCATTCATTTTTATTTCTGTGGGTCATTCCAATGTTACTACACTGTATCTTTTTGTTTTTTTATTTCATTTGCTTCTTCCCATTTTTATTACAGTGAGAGGTTTAAAATTTTATTAAATTGGATCTTTCTGCTTTATAGACATTTATAACATTAGATTATTTTAACTTGTATCGTATTTCTTCATTGCCATTTTTATTACAATTTTCTATTTTTATTTAATTGGATCATTTCTATTTTTATTTCATTTGCTCTTTCCCGTTAAATCTAAACACATTACTGCCTGCCTATTGATGATTTGACTGCTACTTTGACGTTATAAGAAAATTCTCTGTGCAATGCGCTTGAGGTTCCTGATGCAATTTGATAATTTAATGCATCTATTAAGTTAATAATAATATCAAAATCGACATATACACCAGCATACACCCATTGTACATGAATAAATCCTGAGTCTAACGATAAAATATATTTTATTTCATACAATATTTCTTTACGACACATCCCCCGTTCTTTTTAATGTACTTGATTCAATATAAATCACATATAAACAGAACGTTATAGACTGCGGGCTTATTGATGCACAATAGTGAAAGAATGAATAATTTTGTGCATTTGGTGCTCATTTATGTGATAGGTCTACTGACGTGATTTCTAGTGCATATCATTGCTGATGATTTAAAATGTTTAAAATGCTTGTGTTTATTTCAGTAGGAATAAACACAAAAACACACAGACACAGACACACACACATATATATGTGTATGTATTTGGTATATATACATACATACATATATATATATATATATGCTTTTTGTATGAATGATTCATGTAATATATATATATATATATATATATATGTGTGTGTGTGTGTGTGTGTGTGTGTGTGTGTGTGTGTGTGTGTGTGGAATATGTGGAATATATATGTCTGTGTGTGTCTGGAATATATATACATATATATATATATGTAAAATATATATATATGTGAAATATATATATATATATGAAATACATACATATATATATATATATATATATATATATATATATATATATATATATATATATATATGTGTGTGTGTGTGTGTGTGTGTGTGTGTTTTTATCTAGTTGCCCATTTACAGCCTGTTTCATGTTTAGCAATTTTGAAAATTGGACACTACTGATATCTATAATTGTTTTCACGTTTTCAAAAGAATGCGTCATTGTGTCGACAATTCGAAATAATTCCATTTCTTTTGATAGCTAGTTGCGTGGTATATAGTAAAAAAGGATGAATTGCAATCTTTGTATGGAGGAAACAGTGAAGATCATAGAAATAAAACAAAAACGTGAATAGTTTAATAAAGAAAAATAATTAAATAATTTCGAACTGCCCGCACACTAACACATTCCTTTTGAAAATATACATAAAAATACTAAGATCGCAGGATTATCAAAGAGAAACAATTTTGTAAACTGCTATGAACCTATCTTTAAAGTTGTAAGTAAATGAAAATTATGTGTACTAAAATATTTTGTTTAAAAATACTTAAAAATTGAGCAATCGAATAAGCAAGAAATATATGAATAAGATCTTATAGAAAGAAATATACGAATAAGATTGTTATGAATACTCAAAAGTTGTCTCCCCTTGTTTTGTTACTCTGCTCTTTGAGAGATCTATTTCTGTTTACTGCGACTATGAAAGGACACTATACGAGGCCTTTGTATTCTCAGTTGAATATACCATATTACACCGGCGCACTTTTTTCATTACCATGATATTATAGAAAGAAAGATACGAATAAGATGTTATAGAAAGAAATATACGAATAAGAACTAATAGAAAGAAAAGAAAGAAAGAAAGAAAGAAAGAAAGAAAGAAAGAAGTGAAAAAGAAAGACAAACAAAATTTTAAAAAATTAAAGATTAAACCACTTCAAAAGAAAAACAAGAATAGGCTGAAAAGATTATCCAACAACAAATATGCAACGGGGGTAGATTTTCCTAATTCCATGTGACATTTCTTTGGATATTACAGTTTCTGTTTATTCCCCTTGATAACTCAATTCTCCAATTTTTGGTTCCCACTGCTGTAGCTAGGTATTGAATTCCCCAAGGACACATGTCGATAAAAGTCACTTGATCCAAACAGTTGTGAGTTCAATACCAGGCCACAGCAGAGAGAACTAAAAACTTTTGAGTTGAGTTACAAAGGGAAATTAACTGAAAGTGAGATATACAACGGCATGGTACGTGGAATTAGAACAATCTACACCCCGTGGATTAAATACAAGTTCTGTTCGAAACTCCAACTAATATCACCTGAAGAAGACCGAAACGTCGTGAATATAGCAATAAAGATATGAACAACAGTCCAAACAATGCGAATAGTGTAAATTCCGCATCTTAGAAATATAGAAAGACGTAGAAAGAAAAGACTAAATTAACAGAAGAAAAAAAATTTAAAAAAACAAAAGGAGAAAGAAACAAAGAAAAACACGAAAAGAAGAAAATAAAGAATGCTCGATATAATACACGGTGCTTCAGAAATACTTCACAGGTCTACCCCCTAGAAATACCCCCGAGAAATACCTCCTGCATAACCCACTTAGAAATACTCCCCACATAAACCTCTGAGAAATACCTCCCACATAAACCCCCGAGATATACCTCGGAGAAAATCCTCCCACATCAACCTCCGAGAAATACATCCCACGTCAACCTCCGAGAAATACATCCCACATCAACCTCCGAGTGATACCTCCGAGAAATGCCTTCCGCATAAGCCTACGAGAATTACCACCTACATAAACCTACGAGAATTAAGCCCGAGAAATGCCTCCCACATAAACCTTCGAGAAATACCTCCCACAGTGGTCGAACAGTGACTTGACCCAAAGAGAACAAAGAAAAAATTATTTAAAAAACGAAAAGAGAAAGAAAAATCAATCGGTCTAATAAAGGTACAATAATGAAAAATGATGAAGAAAACAAAAATGAAATTATGAACGCTGGAAATGAATATAACGACAAGATAAAAATGAAGGAAACATTATAGAAATAAAGAAGAAAATCTCACACGTCAATAAAAAATTTAAAATAGGAATATTGAAAAAGTGAAGGTTTGTATACACCTGCTGAACTCTACCGACGTTTATTTGATTATAGTGGTGAAGGCTTGTGCAGAATGAGACGAATAAAGAGAACGGGTTCACACTATCCCACCAGGTTGCGAAAGGAAACTCTGCTGTGTTTGAATATAGATTTGTCCTTCTCATCGACCGTTCACTACGAAAGAAAGAAGAGATAGTTTCATATCTTTTCTAGGGTTATTATTGCATAATGTAATGAACTCGACTGGAATTCGAACTCAACCGTTCCAAAAAGATTTGATGTTGGACTAAATGTGGTACACTTTGAATTCAAAACACTTGAGAAAGAAACAGTAAACGATAGTACTGTCCTAGTATGCTAGTTCAAAAATAATTAAAAAAATGTGTTCTGTGGAGAGCCATGATCACATGAGTTCTAGCATTGCCTAAAACATTAAAAGAAAACAAGCAGAATATTGCTATATATCCTTGGACAGATGAGTTTATGCATTAGTTACGGAGGCGAGCCTGTAAGTAAAGCCTCAAATGCGAACGATGATTCAACGTAGAGCAGTACTAATAGAATTAGTTGAAAAATATGTTACAATAGACTATTCATATCCTTACAATAAGCCCCCCTTGTGAAAGAGCCTTTTCCAGTTAGTCTCGTGGTTCATTGCTAGCTTGCTAAGTTTATTTCCCTTCTCTTTGGTTGATACTTTACTTTTTCTCTAAGCCAGGAGCTTAGCTGAGTAAATATTTAATCGTATTACTTTGTCCTGCCTTCCCCCAGCATGGCTAATGCTAACCTTTGGAAAGAGTGACTCACTTCGTTTTCTTCAGATAACGTTTTCCACTGATATGAAGGGGAGAGATTATACAGAATCTATTACTAAGTCTGTTAGTTCACTGTGTCGTACAAGACAGTTTTATTTCCCCATAATCTCACTTACATATTATAAGTCTAGTATTTGTCCATACATTAAATATTATTTTCACATCTGGTGCTTCTGCTATATATTTATTGATTCTTGATACAAGAATATGCGATGATATTTGTCCTGGTCTGGCATTTCGGCTTGTCACATTCGCATCACCGTAACGGGGTTTCAAAGATAATTTTCTATAAATAATTTCATGGTATTTTTTATGATGACTTTTCCTCTTTGGTAACTCAACTTTACGAATTTAAGCGCAGTACTAGATTGGCTGCTAGGCCTCGTCCTCTTACAGTTGAAATGGCTAGATGTCATCATAGGTTCTATGCTAAAAGTTTGTTCTTTCGAATTTCTCGTTTGTGGAAATCTTTTTCGACTTCTTCATTTTTAGTCAACTTTGATCTTCAAAAATCTGAATGCAATGGCTATCATCATTTTCTGTCTACACATGTTTATTTATCTACATCTTTTATTGTCCTCTTTCCTTAGTAATTTTTTCTCATATTATTTGAGAGTAAACCTGGTTAATTTGCAGTGTAATACCCGCACTCAGCTCGCATTAAAAAATTTCAAAATACTTATATTTATGTGTAATGGTACATGCTTTATTCGAATCTGGCTTGATAAATTTAATACAATTTACCGTTTAGGTGTTATCGCCAGTGAAATTTGGGATTCAATTGCGTCGTTGGCGGCAACCATTACTCGCGTTGTTTGCATACATTAGCTGCAGAAAGCTAAACGTGGAAGACTACGAAAAGCTAAGCTCAGAATTGATCTTTCTTGCCTAAATTTGTCTTAGTTACTGTTCACGAGAACTATTTAGGTAGACACGCTCCGTTTGCGCAATGATACCTACACTGATAGCTATTCTGCAGCAAATGCAGGCAAACAATGCCCGTAATGGCTGCCCACGTCGCGAATGAATCCGAACTGTCACTGTTTGTTTGTTTGTTTGGGGTTTTATGGCATATCAACCGCTATGGGTTATTTAATGCCAGATCCAGTATTTACTAGATATATAAAAAACGTTTAGTTGGCAACATCATTTTTTCAAAAATGTATAGCCGGCAACATCATTGTTTCAAAAACGTATAGTTGGCAACATCATTTTTTCAAAAACGTATAGCTGGAAACTGTTTCAAAAACGTATAGCTGGCAACTGTTTCAAAAACGTATAGCTGGCAACATCATTGTTTCAAAAAAATGTATCCCTGGCAACATCATTGTTTCAAAAACGTATAGTTGGCAACATCATTGTTTCAAAAACGTATAGCTGGCAACATCATTGTTTCAAAAACGTATAGCTGGCAACATCATTGTTTCAAAAACGTATAGCTGGCAACTGTTTCAAAAACGTATAGCTGGCAACATCATTGTTTCAAAAACGTATATCTGGCAACATCATTATTTCAAAAACGTATAGCTGGCAACATCATTGTTTCAAAAACGTATAGCTGGCAACATCATTGTTTCAAAAACGTATAGCTGGCAACATCATTGTTTCCTATTACATTTTAGGGGTAAGGTGTTAGTATATTTAGTGTAGGGTTTGGGAGGGAAAGTTAATTGTAAGTTGTAGTTGTTTGGGGATGGGTTAGATGTGATGGGGCATGACATGACCAGCCGATTGATCGGATCGACGGCCTTTTGGTTGGACGTAGTTTATCGTCATACCCAGGACTCGGATGTAGTTTATCGTCATACCCAGAACTGTCACTGTCGATAAATCGAAAACGGTAGATTTTATTAAATTTATCAAACCAGATTCAAATGAAGCATGTTCATTTACCCATAAATGTAAGAATTCTGGAATTTCTTAATGCGAACTGAATTACCGTAAACCTTTGAGTCTCAGAGGCTTTATCGCTTTGCTTGGAGTGAAATGATAAAAATATCTGAATCAAATCCATATCCAAAATGTTGTAGTGAGTTTGATTTTCATTGGGGCACTATTATATTGATCGTATTCCCAAATATTTTAATCTATGTAAATTTATTAAGAACTGTGGCTTTCAAAAACTAATGGATACATTGGTTATTTTAATTGTTGTCTGTTGAACAGCTTAACCGATTTCCAATATTCTTTTTCTTAGAAAGAGGCGAATAAAGAAAGTAAATAGAAAATCTGTCAGTTAAGCAAATGACAAAAAAGATAACAACTTAAAATCGACAGAAGTTTCTGTTCAGCACCAATAGTAGTGGAAAATATCGGTGAAAGGCACAAGTAGACACGTCTTTGTTTGTCTGGTCACGCATGAATCAATAAAGTCATTACTCTTCAATCGACGGGGATTTAGGGGGGGGAAATGGTCAGATTACTGCTTAGTATAACACTATTCGAATTCTGTACACGTTATATGTGATTTTTTTCGGGACATTCATTTCTTTCTGCTCTTAATTTTATGAAGTTTTTCTTGAATTTATTCCCACTTTTCTGGGTTTTTTTGCTGCCGTCTCTGTTCATTTTCTATTCGTTATTTTTCTAAGTATTTAATTGCTTGTTAAATTGTTTCTTAATCACCTTTATCGTGTTAATTCTCATTATCTATCTCTGTTTTTTCTTTTGTTTTTGCTGTCTTTTATTACTTTTTCCTTATTTTCATTATTTCTGTAACATTTCTTTCGTTTTTTTACTGCGTAATTATATTGATTTTCTTAGTGTTGCTTAGATGTGGCACAAGGCCAAAAGTGTAGGGCACCCAGTGAGGATCGAACTCACTGCCGCGTAATAATATTGTTCCGATTGTTTCTTTCTTTCTTTGTCTTTTTTCTTATTTATGATCCCCTTTTAAGCAACGTCGATCCAGGTCAATGCCTAGATAGGTGACCGCTTAACTATATTAAGGGCTATGAGTTTGGACGTCCTGGTGGTGTAATTGACAATGGCCCTAAATTGTTAATCGGAGATCCGAGTTCAAATTCTCGTCGGTTTATTATATTGACTTATGTGCAAATACCATTGCCGGAGGTATGAATCCACTTCAGTTTCCCCCAGCTATGGGTTAATTAGTAAGACTTGTATCACTAAATCAGTATCTAAAAAAACTCTAAAATTTACAAATATTCACTGGTTTTAAATAACCTGCATATGCATTAGAAGCCACATTCTCAGCTGACATGATTGTGGAAAGACTATATTGAATCCATTGCTAGATCAGCTGCTAAAAACTTCGATTCAGTATGTCGTACGAGATAATTTTTATCTCCGGGATCTATCTTTCATATCTATAAGTTTACTATCCGTTCATGTTTAGACTATTGCTGCCACACATGGCCCGATGCCTCTGCTGTTTACCTTGAGCTCCTTGATAAGATCTAAAGAAGAATCAGCAATATTATTGGTCCTGATCTGGCATCTCCCGTCACTTATGCATCGTCTTATGGTTGTCTCTGTGTGACTTAAAAAAAAAAAAAACACTTTTATGGTAATTGTTCAGATGTTTTCTTCGATATTCTACCTAGACTCTATGAATTTAAGCGCAGTACTGGACTGGCGTCAAGCTCTCATCAATTTACTGTTGAGCAAGCTAGATTTAGCCGTAAATTCTATGCTAATAGTTTCTTTTCTCGCACTTCTCTCTTGTGGAATTCACTTCAGGTTTCATGCTTTCCTACCTATTTTAAAATCTAAAAGTTTAAATGCTTTGTCAATCGCTATCTAATGTCCTCCTGATTACTCTCTTCTCTCCCTGTTCATTAATGTTTCTGTTCCTAATTCTTTCACACACTGTAACCCCTTGCGTTTCAGTGGCTTTACTGCTTTGATACCGATTAAAAAAATTCCTTCTCCTCAGACAAGTGTCCTTGACGCCGTTCTTTTAGCACTACTCTAACAACCACCTGCAAGCCTACCCACAGATTATTTCTATGGGTAGAGATTGAATCGTTCAACCATTTAAAAGTTTATGCAACGAAAAAAATACGTACTGATTGTTTCTCTTTCATACTTTGACTGACTTTGCCAGATATTGTTAAATCACACTTGGTCATGTCTTCATCTAATCCATCTTTAAATGTTGACAATTTTCTAGCATTTGTCATTTTTTTATCTTTTTGGTGGAAGCGTTCTTCATTACTTGAAAAATCCAAAGTAATAGTGTATAAATACTCAGCTAATATGTTCGTATATTTTACTCTTGGTGCAATAGATTCGTGAAATAACGAATGCTGTTCAATATAGTCAGCATGTCACTAAACCTGATTAATTTTCCAAAAGAATTGCAACAAATATGCATTCTTGACCGTTTACAGATTCGGAGGCGTTCGAAGAAGAAAAAAAAACTATGGGATATTTTAGATGATGTAGTAACTGAAAGCGGGTAGAAGCACTAACCAATAATTGATTGTTGGTTGGTCGATTTTGTTTAGCGCCGTATCAACCCCTATAGGTTATTTAATGCTGAAATGTAAATATTTTGAACACAATTTTATGGTTCAACAAAATATATTTTGAACGTAACTGTATACCTTCAACTACAAATAAAATCTATTATTACTAATTCTACTATAAAATACCAGGTGAATCAAAATTTTTTGCCGATTTTTGTTAACTTATTTCTGCCTAGCTCTTTAGTTACTAAACAAGAATAAGTATGAATGAATCAATTCTATTGGCAAGTACATTGTTTAATGATTCAGTTATTATTTTATTACATAACCAATATCATTTTATTTCTCATTTCAGAGCCCTCAAAATGACTGATAAAAAATTGGTAATTCGTGCTTGTCTGTTGTATCAGTTTAAACTTGGTACAAGTGCATCATGTGCTTCTCGTAAGCTATGTGCAGCCTTTGGCGAAAGTGCAGTAAGTGAACGAACTGCACGTAATTGGTTCCAGAAGTTTCTTTGTGGCAATGAAACCCTCGAAGATGAACCTCGAGCTGGACGACTAATATCCCTAAACAATGAGGATTTAAAGGCAGCCATAGAATAAGATTCAGGTTTAATATGTCGTGAAATAGATTCGAGGTTTAATGTAAGCGATGAAACTATAAGACTGCATTTTCATCAGCTGGAGAAGAAATGGAAATTAAGCAGATGGGTGCCATATGACTTAACACCAGCAAACAAACTGCAGAGGCTTGCCATATGCTCTTCTCATCGCAGTAGACTAACAAAAGAACCCATTTCTGATCGAATTATGACATGTGATGAAAAGTGGATCATGTATACAAACTCTAAGAGGAAACGTCATTGGTTACCGCCGGGTGATCCTTTGCCAAAAGCTTCAAAGGCACCGCTATTCCAAAAAAAAACAACCTTTTGCTGTGTGTTTGGTGGACATTTCAAGGACTAATTCACTATGAGTTTTAAAAACGGCTGAAACCATTGCTGCTAACAAATATTGCGAGCAATTTCAACGATTCCAGGAAAATTTGTTGAAGAAACAGCCTGCATTAGTAAACAGAGAAAAAAGTGTTGTTCCTCCAGGCCAATATTCACCCACACGTTACAAAAATGTCCCTTGCCAAGATAGCAGAGCTAAAATGGGAGATTATGCTTCATCCACCGTATTCACCAGACTTCTCCCCAACATATTTTCAATTGTTTTTACGCTTAGATAATCATATGAAGAACAGGACATTTAATAAAACGGAAGTGTAGAACTTTTTTCAAAGTAAAACTAAGGACATTTACAAAACTGTGATTATTCAGTTGCTGAACCGCTGGGAGAAGGTCATAGAATATGATGGTTCATATTTTGACGAATAAATACATTTAAGACTTTAAATAAGCATATTTAATTTCCTTTAT
Organism: Acanthosepion esculentum; assembly: GCA_964036315.1. Classification (NCBI taxonomy): domain Eukaryota; kingdom Metazoa; phylum Mollusca; class Cephalopoda; order Sepiida; family Sepiidae; genus Acanthosepion; species Acanthosepion esculentum. Next base: position 95,763,520 of record OZ038480.1, on the reverse strand, counting down.
AAAAATCGGCAAAAACTTTTTTGGCACCTGATATAGCGATTTTCCAAGCGTAGCTCAGGTGTGGCACAAGGCCGAAAGTATGCGGCACCCAGTGAAGATCGAACTCACTACTCAGTCGCAAGCTTGATAACCATTACACCACCTCGAGGTGCCCTTGGACACCTGATATATTGCGCGCCATTTTCCTTTACAACTGTACTTTGCTCTTTCTACTATAAATATGTATAGCTGGTAATATTTGTATGAAAATATATTGCTGATATTTTCACTATTAAAATGTATTTTTATATTTTCATAATGTTTTTTTTTCTTTGGGCCTTCACTATTTGCTCATAGCTGGGATCCTAAGAAGTGCTACCACATTTTTGCTGAAATATATAATATAAATGATCCTATATGGCAATGAATACTCAGCAATTACTTCACAGATAAATATGGGAGTTGAGACAGCATAGACGTGGTTCTACCGAAGGCTGTTGATAATACCATGGTCGGAACCATGTGAGTAACGTGGAAGTATTCAGGAAAATCAGAACAAAAAAGACAACTATACTTAGAAGCAGAAAGCAACTGTTGAAATTTCAATGACACGTAAGAAAGAAAGAATGCATGGAAAATTAAACACGCGTAGCACATACTGAAAATAAGTGAGCCACGGAGAAAGAGCGTTAAACGTAATGAGCTTGTTTAAATGGATAGCCGAACAGGGAGATTAAAGGGATAGTAAAAAGACAAGCTTTGCTAAGATCTACACGAAATAGAAAATTTGTAGAGGGCCACAAATATCCACGGCTAGAAAGAACACAGAACATAGAAGATTACGCGTGAAGTGATACTGAACGAATTGTGTGGGCCGAGTGATATTTATGTCAAGGATTCTTTAGCTGATTATTAATATGCCACCTCCCTTGGTGACCATGGCTTTCCATAACTTCATAACGCTTGTAACGTTAAGGAAAATTGGAGAGTGTAGCATTTTTGTCCCCGCTCTTCCATCAATTCACAGAAATCCAATCGGAAAGTTGTTTACTGTTCATTTTTATATTTTCGTATTCTCAATACGCACTGTATGTATTACATTTTCCAAATCATCCTTCCTTAAAATATGTCGCTGTCCTTTTGTGATTTTAAATATGTCTTCCTCTTTTTTTTTAATTTTTAGAACTTTCTCGTTCATATTCTGTTCATTGTATTCACAATATTCCTCTGGAGAACCGCGTCTCTGTCGATAAGAGACAATTCTTCATCTGTAAAGAATATATCCATTATTCACTGCCAAAGGAGAGAATATATATGACACTGTTTCTAACGAAATTTAAGTGTCTTTTAATATTTTACTTAGTTTCTGGAAAGCATCGTTCGCACCTTTGTATCATACACTCCTTTGTTTATGAAAAGATTTCCAAGATGGTCAGATTTCAGTATGTCCTTTAATCTGACGCCCCCAATTGGAATCTCACACTATTAACTTCTGCAAATTTCTCCACTCTTTTCTGAGAATGTACATTATTGAAGTAAGTATACTTAGATAAATGATTTCTCGTTAACACTGGTCAGTGCTTTTTGAACACTTTAACGCTTACTTTGTCAAGAAGAGGCGGTTAAAGACGTTTTTAATCAGTTTGCACCCCACCCAAACAACAGACGACGAGTCATTCTACGTGTATCATCGATACCATGAAGCTACTACCTGAAGCCCAGTCGAGTCATCGACGTCTAAACTGGTCCACATTCCCAGCAGGCGTTTGACGTTATGCATGGATGAGTAGATCAGCAGCTTCCAAACCAGATACGTGGTGGTAATCGGTCAGGTTCTCAACTGCACAGTGACCCTACAACTACACCGGATCATGGGACCGGTGATGGCAATGTTGATGTCCTTCCCTGAGACCCACAAAAAAAGAACGAGCTCTATATGTATCTCCACCGAAAAGAACGAACGCAAAAACCACTTCTGTTCCTGTTAGTTGCATGATGCAGTGAACCCTCTTTCATTTGCACCACATTAATTAATTTGCTCCAGCACTTCCTTCTATATTCACATTTAGCCCTTAGCAAAGCTTGAAATGTGAATATCCCTCCCCCCTCTCTCTCTCCCATCTCTTCCAAACACCCACAAAAATTTCTTCCGACCCTCTTGACTGTAATATTTACTTTAAGTGCTAAGTTTACCACTCTGTCATTATGCGTCAGGTTTTTTTTTTTTTTCTACTTCTTCACTATCGACTGTCGATGTTTTATTTTAGTTTCTTTACCTCTTTACTGTCAAATTATTTCACAACTGAAAAATAAATAAATAAAAATCAAAAGATGATGCTTGTTATGAATAATCAAGAGTGGTCGCCCCTTGTTTTATCACTCTCCTCTTTGAGAAAGCAATTTCTCTTTACTGGAACTATAAAAGGACACTATACACGAACCGTCTATTCCAAGTTTAATAAAGCTTTCTTAAAGCCTACACCTGCGTACTTTTGTCATTACATTACTACTTCCCTCATGTTTATTTAATAAAACATTTATGTATATTTGTTTTATTTTGTTCAACAGCTTTTGAGCAACAAATCCCTAAATATGAAATATTATTTTTTAGAATACATTGATGCATTTTGTCGTTTTATGATGCATGCTCCTCGTTTTTAAAGAAGTAAATTTTGTAGATAATTTATTTGTATGAATATTTTAAAGTAATGTTGTTTTCCGTTTTATATCGCGGACTAGACTTTAGCTATTGCTGCTACTTTTATTATTGCTACTCAATAATGGGGCGCTGGTGTACGGCTTCGCAAGCCTGTCTTGCTAGGTCAATTACAATCTTTACTGGGTACTCAAAAATTTCAACCATGTGTCATATCTAAATTTCGCTATGTAAATCATTTAAGCAATTCGACGCGGTGTAATGTTAGCAAGCTTGTCATGCTGGGCCAATTACACCTGACTAGTGATCTCGATCCTCCCTGGGTGCTACATGCTTTCAAAGATGTCACATCTACGCTACGCTGAGAAAATCACTAGATCAGTTTCGATTGAATAGCGACCACGTTTCAACTGATTAAAATTGGTCCTAAAGATTTTCAGGGCCCACAAGATTATTGACAAAAGATTTTGCAGTAAAAATCGGAAACAGCAAGATAGAAACTTAAAGAGCATGACCTGGTTAGATAAAATAAATCATTAGGCCACTTCGAGATGTGATGTCGTGTTACCATGCTGCTCTTGCTAGGTCAATTACGTCTGTGTAGTGAGTTCGATTCTCACTCGGTGCTTCATGCTTTCAGACATATGTCACATCTAATCTACACTAGTTAAATCATTTCGGCATTTCAATGTCGTGTAATGTTAGCAAGATGTGTCAATTACGACCGTGTAGTGAGTTTGATCATCACTGGGTGTTCCATACTTCAGCAATGTGTCACATCTAAGCTACACTAGGTGAATCATTTGGAGACTTCAACGTGGAGTAATCTTAGCAAGATTGTCTTTCAAGGTCAATTACGCCTGCGTAGTGAGTTCGTTCCAAACTGGACGCTCCATATTTTCGGTCATGTTTCACATCTAAGCTACTTTTGGTAAATCATATGGGCACTTTGACGTGGTGCAATTGTTAGCAAGCTTGTATCTCTAGATAGGTTACGAGGGAATAGGGAGTTCAATCCTCACTGTGCACTCCTACCTTTCAGCCTTGTGTTACATCTCAGGTAACCTTAAGTCAGTGATGTGCCATGCGTGATAGACGCTTAGGCGATCATATATCTTTTGATACATGATGAACGAGGCAGATGTTTTTTTCCGCAGTATGTTGCCATTTCTTTCTGTGGTAGGCCAGTGGCCATCCAAGGCTATAGAACCCGGGCTGTCCTGCTATTTATCCATAGCTGAGGGTGGCGAAAGAAGAAGAAGATTCATACATTTCTCTAGAGTATTTGCCCGTAAGTGAATGTAATCAATTCGTCTGGAATTTGCTCTCGGCTCTATGATTCCTCAAGCCGCCATCCATTACTCTACCATGTCCACTCCTCTAGCTACCCTTAGTAAATCGCTATTACTACTTAAGAATAATAATAAGATATGAATAAAATGATTCGTACTGTATATTGGGGTCAAGTATGCGCAAAAGGATAACGTGCTACCCAATGAAGAGCCGCCTGTTTGCCGTTTATCAACCATTCTGATTTTCGTACAAAGCTGACCTCTTTCTGGACTGTTGGCTCTAGTGCCAACCGAACTTCCTTTTTTCTTCAGTTTGTTTATCTTTGAAATCGGACTTATATCGATATTTTAATTCCTATATTTACGTTTCTGGCTCCATTGAATGACGCACCTATATCTACATTTGCATTGTCTAAAATCTAATATGAAATAAAACAGTAAACTTGAATAGGCTGTAAAACAAGACAAAACTAGGATAAATTTATATAAGAACAACTGAATATCTGGCTATATTTCTAAGTTGAGGTATTGTAACTATTTACACTATTTATATTGTTCGAACTCTTGTCCTAATCTTTAATGCCATATTCACGATGTTTCAGCCATTGTACTCTCCGGCCTTCTTCAGGTGATATATGTTGGAATTTTATTATCACGTGGATAAAATTGTTGGTTGAAGTAATGTAATGACTTAACCCAAAGAGGAGGTGAACAAAAACTTGGAGATTTGAGTTACCAAAGAGAAATAACTGAAACTGAGATATCCAGAAAAGGCATGGCATGTGGATCTAGAAAATCTCGCTCCTTGGATGAATTATCGGGTTTGATTCGAAATTTCAATGTATATCACCTGAAGAAGTCGGGAGCGTGCAACTGCCGTGACGTCATGAATATGACTATAGAGATGGGGATAACAGTCCGAAAAATATCAATAGTGTATTCAACTGAAAAAAAAAAACTGTTCTACTGAACAGAGAAGTGCTACTCCTTGGGAGGATTCAATTCAAAGGAATAATACAATTATCACAAGGGCATCATATTGAAATCATTTCACATAAGAAAAAATATGGCAGTTAATAGATGTCGTCATTCCATTAGGTTGTAGAATTCTGAAGGATTAATAAGCTGAATAAATATCCGAAATAGCAGAGAACGGACGAAGATGGGGCCTAATGAGTTTTACTAATGATAATTGAAGGATTGGAAAGAGTCTCAACTCAAAAACTCATAAACCATGATTAAAAGAATTGGGAATGGAAGAACAAAAGCTCTAGCGAATTCAAAGCAGAGAAGCGATTGCTTGTCACTTGAAGAATCATACCGTCCTCTTTATTCTACTGTGGGAACCACCAGACATTTATGTGACAACTGATTAAAATTGCTCCTAACGTTATTCAGGGTCAACGAGATTATGGCCAAAAACGTTTGCAGTAAAATTTATTATTCAGAAACAGCAAGATACAAGCTTAAAGAGCATGACTTGGATAGGCAAAGTAAATCATTTGGCCACTTCGAAGTGGTGCAATGTTACCAAGCTTGTCTTGCTAGGTTAATTACGTCTGTGTAGTGAGTTCGATTCTCACTAGTTGCTTCATTCTTTCAGCCATATATCACATCTAATCTACGCTAGTTAAATCATTTCGGCATTTCAATGCCGTGTAATGTTAGCAAGATATGACAATTACGACCGTGTAGTGAGTTTTATCATCACTAGGTGTTCCCTGCTTTCAGCAATATTTCACATCTAAGCTACACTAGGTGAATCATTTGGAGACTTCGACGTGGTGTAATCTTCAATGTCAATTACGCCTGCGTGGTGTGTTCGATCCAAACTGGCTGTTCCATATTTTCGGTCATGTTTCACATCTAAGCTACTTTTGGTAAATCATTTGGGCACTTTCACGTGGTGCAATGATAGCAAGCTTGTATCTTAGATCAATTACGTCTGAATAGCGAGTTTGATCTTCACTGTGGACTCCTAACTTTCAGCCTTGTGCCACATCTCAGCTGTCCTTCAGTCAGTTATATGACAACTGATTAAAACTGGCCCTAATGATATTCAGGAACAACAAGAGTATTGACACAAGATTTTGCAGTAAAATATATTATTCAGAAACAGCAAGATACAAACTTGAAGAGCATGACCTGAATATGGTTCAGTTAACCTGAAACAGAATCTTTGGTAATAGAAGCCGAAGATAAATCTATTGGAAAGAATTACAACACTGAAAATAAATTTATTGTGAAAAATGATATTAAAAAATAATGACGGGAAATATAAAACGCTGAACTGAATTATTAGGAAACTGTTTTCAAGAGTGTATAATTTGAATTTAAAACGAGTCATTTACTACAAATTGTGCAAATGACCACAGTTCATCTAGGCAAAGAGATTATATGAGCATATACGTGCATCATATTTAAATAAAATGAAGTGATTTCAAATTATCAGCAAGTTCTTCTCTCCTGACGCGGAAACTAAACCCGATTATTGTAAATACGTGAAGCAAAATCCTTCAATGTATTTAACCGAGGAGGGCGAATAGTCAAATTTTCCGAACAATTCAAAACATCAGTAAGAGATATTATGGGTATTGCCGTGTTTATAACATTTGTAGTACTAGAGTGATAGTTGTTAATACTATGAGATCTGATTTAATGATTTGTGTTTTATAGCTTATCAACACTTTGCAAGGTATTTAAAGCTATGAAATATTTTTAGATTGTACGATATTTTGAGGGGATAAAATAGTTCTTTTATGCAAGTTCGCGGAAAACGACTGAAAAGGTGATATGGTTGAATTTCTTTACAAAATTTCTCATGTGTTCGAATAAATGTTTTTCTTTACAAGACATAAAATCTATAAGAATTATGTGAATGTTTAATGGACATGTAAATTCGTAAATAAAATTGGTTATCGGTAATTTGGATCTTGCAGGTAACTTATTATTTTGGACGATAAGGTTAGCATATATGCATATATATATATATATATATATATATATTAATAAATACATTAATTTATATTTGGGCAGCAACCTATCAAAGATTTAATTCATTTTTTATTTACTTTTTCAGCATCCTTACTAACAATACGAAATAGTTGGCCGAAAGCACGTGGGAGAATGAAAATTATGGAAAATGTCTGTACTCCCTTACATCTCCAAGACGTAAGATTGATAGAAATACTAAATAATAATAATAACAAAAATAATATATATATATATATATATATTATTATTGTTATTATTATTATTATTATTATTATTATTATTTAGTTTTTCCATCAATATTAATATCATATATATATATATATATATATATATATATATATATCATATATATATATATCATATATACATAACATATACATATGATATATATATATCATATATATATATCATATTTATATATATATATATATCATATATATATATCATATATATATATATCATATTTATATATATATATATCATATATATATATATCATGTATATATATCATATATATATATCATATATATATATCATATATATATATCATATATATATCATATATATAGCATATCTATATCACATATATATCATATATATATCATATATATATATCATATATATATCATATATATAAATATATATCATATATATATCATATATATATCATATATATATATATATCATATATATAAATATATATCATATATATATCATATATATATATAAATATCATATATATATATATATATATATATATATATATATATATATATGATATTAATATGCATATGCTGCAAGCAGAAAGACTTACATGACAAGAATGACAGTAACAACTGTAAAAACACCATTCTGCTCAATAATTTGCAAGATAGTAGATATAATAAATGAGGTATTGTTGAGTAATGGATAGCGTCTCGGATCGATTTATAATTACAACCGAGTTTATTACATTCACTTTCGTGCTAATACCCTTGCGAAAAGGTCTGAATCTATCTCTTCTCCCGCCAGCTATGGATAAATAGGAGGACAAACTGGTTCCTATAGCCTTGGGTAGCAACCTGTCTAAGAGAAGGAAAACTCTGGATTCAAAACCAACCTAGAGAAAATTGGTCTCCATCAGGCTAGCTTACCCAGGAAACACACCTACTGCAATATATGTGGTGCCCCTAAGACTCCGGGGGATTACGGGTTTAAAAAGAAAGATAAAGCTAGTAACAGTTGACGTCTTTTTAAAAAGGAAAAACAAAGAAGAAAAATTGAAAATCGCAAGGAATATTTTGGTATTAGAGAACCTGTCATTCGTCAAATTTAGTGCCGCGTCTTTATTAACTGGCACCATACCAAAATCGATAAAGCAGACATTTGATGAATTAGAAAATCGAGGATGGATAGAATTTATCCGGGCCACGGTTTTCTTTCGGGGTCTGCAAAGATAAGGATAATGTTTATGAATGAGATAAAAGAAAGCGAAAAATTGCGTGAAAATACTTGGACTTCGCTTAGGAGTGTAAAGAAATAATGTGATACATCTCATTTTGCGTTATACGTTTATTACGTGGAGTCACGGTGGAGTAATAGCGGCTCGGATTGAGGAATCGGAGAGCCGAGTTGGAAGTCCAGTCGAATCCATTACATTCACTTACGTGCTAATACGGGAAAGGTATGAATCCTCTTCTTCTCCCCCTCTCTAATATGGGTAAATAGCAGGAGAGACCGGGTTCGCTAGCCTTGGGTGGCAACTGGTCTACCGCAGAAAGAAATGGCAACCTGCTACGGGAAAACAAATCTGCCTCGTCAGTCATGTTTCTAAAGATACATGATCGCCTAAGCGTGTATCACGTATGGCACATAACTGACTGACATTCATAACGTAGCCGTAATGGGAACTGGTGTATATCCCAAAAGTTGAGAGCTAACGGTCATTGTAACATCGTACGATCACTGACTTTTAAAAAATTTCGAGCTTTGTCAATAGCTAGATAGGCGACCGATTCGGAATACGATGTACTGGACGCCTGAATGGTCTACGGGTCAAAAATGGAAGTTGGAGAGCCAGAATATATTGAGCCCAATTCCAGTCGGGGTCGTTATATTCATTTACCTTCGGGTCAGGTATGAATCTACTTCTTCTTCCACCACCTGTCCATTAATTATTAGGAATTGTATCAATAAATCATTAATGTTTTTTACAATCTAAAAATATTTTCGACGTTAAATAATCTCTAAAAAGATTTATAAGCCGTGAAACGAAAAAAAAATCATCAAATCAGTCAATGAAAAATGCTATTTTACTAAGTCTAAATGTTATGGGTGAATTTCTTTTTTATAGAATTTCTCATGTGTTCGAATATTATTTTTTTCTTTTCGGAACATGAATTATATAAAAATTGTTCGAATGTTTTCCAAGCGCTTTCGGGTATACTTTTAGCAGTTATCATGGATGAATTTTATTTTACTTTTAACTGAATTGATGTATTGTTTTATTTTATTTATCTAGAGTTATATAGTTTTATATTTTAACACGGTCAGCCGTATTCATACTTGATATTATTGAGTGTTGTCTTTTACGTTTTTTTTTTTTTATATAAATAATGCTTCCATTATTTGTAGCCTTTTTGTACGTGTGAATGATGCAGTTATATTTGTATTATCAACGTGTATACCATGGCATTTAGAATTAGAAAAATCAAGTTGATATAGAATCTCTCTGGATTACAGTTTTCGTTGGGGTATGCAAAGATACAATAAAAGCTTATAAATGAGACGAAGGGAATGGAAAAATTGGAAAGAGATACTAGGACTTTGCTTAGGAATAATAGAAAACGTGTGACGTCACATTTTGATTAACACTTTTAATACATAGTCCTGTGGTGAATATACCCAAAGTTTAAATTTGAGGAATTAGAAATTTGATGAAGATTTGAGTCCCCGGGTGTCTGTAAGTGTATCGGGATATTTTTGTGTTTCTTTTCTTACTGTCTCCTGCGATAAATACTTGACGTTTACTGTGAACACATGGATGCAGCAAATATTTACAATAATTGCAACAATCTTTAGTAAATTGAACTCAATAACAACGTAAATATATTGTTACCAAAAAGTCACACCAATTGGGAATATTGGTCTAACATGTCAGAGTCGTTTTTCAAGATAATGGTACGGAATATCTAAATGAAAAAAATATGACATTATTATTGATCTGCAGAGGAAAATAAGGGTGAACATCAGGCAGACAATTAGCGAAACTTAAAAACATTAGATCATTGTTTGGAAAATATAATTCCAAACATCATGAAATGCTCGAAGCAGGTTTAATTCAATTGGATAAAATGCAGGAAAAAAATACAAAATATTATCTGAAAAAAAATTCAAAGATGGAAGTAAACAACGGAGTTTCGATCAAAGGCAAATGGTTTTATCCATGTTCAGATAGTTGAAGCGAGATAAACGAACGTTGAAGTGAAAGAACGAGGAAATTATTGTCAACCAGTTAAAATCATACAACAGAATAATGGTATCGACATAATCTATTTGAAATGATAGAAAGTACCAAGTAGAAATGCCAGCACTGAAGAAAGTGTCAACTCTCTTGGCAGAGGAAAACCGAACAAACCTATTTTTGGAAAGAGAGAATGATAAGAAAATAACAAATCGAAACCCACTAAACTAATTGTAACCAAAAGAAAACTCCATTAAAGTTTCGACCATGGAAAATATTAATTAAATTACATGAGCAACATTACGCAAAGGACAATTGAAATAATAAAAAATAAATAAATATCAAATATCGCCTATGCAGGGACTGATATGAAATTGTTCATCTCCACAAATAACATGAAGTTATTGTCTCTCTGTTCCCTATCGATCGAGAAACGACTGGAGAGATATAAATCACGCTTAGTCTGCCTATAGGCTCTGAACCAGGGACACTGTCGTCTGCTCTGTAAAATATTTCTAGTTTAATCCTGAACGGCGAGAAATAATGTTAAAGGAGAAATTTCTGCGTACATATATTATAGTAAGAGAGGCAAATCAGCTTTTGCTAGCATATTAATGTGTGTTTATTTCCCTTAGTCATTTTAATCTATAAAATAAAATGAAGTATATGTGTGTTTGTTTTTTCTTTTAGCAAAATTAGTTCCGGGGCAAAACCGGGCATATCTGCTTGTCATATAATAGACAAAAGTATCAAATTAAAACCGAACGCGTAAAATAAGTACCATTATCTTCTAGGGAGGTCGATCCACTGAAATCTATGGAGGCGATTTAGTTTTATTTAAACTGAACAAGAAGGCCGAATCAAAAGTTGCCTTGAAGAAGAGAAAATGATATATAATTTCGAATTACCAATGGAAAAATAAATCCAAATCAGAAGAATAGAATTGATAACTCAAACAATTAAAAAGAAAACTTCTATTAAAGAATAAAAAAGAAAGGATGTGTTATTCCTCTTCCCTAATCATGTTTTACTCTGGCACAATGCCATAGTAACTGAGAAATCGGTGTAGATATACCGTATTTTCCGGCTTAAAAGACTTGGAAGACGAGACCTAATATTAGAAAGAAATTTCTAAGGAAAAAAAGCTATTCTCATACAACAACGTATTCACTATACGTTCCTCACATAGTGGCGTCACATATTTTTTTATATTAATTACTCGTCCGATTTTATTTGTATAGCAATGACATACTAGTTAAGAACTGAAAGGCGCCAGCCGCTGCTTGTAAACAGAGCATGCTTAAGCTTGTGGTTAGGCTCCAGGAAGGTTTATAGTCTTGAAAATACTTGTAACAGCTAAGTACTGAGTGTGAGGCACAGGTTGTACGCTCCGACTCAATTCAGATGTTTGGAATTTCGAACTGAACATTTTATTTCGTACTTTCTGCTAGGTCTTCTCCCGGATCTCTCATTTATCACCCGTTAACTCCACTCTCCAAGATATTGTTCAACACAACAGTAGCCAGGTAACTCGTAATTCACAATAAAGATTAGGAAAACAGTCCGTAAATAATTGTAATGGGACATTACCTATAACGACAGTGAATTCCTGACACTATAAATACTGCGCCTCTCAAGAGAGGAGTGGGAATCGAGTCGAGCTAATAGTAATTCACTCCAAACCAGACTGACAGTCATACTGACACCTACAACATATCGGGTATAAGGTGGGTAACAAAACGAGTACACACGACCAAGGAGAAATAATGGTCAGCCCCGGTGGTTCTGGTGCAGCCCCGGGTAGGTGTTCCTCGGAAACGGGCATTTGCAGTGTTTATTTTCCTCAGTTATGTCTCTGTCCATGGACAGAGCCACAACTGAGTCGCACTCCTGCCGAAGACAGAGGCGCAACTGAGTGATAATTTTCGACGTATGAGGATCCGACAACGTCATTCAGTTTTTATGCTTGCGTCGCATATGACATCTCAGTGCCGCTAGTGATTTGCATACAAGCCCGCATTTTGTGCAACAGCACGGATCTCGGGACATAACAAAAGGAACGTTCTTTCTTCTCTTAGCCGGTCAATACGACTGATTTCGAAATTTCTTATACCTCTGTGGCAGTTATCTCTCTCACGGGGCAACTCCCTGGAAGTTAGTATGAGTCAAATTGACAGCTGAGAGGTTACTATTCAGCTTTTCGTCACACACACACACACACACACAGACACACGCACACACACACACACACACACACACACATATATATATATATATATATATATATATATATATATATATATATATATATATATATATATGAATGTATGAATTAAATAAATATTGATATAAGAAACCATACATGCGTGCGATCACGCGCATATGTAAATTTGCAAGTAAATATTTAACAAAAGAGCGCTCATTTTCGTATTAAAAAGCTATAAACTGGAATATATATATATATAGTCATCCACAGACAGTTTGTTTCGCAGCTCCTCAGTGCGGCTAGACGTTCGGATACTTCAAACCGGGATCGAAACTCGACTAATTTGACATCAGTCAGATCTCTTAACTCTAGACCATTGAAGGAAAGGAATTTTAACGTTTTTCTCTATACAAAATACGCCAGCGGCTCATAGAACTCATTTCAATTTTAATTGAAGAGTAATATATATATATATATATATATATATATATATATATATATATATATATATATATATATATATATATATATATATATATATATATATATATATATATATATATATATAAAAAATTTTTTTTTTAAAAATCATGATTCCATCACTACATAAGAGTTTCATGTTTCAAACACTGGTGTTAAAAACTTTAATTTAATTATAAAAATTAATCTGTTTCATTTATTGATACATTTAATTATAAAAATTAATCTGTTTCATCTTCATGCGAAATTTTGGGATTCCAAAAATTTCGCTTGAAGTTGAAACAGAGCTTGATTCTTTAATTCAATTTAATTTTTATAATTAATTTGAAGGTTTTATCTCCTGTTTTGGAAACATGAGAACACTTATGTAGGGATGGAATCATATTTTTTTAAAATAATTATAATTTAGGGTCTACTTATGTATTGAGCATTGTTTTTAAAAATAAAAACAAAAATACTAAAGAGCATACTAAAATACTAAAGTGTTCTTTCCTATTTTCTATATATTTGCATATATATATATATATATATATATATATATATATATATATATATATATATTCCATTTTGCATGTATATTATAATACATGGTGCTCCATTTCGGATTCTAGGTTGAGTTGCAAAGTTTTTTATATACCTATAGCTCCCGACGTGCATTATTGCATGAAACTCAGTGATATTGTCTTTGACACTCGAGTACATAAGGATTGATCCGAGATCATTGTATATAAACATTGGAAGGATATTGCTTCCCAGTATGTTAAGCATCACTATATTTAGCTTGAACATATTTGAGGCCCTGGCAGAATGATAGTTTCTGACGTGCTGGAAAATATGATGCCAGCGCGCTTTCATTTTGTAGCGTGTGTTGCGAGTTGATTCATTGCTATAACACCTTGAGAGAACGTGGCATCCGCATTTCGACGCTACTACGAAATAGGATTAAATACGTGGTAATAATGAATGAAATATAATCGTCCTTGGGCTGACGATTGGTTTCAAACGATGACAGGAAATGCAGATAGGAACGAGATTTGGCAGATGTCAGTTGAACATAAACGCAAATTTATTTAAACGAAGTTTGTCTGTGACTTTTACTGATAAAGACGGGAACATGCCGTCGTACAACTTGTACAAACGCAACTAAATATATGTAAACTTCTCAGGGTTTTTTTTAAAAACTTGAACATCAGTTAAAGCGTCAAAATTGTTGGCATTAAAATATTGCTTTGGCAGGATGATAAATAAAGAAAAAAAAACATCTTACTGCGATGCCTGTAGTTATATGTAAATGACTACATAATTAGCCTAGCTTAAGACATAGACTATACAAATGCCCAAGCAGTAAGGGTAGAGCAGTTCTCGGTATTTGGCTATCGTATACTGACCGGCAGAGGGGTTCGCTCACCTGCTGGTAATATTCGCTCAAGTCCCCAGAGGTGAATCCGCTCGGCAGTAACTCTCCTTCGGGAGGGTGCTGGGTTTGTTGCCCGGCGCTTAAGTCAGTCAGTCACTTATGTGCCATGCGTGATACACGCTTGTATCTTTCGATACATGACTGGCGATGCAGATTTTTTCCTGCAGTAGGTTGCCATTTCTTTCTGCGGTAGACCAGTTGCCATCCAAGGCTATGGAACCAGGCCTGTCCTGCTATTTACCCATAGCATAGAAGAAGAGTATTCTTACCTTTCCCAAGGCTAATAGCACGTAAGTGAATATAATGGATTCGACAGGAATTCGAACTCTTCTCTCCGGTTCATCAATCCTAACCGTCTTCCTTTAATCTACATCCAGAGAACACGTCTCCTTCAGGAGAAGGCTTGGTTTATTGCCCGGTGTTTGAGGCTTCTCCAAAATGGGGAATTACTGCGTGGGGTATGAGAAGTATTCTGTGGTTCTGCAGTTAAACTCACTTTAAACTCGTATCACATTCGGAAGAGACTTGGACGTAGTGAAAAATCACGCTCTCGGTACGCGAGTGCCGATAGAAGTGTTTCGCTCCACTACCAATAAAATTCGTTCAAAACCCAGAGGCAAGGGTATCCCCTCATGTAGTACTTCTCTTTCGGATGAAGACTGGATGTACTGCGCGACGGCAAAGGCGTTCCCAAAAAGTTCGAGGGGTTTGAGATACTGCTGTTAAATCCAATTTAAACTGACTTTTTGTCACATTCGATAACGGTGTAGGTGCGCTGAAAAAAATCAAACTATCGAAATGCTCGATAAACCACTACCACTGGTCTCAAAATATGAAGCAAATCCCACTTCACAACAATATAACATTTATTTGTTTCCTATATCAAACGTACAGTAGTAATTATTTTTCATTCGTGATTTTTTGAAACGATTTGCAAGCAAATCTTTCAGATTGTTCGCCATGAGGCATTGAAATATTACAGAGATTGATTATATATATATATATATGTAATCAATCTCTAACATATCATATATATATATATATATATATATATATATATATATATATATATATATATATATATATATATATATATACAGAAATAACTGTTTTACTGTGTAAAGCTTGTTAACCATTGCACCACGTCGAGGTGCCCAACTAATGCTTAGAGTACATGCTTTTTTAATAGATCAAGCTTTTCTATCAGTTCGAATAAACACTTGCGTCGTACCTTATCAAATACTTATAATATTAGCTACAATAATACTGCTGCCATATCTGTGTGTTCATCTTTGGTGTTACAAGTAGTTCCGTTGGTCTCTCTCTGAAAGTAGGAGGATTAAAAGTACTGCGTAAAATTAGGTTAATCCCTAAATAATATTAAAAAATATCTCTTTTCTTTCCAGATAATCAAGAAATCTTAATTAAACTATATATTAATTACGAAAAACATTTATTGAACGAATTGCAATCACTTTCAAGAATTCTTATTAAACTGTATTAAAAAGATTGATAAGAAATTAAGATGTGCAAAATTAGGTGAACCCTTACATTCACCATCTATATATTTGTCTCACATGGTTGTCAATGCAAATTAAATATCTTACGTGTTCACTTTTGCGCAGAAGTGTAAATATTTGCTCAAGATTTCAATTATTTCCCTATCTTTTTTTTACAGACTCATTGTTTTCATTGACTTTTATTTTATTTAAAAAGGTTTTAGTTTTAACGAATCTAATTCAAGAAGAACAATTTTAGTCGTGTTATAAATCTGTCTTACCCGGTCATTAAAAAAATGCCATAACTGATCTATTTTACTTTATTTATTCTAACTTCGTAGATGGTTTTTTTTTTTGACGGATCATCAAGACTTTCTATGTTGTTTAAAGCCGAAACAGATTCTAGATTGCTTGGAGTTCCCTTTAATTCCAAGTGGTCCACCATCTCAGTATTTCCCGTGCTGGACTCTGATTAACTTCGATGATCGAACGGGTGACATATGCTGTCAGCGTCATTTAACCGCCGGCCCTCGTAAATGAAAGATTGTAAAGCAACGTCATATGCATATGATGAGATGTAAATATGCAACCTTTTTTCTATGTGCCGTGTCATTCAGGATGTGGGCGATCCAAAAGTTCCTATCCAAATCAAGTCTCACGTCCCCCGTTCACAATCTATTCGCACAGGTTCGTAGTTAGGATTTTCAAACCATATTCTCATTTTGTGCCCAAGTAATGTCCGCTGCTTTTTTTCTGACTATAAATCTGAGTGTTACTTTTTGTTAAGGCTTACTTATTGCACACTTGCTCCACACATCAGTCAGTTATGTTCCATGCGTGATACACGCTTAAGGGATCATGTATCTTTCGATACATGAGTGACGAGGCAGATTTTTTCCACAGTAGATTGGCATTTCTCTCTGCGGTAGACTAGTTGCCATCCAAGGCTATAGAACCCGGTCTGTCCTACTATTTACCCATAGCTGGAGGAGGAGAAGGAGAGGATTCATATGTTTCCCAAGGTATTAGCACGTAAGTTAATTCGACTGGAATTCGAACTCGGCTCTCCGATTCCTCAATCCGAGCCGCTATCCATTACTCCGCCATTTTCCTTGCCTCTACTTTCCTCTGCGTGTGTGGGGAGATTTTCCAGTGTTCACCGTCATACAAAAAGATTAATATCACATAGAAATTCACCATATTTATTTCTTAGTAATTTGTCTAGCTTTTTGAATCCACTTTTTTTTTCCAATCTGATGGTGTTCGGATTTCGGTGTTTCCACTCTCATCCTCTTTTAAAATATAGATTACGGTCACATCACATTGACATACCAGTTCCCGTACAATCACCGTTAAACAACGTTGATCCTGAACAGTAGCTTGATGGGCGACCGCTTGGAAATACCAGGTGCTGTAATTATGTATGTGGGTGTGGCGTAATGGGTAATGGCTCTGAATTGTTAATCGGAGAACCGAGTTCCAGTTCCCGTTGGGTTTGTTATATTCACTTACTCGCAAATACTCTTGAATCTACCTCTTCTACTCCAGGTATGGTTTTGGGTTAATTAATAAGATTGATTGATTGTTTCGTGTTCTACGGCTTATCAACCCTTTTCAGCTCATTTAAAGACATTTTTTATATATAGTTTACAGACACAATTCTTAACGATTAACCCATAGCTGGGGATGAACTGGATTCATACAATTCCCAGTGATATTTTTGATCGTATGCAGGCTGTTTGACCTCACTATATTATCTGTATCCATCACTTAGACTAGGTATTTACTCTCTTTCCCCATTAAGACGAGTTGTGACACAGGGTCATTTTTTAAGGTGGGGACCCGAGCGCAAAAATTGCCCGCAAAACCCGCAATCGTCGGTTGCGCTGGCCTCGGTGCGAGCACCGATCCCTCTCTCTGGTGCACTGAGAGGGCGCGACTCGGGCAGCTGTTCCCCAGGGCTGGGAACCTCTCAGCATAATTTTCCTCAGTTCCGACGCTTGAGCACATTCTGCCCAAAGACAGTGACCCAAATGGGATGATATATAATGTATCAAAAATAGTCGGGATAGTAATTTACACACTTAAATGATTTCCTAAGCATGGCTTAGATGTGGCAGACGGCCGAGAGTGTGGATGATCGAACTCACTATTCAGTCGTAACTGTTTTAGCGAGACAAGCTTGTTAACCATTACACCACGGCGAGATGCCCAACTAATACTTAGACTACATGCTTTCTGAATAGATCAAGTTTTTCTATCAGTTCAAATAAACACTTGTGTCGTTTCTTAGCAAATACTTATAATATTTTCTGCAATAATACTGCTGCCATATCTGTGTGTTCATCTTTGGTGTTACAAGTAGTTTTCTAGGTCTCTCTTTCAACTGCCCCCTCCTAATAATCAAGGAGTTTCAATCTGGGGAGTTAGGTGGCCAGAGATAAGGGGTGGTGTAATTGCAGAAATTTTCTGACAGATATGACTGGAAGTTTCCTGATTGTGTGTCATGGTGCGTAATCCTTTTACCAAACAGTTTCTTCAACCATCCACCCTCTTGAACCAGGGTAGCACTACCTCTTCAATGTACTTGATGTATGTTGAATCTGAGTCCTTGTGGGAAGCTGAATGAAGGCATAACGTCGCCATCGCTAGTGATTACTCCAAACACCTTCGTAATAGTCATTAGACTCATCCAACTTTTTTTTTCGAATTCTCTGCACTCTCCTGAGATTGTCAACATGAACTGTCCGTATTGGTGCATCCGGTGCGAATACCAAGCATTACATCACGCCGTTTCCAAATGTCTGGCGGAGTTAACGGCGTCATGGTGCTCGTTTATGGCAGACGATGCCCAGCTGATCCTACTACATTGCGCCATCGACAAAATCCAATACAAAGCGCATGCGCGAAATTAAAAATATAAAATGACGACAATTTAACATCGCACCTTCTATCTATCTATCTATCTATCTATCTATCTATCTATATATATATATATATATATATATATATATATATATATATACATACATATATATATATATATATATATATATATATATATATATATAACGAGAAACAAAGTTAGTTCGTGTATCCTAAGCAACTCTTTCTGTATTGTTGTGTAACGTGCGAATATCCAAATATCAACGCAATTAGATACTCATAAGAATGTTGACTTGATTTCCCATGTTGTTTATTGATTTTTCCAGACAACAAGGAAATAACCTATGTTATTATGCGCAAAAGATATCCATGGAAGCGAATTGAAGAGAAATTATTTCTTTAAAATATAGTTGTTGTTTTTATACCAAGCCTGATAAGAATTTGGGATAGAAGTTTTCTTTAGCCATTTATTTTATGTTTCGTCACTTTGTCGCATTAAGGAAAATAAGAATTACTTGTCTATGAAACTTAAATAGATAATAAATTCACATCAATAATAATTGGGTACATAATTACTTCTTTTTTTAATAAACGTTCAATGTTTATCATTTGAATTTTTCAGAGTTCGATGACCTATCTTTTTCTTGTTTAGAAACGGCGTCAGCAACTGCACCATGATCATATATTTGCGCTGAAAGTCGAAGGACATTTTATTCAATTTAAACATATCTTGGGCAAACAGATCTAGCGGAGCCCATCGCTCGCCAGGTTAAACCAGGACTAATGCCGTTCAACTTGAAAGGTGTCATTATTCACGGATTTGTCTCGACCTGTTCCCGCTGACATGTCTCGACCCCACCAAATATATATATATATATATATATATATATATATATATATATATATATATATTTAATGTCCGAGAAATTTTCATAGAAAATTTTCGTTCTCCGACAGGAATCGAAATCTGTGAATCTATGAATCAGGAATCTATGAAAATTTCTCGGACATTCAGGCCGGTAAATATTATTTAATACTGTTTATTATAAACAAAGCATTTGCTTAAATACTTGTATCTATAAAAAGAACGTTAAACATATTATAAATGTCTTTAAATAAATTGTCGGACTCTGTCCAATTCAATATATATATATATATATATATATATACATATATATATATATATATATATATATATATATATATATATATATATATATATATATATATATATATAAATATAATGCGCATGTGTGATGTGTATATTTCCTTTCCTTATTTATATAAGAGTACTCTATTTTAAATATTTTTAAAATACATTATTAACACATAAAAAAACATTTTTGGAATTAATACGCATTAACAGACAATGTAAACACTTCGCCCTGGCAGGTGACGTGTTTCGAACTCGCGGCGCTCAGTATGTATATTAGAACTAATACTGATATTGAACGCTTTCCAATAAGTACTGCACATATATAATATATAAATAATATATATAAAAATTGAATATGTGTATGTGTGTGTGTGTGTGTGTATATATATATATATATATATATATATATATATATATATATATATATATATATATATATATATATATATATATATATATTCCAAACATGTTCTGTTGAATGTTAAAGACAACATCCTCCTGCATATTTTCTTTTGAATTTTCGCATATTTTGTAATGAGACTTTTTATTTGAAAATGATATCGAAATAAATATTGTCCGTACGATAAACTAGTACTTTCGAACATCATTGTTCATCTTGAGGGGCAAAATTTTTTAGTCAAAATTTTTAAAAAATAATTTGCCAATTGTCTTGTAGCGTAATCATGTTGCTACATTTTTTACAAACTAAATAAACGTTAAAATCCGTTTAATTTCAAAAGACGCGATGCTATTATCACGTGCATGGCGAAGATTTTTTAAAGAAAAGTTGCTGCCAAATTACACACACACACACACACACACACACACATATATATATATATATATGTATATATATATATATAAATATATATATATACATATTTTACATACATACATACGTACATATATATATATATATATATATATATATATATATATATATATATATATATATATATATATATATATAATTTATGTGTGTGTATTGATTCCCTTATGTATAAAAGAGTATGATATTTAATTACTTATTAATACACATAAAATACCATTTTCTCCTCATATTCATATATCTTCATATTACAGTGAAATTTTCACAATGGAGTTTTGTTGTTATAAGATGCAATTTATATATGGGGACTGCTGAGAATAATAGAATTCAAGGGTATACACATACATACATACATACATACATACATACATACATACATACATACACACATACGAACTCACACGCACACACACACATATATATATATACATATATATATACACATATATATATTATGAAATCGATTAAATTTGATTTTAATGTATTTCCTATTTATAAAAATAACATAAAAACAGAAAATATATATTATATATATGTAGTTATGATGTGAATAGTGTGTTATCTAGCGTTATAAACAATATGAACAAGGCCATCACGCTCAAACCCACGTTCTGACCACTCGGCCATGTGCCCGTATGTACCCATATTATATATATATATATATTATGAAAGGGGCAAAGTCCGACAATTATTTTAAGACATTTTTATGTTTATATATTCTTTTTATAGATACAAATATTTAAGGAATCGAACCTGTATCGTATACAAACACGTCATATAGCCTGTTTTTATATATTCAGTTTTATAATAAACAGTATTAATAACATTTACGTGCCTTAACCGATTGGGCTATATGACGGTTCCGTATTGGATACAGGTTCGATTTCTGTCGGAAAACGTATATTTTCTATGAAAATTTCTCGGACTATTCAGACCGGTAAATGTTATTAATACTGTTTATTATAAAACAGAGCATTTACTTAAATATTTGGATCTATAAAAAGATATACATAAAAATGTCTTTATATATATATATATATATATATATATTTATATATATATATATATATATATATGTATATACCATATATATATATTATACATATGAATATATTATATATTACATATACACATCATATATCTCATACACTTATATATCATATATAATATATTATAGATATATGTATTCATTTTATATGTATATATTATGCATTATGCGTATATTATATATATATATATATATATATATATATATATATGTATATATATCATATATTTTATATATGTCATACATATATCATATCTATGTTATATCTACGTTATATATGACATATATATTTTGTATATGTATATTATATCTATATGGTATATATTACATATATATATTATATTATATATAAAACAAATTTTTTTAATGTTAATTATGTCATTAATCATTGTCGAAACTCATTATTATACTGCAACAATAAAATATGGCTAAAAAAGTTAATTGTAATAATAATAATGACGAGAATTATGACATATCAATGGGCAGTAATCTAGGCGAAAATACGCCAACTGATCGGGACATTTTGAATGCACAATTTATCAAATGTCATTAATAAAAATTATATACGTTTAATTTTTGTAAGAAATTTTAATGGTAGAAAAACATAAATTATAAGAAAAAAATAATAGAAATATTTAACGACGATTTAAAATAGATATAATATATAATCTAAAATTCGCAAATTTTCAAGATATAAAATTTAATTTAAATAATATTACATGCAAATCATCGAGGAAATATACAATTGAAAAAATACGAGAGAAAAAAAATAGAGGAACATATATTCACATATTACGTTATTTAGAGGAACATATGAGCACGTAGAAAACATGAACACGCGCGCCTCCCGGATGGAGTTAGAAAAGATGAAAATATGAAAACTGAAGAAAAAAAATCGAAAAAAAAAAACGGACATTGATTACACATGCAAATATTTAAAATATGTTTTAACCGCTTGGAAAGTGAATACATTACCACGATTCTTCGGAGTTGGTAAAAATTACAGTTAGGTAATGTTTTTATATATATATATATATATATGTAAGCAAATGTGTGGATGTAGATCCGACGGTATGATGAAAATGTGGAAAAGACAAAGCAAAATCCGAATGTGTGAGTTTACTGTTTTTTATTTTGTTTTTGTTTTTGTTATTCTGTCGACGTCAGACGTTTCGGTCAAATAGACCTTCTTCAGGACATGGTTAATGGAGACATATTTATATTAGATTTAAGTTAGATGAAGAGACGATGTCTCCATTAACCATTAACCGATACAAAATGGGAAAATACCTGAAGATCATACAAGGTGTTGACCCAAGGCTTGTAAGTGAAACTAGGTAGAGAGAACTGCTCGGAAACGTCAGTGGCTGTGCTAACACAAAATCACAGGATATCGTGACTAAGAGTTTGAGCGTACTGGCTATGTTCAAGAAATTGATCACGTTGGATAAAGCGCTCTCACCCAGAAATTGTAACTATGTTCCTGTCAGTATAGTTACAGTATAAACCACAGGTTTGCTCTGTGAATTGAGCCGACAAAGATAATAGATTTGACTAATCGGCCTGGCAGGCATGTGTGCTCGGAAATCTATAGACACGGCCATACCTTAGTTAATTCTATATGGGGACTCTTTCTTGGAATATTTAATGTTGATTTTTTATATAGGTACCATATACACTAGACTTTTAATCTCGATAATATATGCTTCACCCGAGATAACTGATTTGAATAGCGTTAATAATCAACGACAAAAGGGAATTAACTATGTGGACACGCATTTAACATATAAGGACACTGTATAAACAGGATAGGTTTACGGGACAAGAATGTGACTGCTACGCCCACGCCCAACCAGTTACGAATTTAGAATTTTTCTCCTCCTAGACTGGTTGCCAACCAAGGCCTGATTGTCCTGCTCTTAACGCTTAACTGCGGAGACAAAAAATGGATGCATACTTTCAAAATAAGAGAATCAAGTATAGCGGAAAGCGTGAACATAATATTTGTATAGTTTAGTGATGTAAACATTTACGTTTGGTTTGGTTTCGTGTGTTTTGCGGCATATCAACCACAATGAGGTTATTTAATGACGACAATTTGTTTTTTATTGCTGGCATTGTCCTTCAAAAATGTATTGCTGGTAATATTTTTTTCTTCAAAAATCTATTTCTGGTAAAATTTGTTTATTCAAAAATCTGTATCTGGTAATATTTTTTCTAAAAATGGTATAGCTGGTAACATTATTTTATAAAAATGTATTGCTGGTAATATTTCCTATCAAGTATCTCTGGTATTAATACCTATTTTTACACTTTCATATTGTTGTGACCCGAGTTTGGTGGGATTAACTATTTACCCATAGTTGGGACCCTAACACGTGCTACCACACTTGGCCAGCGTGGGAACACTAGAAATTGAGAGGTAGTTCCATGCTCCTCAAAACCTCTTGATCAGGGGCCTTGGTGTCGGATGTAGTTTATCGTCTTACCCAGGACGCGGATGTAGTTTATCGTCATAGCCAGGATGGTGTAAACATTTACAAAGGTTTAATGCGACTAGCGGATGTCATCCAATATCTAGAGAGACTCGTGCGAGCAATACAGTTTTATGTACAGTGGCTAAAGGAGAATATCTGTTAAATAAACGGAGCTCCGGTAATACGATATAACTTTTTCCGCTATTTCTCCGCATCTTGATTCAGAATAAAACATAAACAGTAATCTTTATATCTCCACATCATCCTGTAAGTAACTCTGTTGTCCAGCGGCCTTAACTGATTCCACAAAGTTCGATTTTCTTTAAATATTTCCTTTTGCTATGAGGTCAAGCCCCTTTTTTCAGTTCCGGGATGCTTAAATTGACAAGTTAACGAATTTTTCCGATGAACACAGAAAACAAATCAAACTACAGATTCCAACAGAACGGGCAGGAATATTGACTGGAAAAAGGACATAAACAAATATACCAACTTAGAGCTTAGAAGCAGATAAAGACAACTTGAGAGATAATGATGAACAAGGCAGTAATCTCTAAAAGAGATTTGGATTAACTGGTCATGGATGGGTTAATCAACTTTTCTCAGATATCGTCGGCAAGTGTTAACTATTCAACAGCAGCTCAAATGATCGATCAATGTCCGTAGTCAGAGTAAAGTGAATTGGTAAATTGACCTTGCTTGGTGTATTGACACTTCGTGACGGCACTGGTCTCCCGGTTTGACAATGTTGATCGGACAGCTTGCATGTCTTTGCTTCTCTTTCGGAAGCGTTGTTGGCTTCGGTCCAACTTCGTCCAATTCTTAGCGGTCAAAGGTAAAGACCAGATAAATACTGGTATCCACCTGACAGAAGGCAAGCAATGGAGCCAGACTGATACTTGTACGGCGGACTCCGCAACGCAGGATAGCAAATAGTTTAGTAAGAAACCATAAAAGTACCTTATAATATAGGTGTTTAAGTGCTAGCCTGCATGTGATTGAATTCTACACACTGCACGCACAATAACTGGTTATTTACGAGAGACGACAGTAATCAGAGTCGCAAATATATTACTATTAAACTAAATATATTTTACGAATAATCGTTTATAACTGAATAATTTTCTAATAAAGATAGATAAAATCTACTACAATGATACATGAAATCTTTTTCCCATCCTGGCAACGCTTTCAATTTCAATTATGATATATATATATATATATATATATATATATATATATATATATATATATATATATATATATATATGTGTGTGTGTGTGTATGTATATAT
The DNA here is from genome assembly GCA_964036315.1 of Acanthosepion esculentum. Lineage (NCBI taxonomy): Eukaryota > Metazoa > Mollusca > Cephalopoda > Sepiida > Sepiidae > Acanthosepion > Acanthosepion esculentum. The sequence goes on along the minus strand of OZ038480.1, from coordinate 95,737,865 downwards.
ATAAAATCAAAAATCACCTCATATGGTGAATAGCCTATTTCGGCAGTCGAAAACACCTGTTGTCTGTTGCATCAACTTCGATTTGGACTGAGTTCGTGTCAGAAATAGAAAGTGAATTGTGAAAACTAAAAAAAAAAGTCAATGTTTCAGTCAGACGAAAGATATGAGCTATCGGTCAGGGAATGGTGGAAGGTATTTGTCTTAAAGGGAAAAAGTTTTATAAAATCAAACCCAAATATTAACCTTATGGCATTAATTTGGGATTATATGAAAAATGAAATATTAATTTAAAATTAAAAGAGAAATAAAAAGTGGTTTAAAAATAACTTTAAAATATATAGATAAAAAGAAGTAAAAATTTAATGGAAAGAGGGTTGGGAAGATCTTAGAGTAGGGGAAAGTTTCTAAATTATAAATATAGTGTAAAGAGGTATAGTGGGGGTGAGAAATAGAAATTAGAATTAATTATACTTTCGACATTTGAAGAGTTAGAGGGGAGTGAATATAATGGAAATAAAATAGTTAATTAAGTTAAACTTATGATATGGAAATTTGTTTTTGTGCTGACATTTTAACACTAATTCATTCCTCTGATTCAATAGCTGCTTTACCGCAAAGAAAATATGAAACATTATAATGTTTACATTGGAATTTCCGCAGGGGAATGGAAACAGAGATATTATACCCATAGGCACTCATTTTCTAACACTAAACTAAGACACCAAACGGCTCTTTAAAAAAAAAAAGGGAAATGAAGGAGAAAAGTTTGAGCCCACAGATAGTTTGGAATATTATTGGTTCAAGTACCCCTAATAGTCTTAGATATAAGTGTGACTTATGTTTAGAAGAAAAATTAGAATAATAAAATACAATAATCTAAAGCAACTACAAAAACGAGTGTAGCAACAACGTATTGAAGTGCATATACCAAACATTTAATGCCATTTTGCATTTCTACAAACTTATAATGACACAATTGTCTTCCCCCCAAAAAACATTTGCTACAATGGATTAATTTAAAATATGAAAATGGATAATTACAGAACGCGTTCGCGCAGGTTTTTAAAATTCCCCATCACAACGGAATGCAGATTTTATCGAAGTTACTGTAAGTTTGTCTTTGTAATTCACTCCTAAAGATGTACTTGAGTTTGAAAACGCACGGCGCCTTCCTTGGTGAATTTCATCTTAACATCAAGAAACTGTTTAGTGAACTGGAAGGAATCAGTATAATTAGACACAATTTGTCTTTAGTATTCACTGAAACATGTTTGAATGAAGATATGCTGCATATATATATATATATATATATATATATATATATATATATATATATATATATATATATATATATATATATATATATTGTCATTCACAGACAAATTGTTTCGGTGTGTCAAAGTTCATCAGTGTACATAGACATCCGATTGATTCGGCAACAGTCGAAAATTTTTCCCCATAGCCATTAAAAGAGAAATAAAAATGGGTTTAAAAATAACTTTAAAATATATAGATAAAAGGAAATAAAAGATTAATGGAAAGAGGGGTGGGGAAATCTTAGAGATGGGGAAAATTTCTAAATTATAAATGTAGTATGAAGAGGTATAGAGAGAGTGAGAAATAGAATTTAGAATTACCTATACTTTCGAAAGTTAGAAGAAAGGCGAATTTTTACGTACTTATTCTGTGAACAAATACGCCAATGACTTAAAGTGCTCGATTCGGGAAGAGCTTGTAATGTTAGCAGTATTAGTCATTGCTTAAAATTCCCAAAAGTGCACAAGCAAATTTAAGTTTTTCGGGTCCGTAAAGACAGAGAATTTAATTATCCATTTCTATTATAAATCTATTTCGTGAACACCGATATGTTCAACTCTTAGGATCGAAATCTCCTCCATACATACATACATATATATATATATATATATATATATATATATATATATGCGTGTGTGTGTGTGTGTGTGTGTGTGTGTGTGTGTGTGCTTGCGCACATGAATTTCTAGTAATTTCAAATTTCTTCATTAAGGCTCTCGTTTTATGCATAAGATGGTACACATAGAATTAAAATAGCGATATTTTTAGACGAAGAGTCTGCATTGTTGGATACAGAGCAATTATCGCTGTAGAGAGTGTAGACATAGGAATCAATACTATCTAGCTAGCTCTGCATATATATATATATATATGTATATATATATATATATATATATATATATATATATATATATATATATATATATATATATATATATTGTGAAACGGAGAGGACGGACGTTTTTGCAATGGCTATTACTCATCCCCAGGGGGAGAACATATGTTCAACAGTTACCATTCGGTCAGGTGTGTCTTAGCATTATTTTTCCTTTTAGTTGAAGCCATGTCACTGTGGACGATGGAACACCGCATATTTGCCTACGACACTTTCGTGAAAAAGAACGAGTCTGTCACACCAATTTAGCGTGAGTCTCGTCACCGATTCACCATACACAGGAATCAGGCTGTTCCCACTCGTAACATAATCTTACGTTGGCTTCATGCATCTCATACACGAGGTACACTAATAAATAGCAGACCGGTGGGCACCCCACGAACGTTACGTACACTAGGAAATGTGGAAAGCGTCAGACAAGGTGCACAGTCTAAATCTCTCTGCTCGCTCGGGGACATGCTACCTAACTTAGTATCGATAAACGTTCGGAAAGGCGTATTTTGCATGAAGAATTGCATTTGCTCCCTTATACATTTGTCATTGGACAACAGTTGAGACCAGGGCACTGTGCTTAGCGGTTTATCATGTCAGAAGGAAACAATTTTTGAAACAAATGACACCCTCATTTTGTCAATGAGTGATTAAGCCTATTTACATCTCAATCACAAGTTATATCAACAGAATTATCGTTAATGGGCTCTTCAAAATTCGAGAGAACTACGCGAAAGACCACTACACGGCTCAAAAGTGACAGTTTGATGTATTGTTCGCAAAGCTTGCGTCATTAGTCCTTACTTTTTTGAAGACCATAATGGAGATGCTGTTACTGTGAACCCCGAGCATTACATCGAGATGATAAATAACTTATTTTTGCCTGAATTACGACGAAAAAATATTCCTATCCGACATGTGGTTTGAGCAGGCTGGGGTGACGGTCCACACTGCCAGACCCTCAATGGACGTTCTTCGCACTCTCTTCGGGGACCACCGCATTTCCTGGTTTGCTGATACTCCTTGCCGCCCTCGGTTCCTTGATTTATCCTTGTGCGATTATTTCTAGTGGGGAAATCTTAATGCACGTGTGTACGAGAATAAGACCCGTACATTGGACAATTTGAAGGAAAGCTATTCGCGTAGAAGTCGCCCAAATCGACAGAGCAATACTGGAAAGTGGAAGTCAACTGCCAAGAACGCCTTCAGGAAGGCATCAATGAAAACGGATACCACATGAGAGATGTTGTTTTCCATACTTGTCAAATGCTAATTCAATATGAACACATTGATGTCAATACAAAGGTTTTTGAGCTAAAAGTAATGATGCGTATTTTTCAAAAACGTCCGCCCTCTTTGTCTCACCCTGTATATATATATATTTATATATATATATATATATATATACATATATATATATATATATATATATATATATATATATGTGTGTGTGTGTGTGTGTGTGTGTGTGTTTGTGTGTGAGAGAGAGAGAGAGAAAGAGAGAGAGAGAGTGTGTGTGTGTGTGTGTGCGTGTGTGTGTTTGCTTGTGTGGAAATATCTACTTAACAATATGAAAATTTGTTTTTGTAAACTGATAGCTTCGCTTACATTTTTCTCCTTTATGCTATGGATTTCTGGCGTGTTCTAACTCAAGAAAGGGTTCCTGTAATTATCTGCCCATTGTGAAGACTTTCACGATTTTGTAATGATTTAATCTCCAAAGCTTCCGGCATCCACTGTCATCTTAACTGAACGTATTCTCTCACGTGTTCCAGGGGTGAGTGCCCGTGCCAGGATGCTCATTATGCAAAAAGCCGTTATGTCATCTTATGTATAAATGTAGATAACAACTCTTGCGTCTCTCCCTGATATTTCTTTCTGTTTAGTTTTTGACATCTATGCAGATTTTATTACGCATAGTTATGCATTTATACATCGATGGAAATGTGAAAAATATGGCATTAAAGATTCAAGAGTCGAGTTATTGCATGTTTTTCTTTCTTTACGTTCGTAGTAAGATATACGAAAATTGTTTCCAAGTTTACCTTGTCAGTCAAAAGGCAACTTTGTACCCAGAATGAGCTCAAATTTCATGCTATAGGGAAATGCCTTGCGAGATGGCATAGCTAAACGTTATTCTATCGTAACAATTTTGCTATAGCATTTTCTTTATATTAAGCTTAACTCCTTCTTCCTTTTCTTCATCTTCTTCCTCTTCTTCTTCATCTTCTTCTTTTGTGTGCTTTGTTTGTTCCTCCAGAACTTTGGTGATCATGGCTCTCCACATGTTTCTGTCCTTTGTAGCTCTTAATAAATTTTCTCTTTTTGCCACCTGTCTCAAAATCCTCCTCCGCCATCCACTCACGCAAGCTCCTTAGCTAAATAATGCGTTGCTTTCTGCTATCTCTTGCCTTTAATCTGTTGAGTGACTATCATATTTTCCAAATCCTCTTACGTCATTATACACCCCAGAAATTCAACCATCATTCTCATCTTAAATATAAGTCTCCTTTTTGTTTCCATTTTCTCTAAATCTTCAAATATATAATTTTCTTTTTCTTTACATTATTTGCATTATTTGGACTATTATCCTCATCTTCATTGCCATATTGTTGTAGCATACATACGGACGGGAATGGATATGCCTCATTCACATAAATACAGTAGTAAATAGTATATGTTAGTCTGCAGTTAGAGATTCGACTCCATCTGACCGCGTGGGGCGGTTGGTAGATATCCTGTAGTTGGAGATTCATTGTGGAATTCACTTGACTCACTTTTAGCAGTTGACTACTTATTCTACGCGTTGTTGGCGAATCTTATATGTCCTGTTCTTGTCCTAAGTATTATCCTTCATTACCAACCTTCGTTTCATTATTCTATTCAGTAACCTCACTCTTGGTTACAACACATATTCACAACGTTTCGGTCGATTTACGCTCCAGCCTGATTCGGATGATTGGAATTTCGAACCGAAATCTTTATTTCATTCCCCGGGATAGACTGTTGTTATTCCACGTGCCATGCCTCTTTCGGTTTTCTCAGTTGTTTCCATTTAACTCAACTCTCCAAGTTTTGGGTTCACCACTGCTCTAGCCTGGTATTGAACTCTCAACTATTTGGGTCTAGTCACTGGATCTAACCAACACCTTTATTAACAGCGCTCTGTGTCTTTGTTTCGTTTTCTTGATTTTCATTTAGGACGTCGGAAATCTCGGCTTTTCACAATTTCTAGTCCTTCGTAGCACTTAATAAATTTTGTCTTTTGATGGTTCGAATGTAGAACTGAACACATAGCACAGTGGATAAAGGCGTTGGTTAGATCCAGTGATAGGACCCAAAGAGTTTGAGTTCAATACCGTGTTAAGGCAGTGGAGAACTTGGAGAGAGGGATTAACAGGTGATAACTGATAACTGACATCCATTAAAACATGACACGTAGAAGAGTCTACCCTAGGGGGCGAAATAAATGGTTCAGTTCGACATTCCAACCACTTGAAGAAGGCCGGAGCGTACAACGGCCGAAACGTTGTAATACATGAGGCGACAAAGATGGGGACAATAGTCCGCATAATTTAAATAGTGTACATAATACCCCATCTCAGAAATATAGACAGATAATGAAGGCCAAAGTAAATTAGGTAAATGACAACTTAGTTAAAGGTTTCAGTTGGCGTATCAGTTATTGCGTGGTAAACAGAATCGTCGAAGCGAGTTCAAATTCTGCTTGAAGCTGTTTACTTTCACTTCGCCCTAACAGTCTTGCAACGCTTAGATATGTTTCAAATATTAAGCAAGAGTGTTCTCTTTAGTCTTAATACTGTTGTACTTCAAAATACTAAGGTCGGGTGTTATAATTTATTTCTCACATTTCCCACCTACGCGGCTCTGTTCTTATTTTGCTTATATTTTTTCCCCGAACCACAATTATTCTGTTCTATGTTTATCAACCTGCTATAGAAATTTCTGCCGGGGCGTTTATATGAAGTGACCGGCTCATTGTATACGTTATAAAATTGTATGAAAAAAAAAAAAAAAACTGATAAAGATATTACCGCCTTTATTATTTTTCAAAACATTTCCCGGTACGAAAATATGAACCTGTGGCGATTATTAAACGTCCATAAAAATACCCGGCGGGGTGTTTATTTGAAGCGGCCTGCTTATTGTATGTGTATAATACTAAAAGTCTGTGATTGCTTCTGTGCTTTTGTGGTGCGACCGTCCGGTACATAATTATTGAAGTTAATCTCATTTAAACGAAGAAGATTTGAAAATACGAGTTGTTTATACAGTAAGTATTTTCATTTCAACTTACTTCAAAATATTTTAAATCCCAAAACTCCAAACTCTGCTTGGAGGAAAAAATAGCTATAATTACTTTCCCAGACCAAAACAAACTACTAAATAAACGGTCAGAACTCATCTCGAGATGCAAACACGAAAACAAATTTGTACTACGTTACTTAAAAATCAAAACTGAAAAGAATAAATAAAATAAAAATAAAACAAGTAAAATAAATTAATCCAAATAATAAATCAAATAAATAATAAACAAATTAACCAACCACTCCCGCCAAAATAACCCTTAGAATAGACTACCCACAATGCAACAGACTACCCGCAATTCACCACTGACCCGTACATATAAATAGTCGAGAGAGAAAATCTCTTGTAAACTGATGATTGATTTTAGCATGAAACAGTCTATCACCTCTGAGTGTTGACTTCAATCTTCACTTTTATATTTGCATACGGTGTATCTCTCATATTGAGCACTTTATCTTTTAAATATAGTATAATTAAAACTATATTTCTTATGTGTTTGTATATATATATATATATATATATATATATATATATATATATATATATATATATATATATATGTAACAATAAAAATATAGTTTTAAGGTAGTCTATATTTATGAGTAAAAAGTACCCAGTAATAGGAAAGGGCCCATATAAACATAATTGTGAAAACCAAGGGGCGACCATCTTTAATTCACGTCTAAATATTACTTTCAAGCATGGTTTAACGATTGCGTTAAATCATGACTGTCGTCACTCGGTCTTGAGCCCAGTGTTCACTGTTCTACACAGACACACAGACAAACAGACACACACACACACACACACACACACACACACACACACACACACACACACACACATATATATATATATATATATATATATATATATATATATATATATATATATATATATATATATAACAAACAGAAAACTTTTCTTTTGCATTGATAAAGTCCATCAGAGAGCGAAAGGTGTCGGTAAAGAAAAGTTTGCTCTTTATCTTCATTCATATTATTTTTATATTTTATATGTCTGAAGTGTTACACGCACACACATATACGCATATAAATACGTACACACATACACACACTCACACTCACGGACACACACATGCACACAACCACCCGCGCGAACGCGCAGAAGAACTGCAGATAGCTCAAAGAAAAGCCAAAGCTCTCCATCCCCTGAACTCTCCTATTATTACATGCTGCGGCTGCGGACGTTTCTTTAGATCCAATATAGAACTCAGTTCAGACATGAGATGTCGATGCTCACTCGACAAGGAATTCCGCCAACGACAGCGACGACACACGCACGCACGCACACACACTCACACAAACGCACATATATATCTATAAATACACACACACACACACACACACACACACACACACACACATATATATATATATGAATAGAATATCAAATATAGATCAAGTATGTATAGGAATCCATCAAAATGATAGGAAAAAGAACAAGTAGGAAACATTCTTACACCGCAGTGACGTGGGACATATCTTTAATTTTACCAATGTCAGCCTTTGTTTGTTTTGTTTGTTTGTGGTTTTATGGCATATCAACCACTATGGGTTATTTAATGCCAGATCCAGTATTTACTAGATATATCAAAAACGTATAGCTGGCAACTGTTTCAAAAACGTATAGCTGGCAACATCATTGTTTCAAAAACGTATAGCTGGCAACTGTTTCAAAAACATATAGCTGGCAACATCATTGTTTCAAAAACGTATAGCTGTCAACATCATTGTTTCCCATCACATTTTAGGGGTAAGGTGTTAGTATATTTAGTGTAGGGTTTGGGAGGGAAAGTTTAAATGTAAGTTGTAGTTGTTTTGGGATGGGTTAGATGTGATGGGGCATGACATGACCAGCCGATTGATGGGATCGACGGCCTTTTGGTTGGACGTAGTTTATCGTCATACCCAGGACGCGGATGTAGTTTATCGTCATACCCAGGACGTGGACACACCTTGGGATTTCACTATTTGCCCATAGCTGGGACCCTAACAGGTGCCACCACCCCGGGTCAGGGTGAACCTGGGAACATCAGCAATTAAGAGGTGGTTCCACGCTCCTCAAAACCTCCTGATCAGAGGCCTTGCTGTTGGATGTAGTTTATCGTCTTACCCAGGACTCGGATGCAGTTTAACGTCATACCCAGGACGCAATGTCAGCCTTGTTAAAAAGATAACATAAGCTTTTAAAGAGAAAACATTATGAAAAAATATTTATTAAAATACTATCAACTATTAACACACGTTTAAAAAAATACTTCACCATTTTTCTACAGATCCATTATTCATCAATCTAACTTACGTCTTTCTAATACAGTTGCAGCCAAAATGATCAGAACGGTATTGTGTTCGCCAGAAAAGTAGGTATAATTTTTTATCAAAGTTGTTTTATATTCTATAATTTTCACAGACATTAAGTACGATATTATTTGTTATTGTCTGAGATTTTGGTGTAATTTGAGAGGATAATCCAAAAGTTATGGATGATTTAGTGATTTACTGCAAAACCCATGGCGGCCAAAATGATCAGAACGGTTGCTTTTACTCCGTGTTTTAGTATATTTAACCGGCGAACTCTAATTATTTGAATTTGTTTCCGTGACGGTTCGTTTACTAAACATTAGTAAGAATATCTGAAGTGTACTTTGTTAATATAATGCCAATTACTCCGTTACCAATTCGTCAGCAGATTATTAAGCTTCGAAAGAAGGATAATTGAAGTATTGGGTCTATTGCAAAGATTGTTAACAAGTCAAAAAGTGTTGTTCACGGTATTCTTAAGGTCTACGATGATTGTGGTTCGTGTGAAGCAAGAAAGTCTACAGGTAAGCCAAGAAAAACGACAAGAGAGAAGATCGTGCTATGGTAAAGTTGGTTAAAAAGGACGGATTTAAAACTGCTGCTGCTGTTTCTCGGGAAATGAACATTGTACTGTCGAAAACTTTATCTGGAAAAACTGTGTCTCGTCGTTTAGTTGAACATGACCTACAAGCAAGAGCACCTGCAGTGAAGCCTCTGATCAACTCCAAGAATAAAAAGTGTCGGCTTACCTTTGCAACCGACCATTTGTTGTAGTCTCAGGAAAAATGGCAAACGGTGCATTTCAGTGATGAATCTAAGTTTATGTTATTTGGCTCGGATCGGAAAAGGTACGTTCGTCGAAAAGTAGATGAAAAATTGTCGCCTAAATGCCTGAAGACTAGTGTTAAATTCGGTGGAGGAAGTGTCATGGTTTGGGGGATGATATCTGGTGATAGTGTGGGCCCTTTGGCGCGATTACATGGAAGGGTAAATGCAGGGTTTTATACACAACTTGTAAAAGTTCATGTCTTGCCTGTGCTGAGAAATTCAATTACGCTACCACCCATATTCATGCAGGACAATGCCCCATGTCACAAGGCTAAGGTGGTCATGAACTTCCTCAAGGATGAAAAGGTTATTGTTGTGGAATGGCCTGCTCAAAGCCCTGATCTCAATCATATTGAAAATGTGTGGAATATTCTAGGAGAACGTTCGAAAGCCAGAAATCCTAAAACAACCGAGCAATTATGTAATGCCCTTCAGGAAGACTGGAATAAGATGACCCAGCAAGAAATTGAAAATGTAATTTCCTCATGCAGTCGAAAAGGGCTTCACACTAAATATTAAATAATTCCAGTATTCGCTGTCATTTTTTATTATTTTGTTATTTTTTCAACCGTTCTGATCATTTTGGCTGCCATGCGTTTTGCAGTAAAACACTAAATCATCCATAACTTTTGTATTATCCTCTCAAATTACACCAAAATCTCAGTCAATAACAATTAATATCGTATTTATTGTATGTGGAAATTATAGAATATAAAACAACTTTGATAAAAACTTATACCTACGTTTCTGACGAAAACAATGTCGTTCTGAACATTTTGGCCGCAACTCTACATAACAATCAATGAACATATATGTAAAGTATGCAGGAGATATGCTTTAATGAAAAATCAAGCCTAAACAAATTTTATCAAAACGTCCTGCTGCATTTGACTAACCTTTATAAGCTTTAGCGTCCTGAATGATTCTCACACATATTTGAATATTACCTGTTACATCAATAACACGTGAGACGTATCTAATTAATAAGAAATAACCAAGCACAACATAACATTAACTTGCGTCTTTTTGCTTTTTATCCTTTCTGTCTTGTTCTATAAGGAAGCTTTAAAAAAGTGAAAGATGTTAGATTGAGACCTGTTTCCTACTTATTCTTTATTCTACCATATATATATATATATATATATATATATATATATATATATATATATATATATATATATATATATTCTATCATATATATATATATATATATATATATATATATATATATATATATATATATATGTTAATGCCATTTCCCAACAATTGGAAAGTAATCATGACTCTCCGCAGAACCTTGTCCTTCTTAACTGCGAATTGTTATACATTCTTTGGAAAGATAGTGCCATGGTTTTCCTTGCTAACTGCAAGTTTATGTATTTATAGTGTTCATTTTCCTGGATTAGCTGCTATTCAAGTGTAAATCGACAAATCTTTGTTGCGATTTAACCCATAGATGGTGGGACAGAATACTTTGATTCCTGACGTTTACCACTGCATTAGTGCAAAAATGAAATCAACAGACACACGCGGGATTTGATTTCGGCTCACCGCTTCTATTTTCCATGACGAGATCCCTTACGCTATAAGCACATGGCATTTTTAATATTTACTCATGTAAAAATAATTCGGCAATTATTTTTACTTGTCGGGGCTTCTGGTTATATCCACTTAACGCCTACTGTATATTGGCTAGCAGTGTGTGTGTGTGCGTGCGTGTTATTACTGTCTAATAATAAGTGTAAAACGGATCAAAGTTCATATTTATTTGAGTGTTAGTTTACATGCGTTGTGAATTCTTATAACAGAGCTGGAAGAGACTTTAAATTGAAAAAAAAAATCAAATAAAAATCCCTCTCGTTTAGGTCTTGGGGGCATGATTCCCTTATTTGATCATTCGCTTTGAAAATGGATCTGTTTCATTACGAGAGAAGGCTTTCATGAAGCCTAATTATTTGCCGCTAGTCAATTATCTCCGAAGATTCGCTTCCATCATCCATTAGTTGTTCGCAGTCGAGAAAGAGAGAAAAGAAACGCGTCTCAACACAAGTGAAATTCTCCTCACTATTTTCTATTTTGAACAATATCGTAACATTCATTTCGTCCATTGTCAGAAAATGATATCAGAGACGGTAATGACAACGTTGCTAATGCTGCTGGTGAGTTTTTAAAAAATCAGTCTGAATGGTAGAAATGCTACGAGAGTAAAATTCTTTAAACATGGAGTCTGATAGTTTAATCAAAGTCTATTATTTTCTTTCGGCCTTTATGAAGAAGGGAAAATGCGCATATATTGCAATTATCTTGGTAATATGTTATATAATATTTTCTTATCAAACACTTTGCAGACTCATGCTTCACTATCTCTCTCTGTCTGTTTGTTCGTCTATTCTCGTTGTAATTATATATGCATGCAAGTAAGTCTTCAATGTTCCACCATGTATCTAAATTCATATTTAGTATTTTACTTCATTTTTATATCATTTTCTTTCTTGTCGCTCTTCATTCTTTCTTTGCTTATTTTTTCATTCCGACATCGATTTTTCATTTATTTAATAATCCTCTTTCTAATTTTCGCTCTTCATTTTTATATTTTATTTTCATATCTCTACTTTCTTTCGTGATTTCTCTTTACCCAAGATCTTTCCTTCTTTTCTTTCTTTTATTTCCTTTCTTTATTTCTATTTGAAATTTCTCTCTCCTATACCCCTTCTATTTTTCCTTCTTTCGTTATTTTCTCCTTTAGTCTTTCTTTCTTTCAAACTTGTTTTTATTTCTCGTATCAGTTCTCGCGTTCTTTCTTTTCTAACATTTTTCTTTCTGTCTTTCTATATTTCTGTCTTTCTTTCTTTTTTCTGTCTTTTTCTTGCCTTCTATCTTTAATGATATTCTTATTTTTCATTTTCACATTTTTTCTTTCTTTCTTTACAAAATTTTCTTTTCTTTCTTTCTTTAATGTTGTCCTAATTTATTTCTTCCTTACATACCTTCTTTCTTTCTTTTTATAACTTTTCTTTTCTTTCTTTCTTTAATGCCAATCTATCTATTCTTTCTTGCACGCCTTCGTTCCCTATTTCTTTCTTTCTCCTTTCATTTTGCTTTCTTTCCTTTTTTCTCTGTATCGATTCATTCTTTCTTTATCCTCTAACATATTTCTTTCTTTCTTTCTTTTTGTCTTTCTTTCTTTCTTTCTTTTTTTCTTTATTTCTTTCTTTCTTTCTTTCTTTCTTTCTGTATTTCTTTCTTTCTTTCTTTCTTTCATTACCTCGTGCTTCACCCAGCCTTCTATCCTTCTTTCTTTCTTTTTTAATCTTGACGTATTTGGGAATCGACAGTATATTTGTATACGGAAATAGGATATTTTGTCTACATAAGGAAAATAAGATAGATGAAAAGGATATAAAATTTTCAATAAATAAGACACTGCAATATACATTCTGTGATACACAGTGAGCACTTTAACAGTCGAACATACTTAAATAGAGAAAATGCCATAAAACAAGAGATGCTAAATATCTAACGATGATCAATGCGACATATGCGATCATTTTTGGGGAACGTGAAAATTTTTTCAGTAGGTCTCTACTAGGTTTCTCTCTTCCTAGAAAAAAATTGTTTTACTTTCTTCATTAAAAATAAATCCTATTAACTCTTTCCCTGGAATATATCGAAATATTCTATTTTAAATTTTTTTTTATTGCTAATGTTCATCCAATACACGACCTACTCATGGTAGAGGGTTACCGAATGACGTTAGAGGAGAAACAGGAAGTGAAGATTATGGGAATGTGGCCCTAGACAGGAAGTGAAGATTATGAGTATGTGGCCCTAGGCATGAAGAGGTTAAACGGAGAAATATCTAAAAAGTATATGCTCTGGTCATTTGTATAAGTGCGCATGCAAAAAGAAACTTACTTGGCTTACTCTGGCTTACTCTGATTGTAATGACAGTATGAAAATGTTCCTAGTTCAGTTAAATAGTATTTGGCACGCTTCGTTCATGATATCGTTACAGTTGACTCAAAGCCCGTTGCTGAAATACACAAGGAGGAGAGTTACTTTAAGCCAATTTACTACTTTAAAAATATCATTGAAATTGCCAGCATGAATTTTAAAAATTGAATTTTAATTGCTTAATGTTGCGTTTTGCGTTGTCTATGGCTTCAGTTTTTCAGAGAACTGCGCTACATCATAGAATGCATCAACGACGGACAATTTTCACATAAATTATACACACACACACACACACACACACCCATATATATATATATATATATATATATATATATATATATATATATATATAAATATATATATATATATATATATATATATATATAATAACATTTAAAGTCATTACTGATATATATATATAATAACATTTAAAGTCATTACTTATATATATATATATACATATATATATATATATATATATATATATATATATATATATATATATATATATATATATATATATATATATATGAAAATAAAAGTAATTACTTTCAATGTTATTTTTAGTGTGCAGACACTGAGTTTATTTATTTTCGCTTACCGGTTTAAATATTCGAGAAAACTTCTTAAAGCAAAATATGCGCTCTCTGGAAGGATGTGAACCTGCGTCCACCTTGACAGGAGAAACTATCGTTTCATCTTTCACAAAAATTCATGGTAATTTCGCTAGAATTTTATCTTCACCTGCTAACGTGCCCAGGTACGAGAAGAATGTTGAAATTCTTGCGGTTGTATGAGTGGCTTCGCTCCTTCTATCAGTCTTATATACATATAAAAATTTAAATGGAAAACCATTATTACCAGAACTCCACGCCAATGTCGCTCATACCAACGCCAATTGTCATGAGATTCCTCACCAGTAGTTTGCCATTCTATATATTGCTTAACGCTTAGCTACTAAATTACTTGACACAGTTTATATTCCATTCATATTTGGTATGATCGTCACTACTGCATTTGTTTTAAACACATAAGTAATGTGCGGCTTAGGTATGACGATTAACTACATGCGGCAGCAAGGCCTCTGATTGGGGGTTTTGAAGGGCGTGCAACCATCTCTTAATTGCTGTGGCTCCCAGGTTCACCCTGATCCGGGGTGTTAGCAGCTGTTACGGTCCCAACTTTGGGCAAATAGTTAATCCCCAAAATGGGGCCAAAGGACTATAAAAGTATGAAAATAAATGTTTATTGTGAAGATACCAGCAATAGATTTTTTTTAAAAATATTACCAGTAATACATTTTAAAAAAATACCAGCAATACATTTTTGAAAAAATATATATTACCAGCAATACATTTGACTCTCAACAAAAACCCTCTTTACAAAGATACGTCAATGAAACCTACAAACTGATTTCTCATAAAGAATACATTTTATACACATACGAAACTATCGTAAACATCTTGTCAGCAATAAATAATCATATTGAGGTTGATATGCCGTCAAACAAAATAAACCAAACCAAATCATAAGTGTTGCATATATTATACATCAAATACGATATGCTTTTGTACCTGGAAGAGACAACTCAACAGCGCCAATTCAACAGCGTCAACTGATCGACGGGGTAACTCAAGACTGAGACAAGTCACACAGCTCAGCGCCAGAAAAAAGTAACTTTTTTTATAAATGAATAAAAGTAATTTATTAAGGATTAAAACCATAATTGGTCTTAAATTATTTTTTAAAATTATTTTAATAAAGTAAATCGTAATGAAATTTATTTTTTAATAAAATAAATGTTAAAATTAATATAATATTGGCTTTTAATTTCAATTATTCACAAAATTAAATGTTATATTATCTTTTATGTAAATATTTTTGAATTTCGATTGAGTTTATTAAATAATAAATTACATTACAATTTGCTTTATGAAAAATAATTAAAAACTACTTCATTTTGTTTGGCATTTTTCGATTTACTTTATTAAAAAAAATAATTAAAAACAAGTGTTCTTTATTGAATAATATTTTATATGTCACTTTATAAAAATAAATTTCTTTATGATTTACTTTATTAAAAATAATTAAAAACGAAAACCTGTTTCATATTCTTCATAATGCCTTTTCAAATACCTTATTTGAAGAAACATATTCACTAATTAAGGTTTTAACACTTAATAATTTAATTTTATTCAGCTATAAAAAAAATGTTGTTTTTCTGGTGCTGAGTTGTCTCGGTCCTGAGTTGTCCCGGTGCTCAGTCGTTGTGTTGAGTTGGCCTTTTTGGGTTGGCGGAGTTGTGTTGTCCTGCATCTCTTTGGTATGTGGTGTATACTTTTACTACGGTATAACATATAATCAACTAACGCTTCTGAACAAAGTCACATGTTCAGCATACATTGCAGATTAAACATACGCGTAATAAATAAATAAAACTATTCCCTTTCGTTGAAAGATATTGCATAATTTTCTAAAATGCATTTCTATGAATATATAATTAAATGTGGAAATATTTATTACGAAACAGGAGCAGGAAATAGATTGAATGAATAATGGATCAGGTAAAAGTAAAAATCTGAGGAAAAACATGGTCTTTAAAAGGAATTGAGCAAAGTCTCAAAGTTATAGAACATGTCGGAGGGCGCCTCGGCGTGGTGTAATGGTTAGCAAGCTTGTCTCGCTAGAACAATTACAACTGAATAGTGAGTTCGATCCTCACTGGGTACTTCACACTCCCGGCCGTGTGCCACATCTAAGCTACGCGTAGAATATCATTTGGGCACCTCGAGGCGGTGTAATGGTTACAAAGCTTGTCTCGCTAGTATATTTACTACTGTTGTGAGTTCGATTCTCACTGGGTGCTCAATACATCCGGCCTTGTGCCATATCTAAGCAATGCTTAGAATATCGCTATAGAACATGTCGAACGGAATAATGAATGCTCTGCAATATCTAGTTTCCTATATGACAGTCACAAATGTACAATAGACCTGTGAGCGACAGATATGTGGTTCTAGCGACGAATGCTGAAAAATACCATGGTCATAAACTGTGAGCAACTTTTTACAACGTTACTTCTCCTAAAATATTGCAAAATTCAATAAACTTTGTATTTAATCATTGTTTATGTATGTGGTTATATATGAGAGAATGTGTGAGAGAACAAGTGAGAACGAAACGAAACAAAATTTTCAGAAACCTTATTTTCCTTATGAAATTAAGCGTGCCATTCACAAAGACGAAACGGGCCTTTGACCATGACTGGTTTAGAATTTTTAGAGATGTAGGGAAAGTACCAGACAAGAGGTGGAAACAATATTCGATGCACGGATGAATGATAATCTTATAAAGATGGAAGATAGATTCTGGTGAGAAAAAAACTTTTTTTTTGGCAACCAATTCACCCCAAATAGGGTTTTTTTGTTTAGTGGCATATCAACCTCTATGGATTATTTAATGCCGAAATCTAAATATTTTTGCATGGCTTCAACTACAGATATTTTGTACATCATTTTATATTTTTAGGGTAAACGTATGCTTTTTAGATATATATATATATATTTCGTAGATGATAAAATATATTGCTTGTAAGTTCACTACAAAAATATACGGTTATTTTTTTTATAGCATGTATTACTGGTAATATAATATAATATAATATAATATAATATAATATAATTTAATATAATATGGAATTAAGTGTTTCCTTCAGAAAGACATAATGGGCAACATGCGGCCCGCCGGCTGCAGTTTTCCTATGACTGATCTAAGCGATCCGACCTTAGGCGTGAAGCTGACTACGTATCTATTTATTTTATTACTAAAGGTGTCCCTAATATAAAGAGCCACTCAGGATAGAATATTGGTGAGTTAGTTTGTTGTATAGACGTAAGAAAACATATTAATGTGATTATATTGGATAACTAAAAACATAAGATTGTAGAGATCTCGGAGGTATTCTCTTGGATGTCTGTTTGAAGTAGCCATTCTCAGGAAGAAGCCGTCTATGTGGAACTTCCTCCCTACCAATGGATGATAAAGGGAATATGAATGAGCTTTGCCTGCATGCATAACAAGGCACGTCTTAGCTGAAACTAAGAAATGTGGCACATCTGGACAAAACATTAACATTCCAAAAAGTTTGACTGTCAGTTGAACGATGCACGGTCTTAATCTAGAATACACCAGACATCGGCACCAAAGCCAACGTCAATGTCAAGTTGCGGCTATTTTAACAATGAAAATCTGGTAGGAGGTTTTGCAATGATCTAACACATATATTATACACTCAGCGCCGAGTATTCGTTCTCCATAAATATAACAAATCTTAGAATATCCAAAACTACATCCAAATTTTTCCTGTCCTGTTATTCCTCATTTAGGACATCATCGGGCTAAGGTGATGTTTACGTTGATGCGACTACACAGGCAAACGAAGTACGACTCGACAGACGATGAGGTAACATCAATTTACAGTTGAATCTTCTAGATCTAACCGTATATTCTATGCCGTTATTTTCAAGCATTTTTGCATGTGGAACTTTATTCCAGCTCCATGCTTTAAAGTCAATTTTAATCTGTAACAATTAAAATGCAATATCAATCGTTATCTATTGTCCCACTCCTTTTGTTTTCGCTCCTTAGCGATGGTTCTGCTTCTAACTCTTTTCCACCCATTTTTCCTTGAGTCTTAGGGGCTATACTGCCTTGTCTGGGGGTGAACCCGATTAAAAAAAAATCTGTAAGTTGATCGTTACCAAAAATGACATGGAATAAATTGATACAAATATCACGCGGAGAAAAGCCATTTTCGATATTTGTCAGAAACTATTATCGAATTGTTTTTCTAGATATACGCATCTTTCGTGAAGAGAAGGAAATTATATTCCTGAGTTTTGAGAATGCTGAAGGGAAGGAAACAAATGAAAATATCAGAGGGCAAAAAGAAATGTGTTTTTCAAGGACAACATTTGAACGATTTTGTCACCCGCCGTACAAAGATATTCTTTGAATCATTCGGAGTCGTTGATGTAGAGGAATACCGCGGCGATGCACTAAGACGTTCGATCAATGTCTTTATATTGGTGAATGCAGTGATAGAGAAATCCAGCAAGACACTTAATGAACAACAGAGGCAAATCCTGATGTGGATCAAGGGGTACGAGAATAAAGCCTTCATGAATGAACAAAAGTAAGAGTTAAATCTTATAAATTTATCAAAATCTAAAGAACACTAACAATATAAGCTGAATTATCAAGTAGTGTTGAACAGCTATTTTAAGACATTTTTATGTTTATACATTCTTTTTTATAGATACAAATATTTAAGTAATATTTTGCTTTGTTTATAATAAACAGTATTAACAACATTTACCCGCGTGAATGCCCGAGAAACTTTCATAGAAAATATTCGTCCTTCAAGAGGAATCGAACCTGTATACTATACGTAACCATCATATTAGTCTGACGCACCTTAACCGATTGGGCCACAGATGATCATTCGCTTAGCGAAGTCGATTTTACTGCTTTTAAACTACAATCTTCCATGAATCTCTCACGTACATTCATATCTGCTCAATGCGTATCCAAATGTAAACAAATGACGTCACACATTATGAAATGGACAAAGTCCGACAAATATTTTAAGACATATTTATGTTTATACATTCTTTTTTAAATACACATATTTAAGTAAATGTTCTGTTTATAATAGACAGTATTAACAACATTTACCGGCCTGAATGTCCGAGAAATTTTCATAGAAAATATTCGTCCTCCAAGAGGAATCGAACCTGTATCCTATATGGATCCGTCATATAGCCTGACGTGCCTTAACCGATTGGGCTATATGACGGTTCCGTATAGGAGACAGGTTCGATTACTGTCAGGGGACAAATATTTTCTATGAAAATCTCTCGGACATTCAGGCCAGTAAATGTTGTTTAATACTGTTTATTATAAACAGAGCATTTACTTAAACATTTTTATCTATAAAAAGAATGTATAAATAAAAAAATATCTTAAAATAATTGTCGGATTTTGTCCATTTCATAATGTTAAACAGCTATGCAATATCAATCCTTCTATATAGAAGCGAATGATTGAAAATGTCTTCAAAGATAAGGAGGAGACTTCTGACAATAGGGGTGTAGTCCTACAGAAGAATGCGAAGAATAAAATGGACAGAGCAAATAAAAACGAGCAGTTTTTAAGGAAAATATAAACAGAAATAACACAGACCCTTAGAATTGGAAGTGGATAGAACAATCTTATCTACAGAAGGTATTAAAAAAAGAGATGGAAATAAAAACACAATCACCTACAATAAAAAAACATATGTACAAGTATATTTTAAAATGAATACATGGTTGTTAGCAAGAGGAAGAGACCAAGAAGTTAAATATTATATTGAAATATTAAGCAAGTACGAAAATGTAAATATCTAAGAAGGAGGACATCTTGTATGTCAAAATGCATTATCAAATCTATTTTTAGTAAAATCTATTTTCATTAAACATTTCCATTTGTCAAAATTTGAAAACTTAGTCAGGATTTCTATATTTTAATTTAAAAGATTTTTTGTCGACACTGAATACGCATGGATATAACCAAAAACAAATCTCTTCGTTTAAACCCCTTTTGAAGGATTCTAGAAGAATTTGCCTTGTATTCATGTCAGAAAATGAATTTCTTGTTTTCGAGCCTCTCTGATAATGAGAAGGGGATTTGCCATTAATTCGATACAAAATAGCTGGGGAAATACATTAACAACTTACGACTCAAACTAAGCGTAAAGAAAAGATAACAGAATAAATATTAACGAGATTTTTAAAAGTCACTCATTTTCTTTACTCTTTAATCAGGAGAAACATCAGCTTAGGGAAAGAACTAAGTTTCGTTCTTTAAGCATGCACACAAATACACATGCACACATTTCAGTCTTTCGTTTTAGTGTCTGATGAATCATTGTATGTCAAAATGCATTATCAAATCTATTTTCAATCAAATCTATTTTCATGAAACGTTTCCATTTGTCAAAATTTAAAGACTTTGCCGGGATTTCTATAGCCTAGTTTAAACACACACACACACACACACACACACACACACACACACACACACACATATATATATATATATATATATATATATATATAAATAATTTATTCGAAAATTGAAACATAAAACTGTTATAAAATCACTACAAAAATATTCATTTTGTTTCAACACTTCTGGTGTCTTCTCAATTAATGGTGTTGAATGTAGAATAAAGGATCCTACATTCAACACTATCAATGGAGAAGACACTAGAAACGTTGAAATAAAATGGATATTTTTGTATTGATTTTATAACATCTTTATGTTATAATTTTAGAATAAATTAATATATTTGCTCTACTCTGTATTGAGCACACATTTAAGAATAGTATGTGTTTGTTATTGGAATGTATTCCGTATACACCAATCCTATACTTATATATATATAAATATATATATATATATATATATATATATATATATATATATATATATATATATATATATATATATATATATGCGACGATAGCTTGTGGGTAGAATCTCTGACTGTTACCAAATCGGTCGGGTTTGATTCCGGCTTGAATCAATCAGATGTCTAGCCACACTGATGAGCAGTGTGTGAAAGTTATGTATATAAATACCTTGGTAAACTCGTATTGGATACTAGCAAATCTGTGTGTTGGTTAAATCGGAAATTGGAGAAGACAACCTTGCAGAAGGCGTAAATGCTGTAATGTTTCCTTCCAGGAATTCCTGAGAATTCGGAGATAATAAACACGAGCAAAGTGAGCAGTGCCGTGATCACCTGAAACGAAATCACAGTTAAAATAAATTATCTCCAAGAGTTCTATGTCATTTCTACGGAAGTTTTCACGCATAGAGATATGACACCATGACTGCTGTTGAATGCTGACTGTTGATGTAATTTATATTTCAAAAAAATAAAATAATTTTCCTGTATTTTCTGGTGTGTGTCACTTATGGAGCATAGAGTGAGAGGTGAAATTGTAATCTTGGTTGGGATTGAACATTCGATACAGTCTTAGGTCTGTTTAATTTGAGTGTTTTTTTATTTGATAGAAGTGTTGAAATAAAATGGATATTTTTGTAGTGATCTAAATAACATTTTTATGTTATAATTTTAGAATAAATGAATATATTTACTCTACTCTTTATTGATGGTGTTGAATGTAGAATAAAGAAGAATGGAATGAGTGACACAAAAATAAATCTTTACTGGTCAGGTTTGTTTTGATCAGGGATATAACACACTTTCACATAGAACTGACGATGACACTTGTGATAATAAGATCAAATGTGGGTGAAAGTCCGGAAAATGAATATGACCGATGCAAGGCCACAATTTTAATTGGCTCGCCAAAGAGAGAATGACTGGGATGCTGTTTCTGGTCCCCCGTTTCCATACTTCCGACACAGGGACATTGTTTTGATTGGACAACTAATCCTATTAGGTCCTTGTTGTTTTTCCTTCCTCCCTTTAAGGCGTATGACACAAGACCATTAGTCATTCTTTATTATTGTTTGCCCAATACCATTGGTCGAGCATTATTATTGGCTAGGAAATTAGAGCAGTGTAATTGGGGTTTGCACCCACTTAGAAACAGTTGTCTAAAGAGCAGAAGTAAGACCAAACGGGTCTCGTCGGTAGTAGACTCCCTGCTGAATGACCATAGTGCCTCAATCAGGTAAAGTCCTGTTATCTGAGATGCTTTTTGAATTCCATCGATCAACTACCTTCATGTAAATCGATAAACGACACTGGGCTCTTTAGCCATAACTGCAACCGACAGTCAAACTCTTCCTCCCAACTTAAGAATACCAATACGCGAAAACTTCTTCAAATCCTTTTTGTTCATTTATACATGATATTAATCATAATGACATAAATAAAAGTTGTTATTTTACACTTTTTAATGAGCGTTGTAGCAGTTATTTAAGTTTACCGGCGACGTCGGGGACTTTAGTCTTTCACAAACATAGCCAGGAGAGAGAAGAGACAAGTTTGATCTTCAAAGTTCTTTAGCAATATTCTCGTGGATAGTGAAAGACAAAACTCAACGTGGGGACGACGGAGATGAGCCAACGTACACGGAACAAATTAAGAGTGACATTCAGCGAAACATGCAGAACCAAAGGGGTCAGACACACTTACATTTATAGATATACGTTTTGTAGGATATAGAATCTGAACAAAATTTTAAAAAATGTGAAAAAGTGTGTTAGACATGCATCTTCAGATCAGAATAAACGACCAAACTTTGTTGTTGTTGTTTTTATATTAAAGCCGTTAATTCCTGTTTGCTAGATTGGCGTCTTCCAGTGGAAATTGCATTTTCCAATGATACTGAGAGCGATGCCATCGGGAGTTCTATACTCCTGGTAGGATAATACTTGGCCGCATGGTGGAAGAGAAAGACCCAAATTCATCGCCACCAACCACTAAAGGCCAACAGTGGAAAAAGCAGTTGGCGATTACAACAGATCTCAACGATTGAACCAGCCGATAAAGAGGGCTACGCATGACGGACATGATATAGAAGGTGTCACTCGAATTTATAACAGAGTCAGCGGCAGCGGCATTTTCATAACTGGATTCTGCTTGTCTCATTCCATATGTGCCGTAGAAGGTCTTGAAATCAAGAGTCACTTCCTGGCAAGTTGAGATCCAACTTGAACAAATTCACTCTATCGGCACTGATTTTCTTTCACCTTCAACCAAAGATTTCAAAGTCAAACGGCGATAGGGAATAGGTGACGACGTGCTAATAGCCTTAGGAAAAGTATGAATCCTCTTCTTATCCCCCAGCCATGGGTAAATAGCAGGACCGATTGGGTTCTATAGCCTTGGATGGCAACTGGTCTACCCTAGAAAGTAATGGCAACCAGCTGGGGGAAAAATCTGCCACGTCAGTCATGTATCGAAAGATACATGATCGTCTAAGTGTGTATCACGCGTGGCACATAACTGACTGACTGTTTAGGTGAAACTAGAATCTTCTTGTCCTGAATCTGCATCGCCATAAAAGAAGCGATCAGCAAAGAAGAAATTAAATTAAGCCTCTGTCTGAATGGTTTCAAAATCAGCCAGTCATTGAAACACTGACTGAGACTCAATATTCTAAAAGTAAGAATATAATAAATTCAATGTACTAGAGATTCTAAAGTTAAAAATATGTTTGAATTTTTTAAAGTGAAATCTTTCGCTTGTTGTATTATTTTTGATGGCGTTTTTACTAATTTACCATTGAATATGTTTTTTTTATTCATTGATATAAGAAAAAGATAAGGAATGGATCTATGAATTAGTAAAATATTAATCCTAACACAATGGTCTACTTTCAAATTTTTTGAAAATTTCTAAACTTCGATTTTATTTTCTAGCATGGACAGCAGATTTTCTTCATAAGTTTTTTCAAACGCGTAAATCCTTAGAATTAATTCTCACTGTTTAAAATGAAAAGTGGCCAGTGTATCTAGTTAACAGTAGTTGAAAATAATTTCGAATTAAAAAGAATCCATTTATTCCCTATATATATATATATATATATATATATATATATATATATATATATATATATATATATATATATATATATATATATATGATAAATGAAAATGCCACATGTCAGTGTGTCACTGATTCACACTTTTTCAACTTCACTAATAACCCAACATATCATACAATTTTGGAATCATTTGCAAAAAGGAAACAATCCGGGCTGGATACGGAACCGCACTCTTGAAATTTGGGATTCCAAATTTTCCAGTATTGCGATTGTTTTCGGCGATATTTTTACTTGACTTTTAGCGACGAATTTTTTCCTACGATGACAATTTTTATGACGTGGAAATAAATTTGGGAATAATCGAAATTAATTGAGAAATCTAGCAAAAGTCACCCATGAAATAAATGTAATTGTTTATACGGAAAGTATGGACCTATGTACATAAATTTTGACTTTACATTAAGAGGCTAGAGAAGAATTATCTTTGCACTTTCAAAAGGTAAGCTAAAATATCAATGCAATACTGAAATGTAGCGATCAATTTTGAATTCTCCTGTAGTTTATTGTTGCTTATCGCGTCTACTCCCTACTCCTAATGTGATGAAGGCCCAATATATATATATATATATATATATATATATATATATATATATATATGAATGTGAACATTGAAGTCAACAACCAGAGGCGACAGGCTGTTTCATGCTAGGCGCAATCGTCAGCCTGACGATTGAACCTAGCATGAAACAGCCTGTCGCCTCTAAGTGTTGACTTCAATCTTCACTTTTATATTTATATTTACATACGCTCTATCTCTGATATTGAGCACTTTATCCCACAAATATATCACACCTTAAAACTATATTTCTTCATATATATATACATATATATATATATATATATATATATATATATATACATATATATATATATATATATATATATATATATATATATATATATATATATATTGCTTTTTAACCCAAAGCTAGAAAGGGAGAAAAATAGATTTATGCCTTACACAAGTAGACTTGTGACAGCGACACACTTGTTGGAAATTTGAATTCGGCTCGACGATTCCACTTTTCACATCTATGACTTGCACCTCCCTATTTGTATAACTTAGCTTGCATTATTGAAATGCGTTTTATCTTCACTAGATTTAATAGCCTTTTAGCTTTCCCTATTGCTAATCCCGTTTTTTTTTTAATATTTTTCTGTCTCGAACTACTACTTGTAAGTTTACAAAGCGCTTTCTTTCTCAACTAATAATTTACTTTTATTAAAAATTGGAAGTATAATCTTCAATTCTCACTACGTAGCGTTATGTTTTTTATTATTGAATGTCCACTCTACCCAGTTATTTAAGTAGGAATTTCTGTTCTTCAAACATGAGTGAACATCATCCGAAGTGCCCATTTTAGAGGCTTAATCGACTAAATCCATCACATTAGCAAGGCAAATTTTCTGGACTTTATATTCAACGCAAGATTTGGTTTCTTCTCAATCACAGTGGAGTCGCTTTCAATTTTAAACGTTTTAATTCCACATATATGTCTAAATAAGAAAAACCCAGATCGGTAGACATTAAAACGATATTAATTGGCGACAGCTTATATAGTTTATATTCAAAACGTTCGCTGGGCTGACTGAAATTTCTGCAGAGAAAAAAAAACGGGACCCTTAGTTCAATGGCTACTTGAGATTGACAGTATCTCCGTTTCCTCATGTCTCCTATGAAATGAATATGTTCGTAACGAGGAATTTAAAAAAATATATGCAATAAAAATGCTTATATTTGTACTTAGAAGAGGAGGCTCGAGAGAAAAAAAAGACTTAGTTCTACAGAAGGATGCTGAGGATACCATGAATGGAGCATGTGAACATCGAGGAACTTTTAAGGAAAATGAGAAGAAGAAGGACACTTAGAATAAAACAGTTGAACACTCATAGACACATAGCGAGGTCAGCGGGTCTGGAGAATCTGACACCCACAGGATATATTGAAAGTGAGAAGAGCCGAGGGAATTAGAAATTATAAAGATTTTACCACATTGTTGCAAACCAATTGGATTTCACTTTTTACATTATTTTTTTATAATTTTAGATAAACGATGGTATCACCTCTCAGTGGTGTTTTAGCAAATGTTTTGACAAATGTAATTTCGTGCTTTCCAAATTATTTTACATAAAGAAACAACATATTTTCGATACACCGGTGCTGCATTTTTAAAAATATCTACCAGAACTTTTAAAATGAACATAGCGATATCAAATATAAAATCGAATTTATTTATGAAAGAGAATCAATACATTACGGTTTCCGGATATCATTTTAAACAATGCTTATAAGGAACTACAACTAAACGACTACCGAATGCCCACTTGTAAAAATGACCTCATAAACTTCTAATCACACCAACACAACAAAATAAAATTCGGAATATTTATGAATTTCTTTTTTTACTTTAAAGCACTTAGATTTTGTAGCTCTGCCTATTTATAGGATGAATAACAAAAACATTCCAAATACATACAAAATCACCCAATATCTTAATTATTACATAATACCATAGGGAAGGCTTGCAATCCCCCACTCCTCCCGAAAACTAACCGTGATAAAAATTGGCATTTGATACGAATTACGAACTTCATATTAAGTATAATTATTACTTTTATGAAGAAAATGAATCTCAGCACATAACACATCAGTAATATTTTTTCCACGAACAACAATAATAATAATCTTCAAATACATCAAAGTACAAGGATCTTAAAGTGAAAATCTAAAAACAAATGCGGCACATGAGGACATCTATAAGTTCATTTGTAGATAGAGCCCTCGGTTTGATTAGAAAACGTTCCGAGAGAGACATTGAAGCGAATCCTGGTAGCCTAACCTCTAAAGAAATACCAAAAATCCTACTCACAGCTCACACCGGACAAAGAGTTTTATCTATGTAAAATGCGCCTGATCTTAGCTTTTTGTGTTATTTTGTTTGTTTTTTGGGGTTTTTTTTTTAAATTTTCAGTGAAAAATGTCATGATGTCATTTCTAACCTGAGATCTCTGGTTGAGACCAGGAAAGAAATGAGTATACACCAGAAATCAAAGGAATAATAAATAAAAAGATCCGAAAAGAGTATTATAGGAGAGTGTGTTTGATCCGAGAAAGCGAACTTAATGGGACTAATAAAATGAAGTCTATCAACACCTTAGCTATGTCCGTAGTAACATACAGCTTCAACATTATTAAATGGAATATGAATGACATTAAAAGATTGGACGACAAGACCAGAGAAATACCCAAATCTAGATGCACCACCCGAAATCAAATGCTGGTTGCCTGTAAGTACCAAGGGCTTTAGGAAGCCGAAGTTTAATCCAACTTAAACTAACACTGAAAACTACAACAATTCGTTTGGAAACATACCTCCCAAAAACAATGACCCTTTCCTACAGATAGTAAAAAACCAAATCCACTCAATCAACAAGAAGAAGCTGCAGTCTTCAAGAAACAGCTTGATATGCCTGATACCTTACCAACAATAAAACGAATGGAATACCATCTACGGCAAACGAGTAAAACAGAAATCAAGGCCTAATTATAGAAGCTCAAGACCAAAGCCTCGCAAACAGATCTTATCTCTGTCTCATAACAAAGCATGGAACCAACCCGAAATGTAGGATCTGCAAAAAATATGAAACTGGCAGCCATATTATATCAGGGTGTCCGGAACTGGCAAAAAATGAATATGAAGAACGAAGACTGAAATTGTACCAATAGTAATCGGAGCTCTGGGCCTCGTGAGAAAAGGAATGGACAATTTTACTAACAGTGTCCCAGGGAACATCAACATACAAGATACCTAGCAGATCGCCCTTCTACGAACATCCCGTATACTAAGAAAAGTGCTATCAGTTATATCATGTCTCCTACAGGGCCAATGATTATAGTTTGGACCCGGCTCTAAAGGATACAAAGCAGGAAAAATGTTTTAGCATACCTACGGACGATAATAGTTATGTCCTCATTCACATAAATGCAGTAATAAGTACTGTATGTTGGTCTACGGGGAATTTTGGGCCGAGGATATGAGTACGGATACCTCTATTTAAATTCGGCCTTGGGCAACATCAGAGCGCTTGTGGCGGTTGGTAAATATCCTGCAGTTGGAGATTCTTCTCCAGCTGTGCTGGTCAAACTCTCTGTTTCCGGACAGAGAGCATCCCCAGACGAGGCTATGTCGAAGGGCAGATTCTTGTCTCGGGAAACAGCTACTGGACCCCGTTTTATACGGGGTCAACGGGGAATTTTTCGCCGAGCCTACGAACTCAGATACTTCACATTAAATTCGGTCTTGTGCCACATCTGACCGCGTGGGCCAGTTGTTAAATATGTTGCAGTTGGAGATTCAATGTGAAATTCACACGACTCACTTCTAGCAGTTGACTTCTACGCGCCGCTGGTGAATCTTATGTGTGTTGTTCTTGTCCTAAGTATTATCGTTCGTTACCAACCTTCGTGTGATTATTCTATTCAGTAATATTCCATAAGTCAGAACACATAACATACACAAATAATATACCGTTTTGAATTGAGATGACTTTCTAGCGTAGTTTATCTACCACAAGTAGACGTCCCATTCGTCCTTACTATTTAACCGTAGCTCATGGAAGAAAAGAAATGGATTCATCATTTCCCCAAGTCTGTTTGTGTGAGGGTGCAAAATTAGGATTCATCTTCCCAACGTCTTCTCTAAGCCGAGTACTCATTGATATTATTCACACTATTTTACTCCTGAATCTAGAATAGTAGGGTATGTCGGAATAAAAGGGTAGGTTTGAAAAATCATTGAAAATTAATTCGTTTTTTCGAACAAGAAAGGAGTTGGAATACACGGCCACGTTGAAATAAACGGACAATTTTTTTAAAAATCCTTACATAAAAATTTAGGGTCTGAAAAAACTGTGTAGATTAGAGAAAGAGATTTATATAGCAGGCTAGGTCCGTCTATTTAAGAAGCTAGCGTATTTTATATTAAGATACAAATTCCTTCATAATTTTTATTACAAAAACTCTTCATGTGTTGCAGCCAAGAAAAAACACTTGATACCATTTCTCTTCGCTTCCCACCATTATTTTTTTATTTCTTTATAGTCCTTTCGTTGCCCTAGAAACTGCTCCTAGAATTAATTGCCTTCTGAATTGAAACCTTAAATCAGAGATGTACAGGCCGTCCATCACAGAATCCTAACGACCGATGAAACTCCATCCTTTTAGTCTTGCTGTTGTCCTTTCACGTTTATCCTTTTAACATTTCGTTTCTATTTTACTCTATAATTTTACACTGATTTATTGGAACTGTTGTTAAAGTGATAACGTTTCGGTCGTTTAACCCACCAGCCCTCTTCAGTCGCTTGCCTCATTCATTTTTTTAAAAATTTTACTGTAATATCACTCAATACAAGGCACATGAACCACTCAAATTAGAGATGCACTAATTGAGGCTATTGTACGTCAAACTGGGAAATAAGAAGTGCGGGTTAAGGATATATGGTATGTTTGTTTTGTTACTCTCCTCTTTCAGACAGCTATTTCTGTTTACTGGGGCTATAAAAGGACTATATGCGAAGCTTGTATTCCCAGTTGAAGCCTTACATCTGCGTACTTTTGTCATTATAGTATGGTTATCAGCCAGAACAGCCCAAGAATCGAAATACGAAGATACCAATATCCAATGAATACGGAAATTTAAATAATGAATTTCCGGTTCCTTCTCAATTCTACTTCCGTTCCAGACTTCTAAAACTCTGAAATACTATAATTGGGTTTCTGGTTCTTTCTAAATATTTTTCTTTCTTTTTTTAACTTCCAGTATCCCTTGTGTCGTAATGACATTATTGCATTGTTTGGAGTGAAATGATTAAAACAAATAATAATCTGGGAAATGTTTTAAAAGAGGACTAAAAAATGACACCGAGATCTGAAGATTAGCGAAAGACACCTTCCAAAATCTAAACAAATTATGAAGAAACAGGAATCGTTAACTAATACGAAACAAAGAGAATTCTGAACTCTAATGTATTACCGGCCCTCCTATGTAGCAGTGAAATGTTTGACAATTTCGTCACAGATGTAGAATAAGCTCGAGGCAACAGAAAGAAATGTGGTTCTGCTTGATGTTAGATGTTGAGAATACCATCTAGGGAACATGTGAGTAATGAGGAATTATAAAGAAAAATATAAACGAAAACGATACTTGTGTTTATGTTCGAAAAAGGCCACTCGAAATTTCAAAAACATATAATAAGGTAGGATGGCTTGGAGAATTAAATACTCACAAGATGCATTGAAAGCAAGAGGGTCAGAGAAAAGTAGCAAGGAAACTACCTAACGAAGTTTTGTGAATAGAGAGTAGAACAGAAATAAGCGATAGCAAAAATACAAAACTTACTAAGAGCTGAAAAGGACAGGAAGTTGAGGTTAACCCTTATCGGGTGCATCCTAAAGGGACACGGATCATAAAAGAAGACGATTCACCTATTCTTCCTTTTCTGCTGAACCAAAATACAAGTGTTTGATGGATAAATTCTCGTCTAAATTACGCAAAAATAAAAATAACTCTGACATGTTCTAAAAGATATATTTACCAAAAATATCTTGAAATACTAGAGCAAATTTATTCAATAAAATCGCCATTGATTTCAAATACAATCTACTGACGAATTCGGAATCTCCTGCAACTCTTATGGAGGGTGTCCCTGACTAAGTTGGTGAATGCTGCCATAATCTTTACCTTCAGCTCATGTTTGGTGTTTCAAGGAGTTTTGGTTTCTCTTTCAGCTGCGCCCCACAATAATAATCAGGGGGTTTGCCGTCCGGGAGTTGTAAGGGTTGATATGGTAACACAATTGTCTGACAGCCATGACTGGGCTCTTCTGCTTGTGCGGCATGGCGAAGAATCCTGTTGCCTGATATAGCCTCTTTCGGAGAGATACCCTCTTGACATAAGGCAGCACTACCTCCTCAACGCACTCATGTAGGTCTATATGTTGAGTCTGAGGCCCTCACTAACAAATTCGGGAGTTCTTTTCTTATCAGAACGATCATATTGAGATTTCCGAGGAGCCGTACCTTCGTAATCATATCCAGCTATTTTCGAATCCTTTGAACTGTCCTATGATTAATGTCAAATACAAATATAAGTGAAGTAGGGAGGCTTACAGCCATATCAGGTAGAAACACTAGTCCCTCCTTCGATTATCAAAGTTAAAACATCTGCTGCACGGAGAGCAATGCACGGCAAGAGAAACCAAGGTCGTCCAAAGACATCATGAAAGCAAATCTCCGGGAGTTCAAGCTCGAACCCAAAGAACTCGAGGAGCGCGCCAGTGATTGACCACGTTGAAGAAGCACAATTCATGATGCTGCTATCACCTTCGAGGATGCACGACGCCAGAAGCTCACCGCTGCCAGAGGTCAACGCCAAAGGGCAGCACCAGCAGTGATTACGACAACAGACTTTCAGTGTTCCCACTGTTCCAGACTCTGCGCCTTCTGCTTGGGGTTAGGTTGAGCGGCAGAAAGGATACGTCATCTTCGGATTCGAAGAAATACCATTCCATTAAAGTTAAGTAACGTCAAACCTGGTCATTAGCTGACTGCTTGAAAACAAAAGACGCTGTAAGATTTGATGATTGGGTGGTGTAATGGATAACTGTTCAGGATGAAACCGGAAACCCGAGTTTCAATTCCAGTCAGGGACGTTACATTCACTTACGCGCAAATAACCCTGGCCTATCAAGAATGGAAAAGAGACATGATCACCCAAGCATGTCACATCTCCCCTAACAAAGCGCATTTGGTCTGCGCGATAGGGTAATGGCACATTCCACTCCATGAATCTGGGGAAGGTTACGTCGGACAAGGGATAACCGCAGACATTCTACGACTTATCAACCCTTTGAAGGGTGTTTAAAGTCAGAAACTGACTGTAGGTGATCTGAATTCTGTGGGCGTGGAATCCTGTCAGTGGTAAATTGTCAATGCTTCAATTCTCATATAAGACCGACAAATATGTCAAAAGCAGCAGTTCGGTTGCGCTAATCGTGAAGACAAGAGCTTTGACATGGCTAACTTTCCCCAGTTCCTTTCAGTGACCGTGGTTTTAGTAGGAGTACCAGTCATTACGTAGAGAGGAATGGTAGTTGGTTACACATTCACATCCGTTCTCTGTATCTTCCTCTCACTTTCTCGATGAATTGATTTCCCCATCCCAACAAATGTAAAGCAAGTGCAATATATCTGGAAAGAATTGTCTGTAGTTGAAGGATTTGCGGGCATATTTTATATGGAATTTTCTCGTTCTTTTGTTGTGAGGAACTCGCCCCCAAAGTTTGTAAGATTACTTTTGATAGATAGATAGATAGATAGATAGATAGATATGAACAGACTAACAAAGATAGCCAGATAGACAGATATAGACACACTAACAAAGATAAATAGCAAGATATCATCAAACTGACAAAGATGGATATATGTATATATATATATATATATATATATATATATATATATATATATATATATATATATGTATATATATGTATATATATGTATATGTATATATATATATATAGAGAGAGAGATATAGATAGATAGATATATAGATATATATATATAGAGAGAGAGAAAGATGGAAAATGTAGTACAATCTTCATCATTACGCATGCGTCGCCCTCGTTTTTTATCTCTCTCTCTCTCTCTCTCTCTCTCTATATATATATATATATATATATATATAGAGAGAGAGAGAGAGAGAGAGAGAGAGAGAGTGTGTGTGTGTGTGTGTATGTGTGTGTGAGAGAGAGAAGGAATCGTATATGGGACAGATTTTCGAATTAGAGCACTGCATGGCCAAGATTTTCATTATTTTGTTTTCTCTTTGAAATTTTGAATGAAATTACTGAATCATTCGAGTAAATATCATAGCCTGTGTCAACATGAATATCCTCTAACAAAATAGTCTTAGTTTGGCATAAATGTTTAAAAAGAGATCTCTTGCCTCTACTTATTCCAAAGAAGCTGTTTCACTCTAAGGGTTTGGCGCTAGATAAGATTCATGTCAACTCGCGTACAGCTGACCACTTGAACATTTTGAGAGCGACATATTCACCCTACTTGAGATTACATTGAATCGAGACTTTTGAAAAACACCCGACGTTGGTGCCAAAGGAAAACTGGGTGGCTAATAAAACATGTCTGAAGACTTTTAATCCACCAGTAACAAAACTGTTCATTTCCTGTATATACACTTCTACGTAAGTCTC
>OZ038480.1:95696823-95699323 GCA_964036315.1 Acanthosepion esculentum | reverse complement strand
CTAACTGCGACAAAAGGAGATTTATAAACGTGAATAGACTTAGATTAACTGGTAGAGATAGATTAGAACCAAGCAATATTTTTTTTAATGTCATGAGACTTCTGGTCGTAGGTGGTCATGGCTCTGTTATTTATTCTATGTAGATTGCGATGCCTGTTTTAAAAAGATACTGGAATGTTATCTCTTCGCCTTCTTCATGGTTTAGAATTCAAATTTTCTTGAACTACTCTCCTGTCACTCCAAATAAGTCATTACGTTAACGAAATAGAGGCTTCAAACAAAACTTTCCAATGAATATATTTTCACACAACAGAATTTCTTTCCTAATATATTTTTCTTTTTTTTTGTGTGTGTCGTGCTTATTTCTTCTTCCGACGATATATGCAAAAATTTAATTATTTTCCCCTCGACTATGAGCTTACTGTCTTGAGTAAAAATGTGTCAGTATTCAACAAAAAACAACTTTCAACCAAATTAATGTAGGTAAGTAAATCTTCGCGATCTTCAAACAAAACTGTGTCTGTACGCTTCGGTATTTCCGAAAATCGCACACAGATGCAAAAAAGACAATCAGAGAAATAGGATACACATTTCACAATAAATCGTCACTAATGACAGGATCGATAATATGTGTTAACGCAAAAATCACAATGTTGGTAAAAAAAAAAATGACTATTATATCGCTTTCACTTTTCTCCTTAAATATATAATAATAGAAACCCCTTGTTACCAAAACACTTATACGTATAATCAGCAGCATCCAATAACTGCTACTTCAATTTACACCCTTTGCCTTCTAGATTATACATTCTTATACCCGCTGCACGACGTGAAGTTTCCAGAAGTCATTCAGCACAAGATATTTCATTCAAGAGATTTTATGTCGAAGAAAGTGTAACTAGTTTTTAGACTTTGAAATGAACCGGAGACCCAGTTATCAACAGGAACCGAGCGATAGGCAAACCTACATATATATTCCAACTGAGTAAAAAATTAAGATAAAATATAAATATTAATTAATTTAATTAAAGTGTTATAGAGTGAGTCGTTACATATAAGAAACAGGGATAAGAATATAGAAGGAAAAATAAAATAAAATGACAAAATTAAGAACAGTAAGAAGGTCGTGGTGTTCTAGGCAGGGAATTGAGATCATATATATGTATTTTCTTATGGAACTTAAGAATATGTCTGCTCAGTAATAGCTATTAAATTTTAATTTACTATGAATCCTATCACCCAAAAATCGAGCAGATAATTAATTTAAAAGAGTTAAAAAGCCCGACTAAGATACTGGTGACTAAGTGATATATTTAAGGAACGTTAAAGATTCCAAATAGTTTTTTCAAATCCTGTGATCTGATAAGTGTCAAACGCAGAAAAGAATCAAAACAAACAAAAAAAAAACATGCATTTTCTATTGGATTGCTTTACAGCCAGGTTTCGACACACAAGGAGGAAAGCAAAAATTCCCAGATGTAACATCCGAACAGTTTTACGTCAGCCGATAGTCGATATCATCGTCTAAAGACGGTAAACAAAAGATAGACAGATAGAGAGAGGGAGAGAGAGAGAGAGAAATGTAAGGCATCACAGGTCGATCACAAGTCATGAACTTCGCCCAAAGCGGATGAACGTAGAAGGTGCATTATAGATCCACATAAGAAAACGCCAGTAGTCGTTAGACAAATATCCACCATATTGACTCTCGTAAAAGGTGAGGGTGACGCAATTTCCAATTACATGTACACATCCCGCGGGGAAGCCTCGTGAATGAAAACAGATTTGCGTGGAATACATGGAAGTGATTGGTTTTCGATCCCGAGGTATAACCTACCACTTTTCATTTAACATGTAATATATATATATATATATATATATATATATATATATATATATATATATATATATATATATATATTTGTGCGGGTATATGTATGTATTGTCACCTCTGAAGATACGGTCTCTTTTATCTTTTGCATCTTTTTTTTCACCTATATGTAAATAACTCAGTACCGTTTCTTTCCCTTTCTCGCCTGTTGTCTGGTTGGTTTTATTTAACTGTCCATTGATCTCTCTTTGTAATAGCATTATTCACTTGTTTACCTACATTGGCAGCATGTGGTGTTTGAGTGAAGATAAAAAATAAAAGAAAACAAGTAATTGGGGGAAATTATTTCGGTAGAAAACGAGTTTACGCATATGAGCAAAATAAACTTGCAAATAGGAAGGAAATCACTAATAATTTAGTGGGCTTTATCTAGATATCCACCGATATTAATTGCAATTTTTCAACACACACACACACACATACACACACTCTCTCTCTCTCTCAATCTATCTATCTATCTATCTATCTATATATATATATATATATATATATATATATATATATATATATATATATATATATATATATCCAGGTTAGATAGAACGAATAGATATTTATATGAACCATGTTTCCTGTGTTTACATGAAAAATAATCAGATTGTTTGATAA
>OZ038480.1:95629323-95691823 GCA_964036315.1 Acanthosepion esculentum | reverse complement strand
AGGTGCAGTAAGCTTCGAGGTGCGTGAGATGTAATAGTTTACGGCTCAGAATGGGAAATCGCAGAGTAGGGTTTCAATTCCAGTTATCTTCGACATTTTCACTTACACACAAATACCCTTGGGAAAGTTATGAATCTACATCTTCTTCCCCCAGTTATGGGTTAATTAGTAAGTCTTCTACCACTAAGTCATTATCAGCATCCTCACCCACCTATGGCATTATGAGATTTCTCCTGATCATTTTCTGTAAGAATACCAACAAAAGAATCTAAAATCGCATAAATTTTACATAGATAAACTCTTCATTATATGTGAGCTGTATTTGTAAGTACAATTTTTTGTATTTCTTTAAGGCTATCAGGAATCACTTCAATGAGTCTATCGGAAACTTTTCAATCAATTCCAGGGATCCGACTACAACTGGAATTATTGACGTCCTCATGTGACACATTTCTGTGATTTCCACTTCAAGATCCATGTATTTTGATAGTTTTTGAAGATGTTCAAAGATAGATTACAATCTGTAGGGACTGTCATGTCAATAAGAAAACACATTCTGTTCTTGTCTTTGATCACAATGTCTGATGGATTAGCTTTGTTAATATTATTATTTGCAAATGTTTCCCGCTTTGTATCCTGTAGAGCCGGGTCCAAACTATGATCCTTAGGCCCTATAGGAGAATTGTCATTTAATTGATAGCACTTTTCATAGTATATGGCATCTTCCTAGTACCACGATCTTCTGGGCAACTTGCATGTTGATGTTACCTCGGACACTGTTAGTAAAATTGTCCATGCCTTTTCTTACGAGGCCCAGTGCTCCGATTACTATTGGTACAGTCTCAGTTTTTATTCCCCACATCCTCTTAGTCTCTATTTCCAGGTCCTTGTATTTGGACAATTTCTCGATAATTTTCATGGAGGTTTTTCTCTCAGATGGTACTGCTATGTCAATAAGCTTTCACTTCCTGAATTTCTAGTCTTTTATGACAATATCATGCCTGTTGTCATTTATTTCCCTGCCAGTTTGAATTGCCATGTTCCAGAGGATAGTTACATCGTTATTTTGTGTAACTCTCAGTAGTTTCGATTTTGGGCTACTTGCATATCTTCCAGTGCACATATGTCGCTACCTTGTTATGTCTGTTCATATATTCATTTTTCTTTTTGCTAGTTCCGAATATCCTGAGATATGGTCGACAGTTTCATCATATTTACCGCAGATCTTGCATTTCGTGTTTGTTCCATCCTAGAATATAACAGGGTTAGGATGTGATTGCTAGATTTTGATCCTGAGCTGCAATAATTTCAACCTGTTGCTCCTCAACCACTGATTTTTTTTTCTGTCAGCCCACATTATTATTATTATTATTATTATTATTATCATTATTATTATTATTATTATTATTATTACGGATACTAAACATGAACTTTCGTAGAAATTATCGTAATTATAGTTGGTAGCAGTTTATCCATCGTACCAAAATATATTCACCATATACTCTGATCATTAACCTATTGGGAACTACAGAAGCCAGAGACCTGCCTGAAAGGAAATACTGGTAATGTTAAAACTGCAGTGGGACCTTGCTTTTTATAAAGTGTTTTAGTTTGCAATGTTTTATTACTGTAATTATTTCATATATTTTTATTATTGTGGGGCGCCTCGAGGTGGTGTAATGGTTAGCAAGCTTGTCTCGCTAGAACAATTACGTCTGAGTAGTGAGTTCGATCCTCACTGGGTGCCACTTACTTTCGGCCTTGTGCCACATCCAAGCGTAGCTTGGAATATCACTATATTTTTATTATTGTGCTTTCAAACTCTATACTTAGCTGCTTGCTTGCTTACGTTTTATATACAGTAATCCTTGCAACAGTTAAATCCGTTTTTTAATGCTAATGTACTAAAAGCTTGATTTAAATATTACATGCTTAAGGATAAGTTTAATGCATTTCAAATAATAGTATATATTTTTAACGTTTTATATTATAACAGCCGTTTATTCAAACATCTGTTGAACAGCGCAGAATATTTTCACTTGATGACGACAAGATTGACCGAAACAGAGAATATCGATTGAATCTTTTCACTAGTTTTTTTTGTTGTTTTATTTTGGTATTTACGGTGAAGAAACTTTATTATATATTTTAACGGCAAGTTTACATAAAATTTAACTTTTTTTTTTGTTGCTTATAAGTGTTTTTGCTGATAGTTCTTGAAAGTGTGATTATTCCAGTTTTATAGATGTATTTCCTGATATTATTTCCTCAAGCACTTTCAGCCACTTAGGTTATCTTCATACACTAAGGCAATCTTGATATTATGAAAAGACAACAACAACGAAAAACAAAAACAAAACAAAAACAAATCAAATTCAAATTCAGAAAAAAAACATAAAATTATCAGAATACTCTTCTTCAAAACAGCCTTATTCCCCAAAGATTAGCAAAGTGGTTGAAATTACTTAGATAAATATTATGGAGAAATACATCTGTAATCTGGACACATTAGTAAGAAATAAACAAAACAAAGAAAGAAAATCTCATAAGAAAGAAAAAGAACTAAAAAGAAATCTGTCAAGTTATATATATATATATATATACGGTCTTCAGGCACACACACGCACATACACACACTATCTCTCCTTCTCTATGTCTCACTCTCTATCTCTCTCTCTCACACACACACACACACACACACACACACACACATATATATATATATATATATATATATATATATATATATATATATATATATATATAGGTAACTCCATGATATCGCTCAAAAAGAGCATAGCATGACGAAAAAGACGCAAAACTTGGCGAAAACAAAACTTTATAGTCTAAAAGTTTATGCTATTATTAAAAGGAAAGATCAAAGTATTCTGGGGGTATGTTTTTACATTTTTTAATCCTTCCTAGCATGTCCAAAATTTTCGTTAAAAATCTTGGTTTTTTGAGTCAGAAAAATTGATAGATAATCAATCATGTCAACCATTTTTTCCATTTTAATAAAAAAAATGAAAATCTCAGTTTGAAATTCTTTTAAAAACCAATTATAATTTTTAAAAAACTTATTTTAAGAAAATCAGAAATTATAATGTTTATTTAAAATATTTTGAAACAAGCTTAACTTAACTTCTGCGCCGAAAAGATGTAGTTGGAAAATAAAACAAAGTAGGTCATAACCTTTCGCGTCACTTGATAGGTGACAAAAGGCATTTTCATGACGTATTGATAGCTTACGTGAGGATAATTTATTCTACGGAAGGAGACAAGTGAAATTATTTAGATTTAAGTCAACAAATTTTTTGCCTCGTTATTTTTAAGGAAAACATTCAACGTTACACTTTTTTTGTACTTAGTTTTCACCTTTACGTTTATGATGCTTTATGGAAAATATATTATAAAGAAATTAAAATAAGACTGTTGAGAGTGAGATTAAACTTCATAAAATTGAAATAAGACGACTCACTGAAAACTGTAAAACAACTTCACAAAATTGAAATTACATTGAAATATGTAAATGAAAGAAATGGTACTTTTAAAAATGTAGTAATATTGCTGGTGAAAATGGCTTAGGATGATGTTCAATTTTTTTTAATTAGTAAAAACGCTAATTCAAAATTCTCAACATCTGTTTCGCACGAAGGATTTGCAATAATGAGATGGAAGTTCAGCTGAGAACGCTTACACTCAAGCCACGTGACGTTTTATTGCTTGTGACCTTTCGTACTTTTTAATTACAGCCATTTAAACGATTTTTTATGAACTCAGAATTACATTTCTTAATTACTGCGGGTCTTCCGATTGGTCGAAATTAAACAATTTACGATGCGCTAAAAAATGATCTATCTCATAAGGACATTTACGAAAGTGAATGCGGCTTTCAACTAATTTTATAATATTTTAACAACTTAAATGTAAAAATCTAAAATAATTAAAGAAAGAAATAATTGTATTAAAAATTTATTTTGCATCGGAAAACATTTTTCCTTTCAGAAACTATTGTCCATATTCATAAAAACGTCTAAAAGCAAATAAAAGCATTTGAAATTAAATAATATCTTTGTTTTATTGAGTTTTGTATGTTATGTTAATAAATATATAAAAAATAAAATTTCTGGAATGACTTTAATAAAAAAAAACATATTTATAATAATTTCTATGATCTGTGAAGAATTTCTGAAAGGTTCATTAACATCCAACAATTATTTTTATTTTTGCCAGATTTTCCAAATTAATGTATGTCATACAAAAAACGTGCTAAAATTATATATGCTATTTTACTAGTTCTGGCGATACAAAAAGAAACAATGTATTTTTTCATCAAAATTTAGAATGTTCTAAAAAGAACTAAAAATTTAACAAAATAATTAAACAAAAAATTTGGTCTTTCCTCTTAATAATAACATAAACATTTAGACGATAAAATTTTGTTTCCGTCAAGTTTGGCGTCTTTTTCAGCATGCTATGCTCTTTTTTTAGCGATCTCATGGAGTTACCTATATATATATATATATATATATATATATATATATATATATATATATATATATATATATATATATATATCCGTGGATAAACAATCCAAGTAAATTTTAATATTATAAACTATTTAAACTGATCCACAAAAGAGAGATCAATCTATTTATTATAGCGCATATAAATGAATTAAATAAAAAATGAGACTCTATTCCCACATTCAGACGGCCATTTCACACTGGGCATAATATCCCTGGGTCTTGTAAATGCAAAAACGTTTTTTAAAAAAATGAATTTTGACGGGGTTTTTTTTTGTTTTTTAAATAAGATTTATAAAATGAAAGAAGGACTCCAAAATTCGCTAGAGGATGAAATGGAACTAATGTTTTTAATTTAATTACAAAATTAAATTCGAAGCATTTAGCTTCCATTTTTGAAACATGGTTATTACTGTGTAGCGAAAAAACATATTTTAAATCAGTTAATTTATAATATATATATATATATATATATATATATATATATATGGGCTGGTCATGTCATCAGAATGAGCGATGAGCGGATGCCAAAAATCCTCATGTATAGACAACTTTTCATGGTAAGTGTAATGTAGGCCGTCCTTGGTTACGGCTCAAGGACAATACAATTTAATTGCTGCCAGTATTCCTGTAGAGGTGTTCGAACTTACTTTTGAAAACCGAGCAAACTGGAGAAACACCTGCTACCGAAGTATAACTAACTTTGAAAAGAATCGTCTCAACCATCTGAGAGAATTAAGAATTAACACTAAATCTCGAGCTAATACATTGAGCCCATATGACGGTCAACCCTTCAGTATGCACTTCGTGCAGTTTTTTTTTACCGTGCAGGATTGTTGTCTCATCCGAAACTGAAAGATACTGATACGTCGAAAACGACAGGAGAGTCCATCATATATATATATATATATATATATATATATATATATATATATATATATATATATATATATATATATATATATATATACTAGCATAAAAGCGGTCATTTGAGCTAGCTACTGGAGCGGGCTCTTAATTTGGTTTCATCCCAATAGATATGGAGGAATAAACTACAAAATAACTTAAATTTGCTCGCTGCATTTAAATAATGCATTAATATATTCTGTTTTCTTTTTAAATGTTCCACAATAATTCTGCCACCAATTAATTTAAAGACAATTTGATGTACACATCTCCATAGTTTCCGTACAAACAATTATTTTTATTTCCTGAGTGACCACCCTGGATTTCGCAATTAATTTCGATTATTCCCAAATTTATTTCCAACTTTAAAAAAATTGTTATCCTACAAAAAAAAGAAAAAATGTTCCAAAAAATACTGTAAAGATATCTCCGAAAACAATCGCAGTAATGAAACTTAGGAATACAATATTTCAGGATTCCGTGTTCGGATCAGGCCTGGAATGTTTTTAACTTGCTCACAGAGTCAACCTGATTCCAAAATGGTATAATATATGGGGCTACATCTTCTGAGTAAAGTTGAAAACACCAACAATTTTATTTTGAAAAACTGTAATTTGAGAACATTTTTTTCATTTGAAATGAGCTATTGAAAGTTAGAGAGTTGTGTCCCTTTAAGTTCAAAAAGAGCGACACAGTGACACAGTAATATTTGCATTTATTATATATATACACACATGCATACATAGATACATACATATATATATATATATATATATATATATATATATATATATATATATATATATATATATATATATATATATATATATATATATATATACATTCATATATATATAAACTAAAATATCCAAATTGACAAAAAGTGTACTTATATATGACAAGGAAAAAAAAGCTATAAACATCTAACATTGTTGTATGCAAAGTCGACTGGTTGTGCTACGGAGAACTTAGCCGAGAGAAATTTCGGATATATCACTATTTCGGCCTCGTCCGATCAATTAAGTTATCCGTATTTGAGTCTCTCAAAGCGTGCCGGATTTAACGGCAGATGCCTTTACTCAGGTGGACGTAGATTCGTATCCTCCCGAAAAGCACATATTTTTCTTAACAAGATTTTTCGTACATTCAATCCGGTAGACGAAAATAAATGTGCTGTTTAATAAGTACGCGGAGCGTCTACTCAAATACGAGTATCCACTAAAAATAACGTTTTCAGTGATCAAAAATATATATGTATGATTTTCTAAGCGTATCTTAGGTATGACCCAAGGACGGAAGTTGGAGGCAATCAGTGAGGATAGAACTTCTTATTCAATCATAATTGATCCAGCGAGACGAGTTTGCTAACTCATAGACGTGCCCAATATATATATATATATATATATATATATATATATATATATATATATATATATATATATATATATATATATATATTTCAAACATGTAGTGTTGAATGTTAAAGACAACATAGTCTTACATATTTTCTTTTGAATTTTCTCATATTCTCTAATGAGACTTTTTATTTGAAAATAGTTTCGAAATATGTATTGTCCATACGATGACCTAGCGCTTTCGAACATCATTGTTCATCTTCAGGGTCAATATTTTAGTCAAAATTTCTTTTTTTTTTCTTTTTTTTTTAAACAAACATTTGCCAATTATCTTGTAGCGTAATCATGTTGCTACTTTTTTACAAACTAAAAACGTTAAAATCCTTTTAAATTCAAAAGACGCGATGATGTTATATCACGTGCATGGCGTAGATTTTTATCATGTGACAGCGTGAAAAAGATTTCCAATGCACAAGCCAAAAGATCGAAGAATACGCTACAAAATTTAAATATATATGTATGTATGTATGTTGGTCTGTGTGTTATTAAAAGTAGCATTTCACACGAAAGTGCTTGATGGCGAGGAATATATGTTTAGGATTTTGATTAATATCAAATGTATTTTAAAATATCTTTTTGATGGTGATAAAAATTAGTCTGTTGGTAG
Organism: Acanthosepion esculentum; assembly: GCA_964036315.1. Lineage (NCBI taxonomy): Eukaryota > Metazoa > Mollusca > Cephalopoda > Sepiida > Sepiidae > Acanthosepion > Acanthosepion esculentum. The sequence goes on along the minus strand of OZ038480.1, from coordinate 95,684,369 downwards.
ACATAAACTCTGGTAAGATTGGAAACTATTCTTGGTATGGCCGAGGAATGTTCTTCATCACTTGATGCACGAACGGAGACATTGACGTAGCTTTAAATATCCAATTTTATTTTAAAATAATTTTCTAACTAATTTGTGATGCTTTTTGCAATTAAATTCGAAATTAAAACTTCAAAGAAAATATTTAAATTATTGCAATATACTTTATTTATTTATGTTTTTTAATAAAAACAATCTTTATAATGAAACATCAAATTTTAATGATCCAACAGAGACTGGGGAAATAATGTAAAAATTTGCTCTAATTTCTAAAAGGATATTTTTTTTATATATATTTAGTCACTATTTTATTTAGATTTATTTTGAAATAGTGTATAAAAAATATGTAAGCGGACTTCTACACTTAGACACATAGGAAAAAGTAATATGTTTTGTTCGTTAAAATCAAAGGACACTGGCCTATATATACATATATTTGCGGGCAGCAAACGGTGAATAAAGGGGAATCGGCGATCCGAGTTCAAATTTTGGTCCATACTCTTTCGATCAACTCGCCATAATGTCTTTTAGAAAAAGCAAGTAAATTTGTCACTGAAAAATGATGGGGCAATTCAACATGGGTTGGTTAATGGTAATTGCTTTTTAGAAGAGCAATATAATGTATACGGTATAATCATTTGAATAATTCGAATTGTCTATAATACGCCCCAGTTGTTATGAATAACAAGAGTGGTCTCCCCTTGTTTTGTTACTATCTTCTTTGAGACAGTTATTTATTTTTACTGGGTCTATAAAAGGACACTATACGCGAATCTTTTATTCTCAGTTGAATAAAGCTTCCTTGAAGCTTACACCTGTGTACTTTTGTAATTACACACATGTTTCTGTAGCTTGAAACAGGGAATACACTGCATCCGGATGCCGCGGGATAGTCATTTCTATGTAATTTCTTTTTGAAAAGTTGTACTATATAATGTATTAAAATCTCTAAAGTATTTAATTTTTACGATATTATAGAATAGAAAGGAACCGGATGTTTAGCTAATGCGTTTTTTCTTATTTTCGAATTTTCCGGAGAACGTGCAAACTAGATATACCTCAATACATTTTACGGTTAATTAATCGATCATATTTTTTTTATTTAATATGACTTCATTATATTTCTATATAATAATAAACTTATATTCTATATAAATTCATTAATATAATATAATTTTATAAGTATATATATAAAAGTGAACATTGAAGTCAACACTCAGAGGCGACAGGCTGTTTCATGCTAGACGCACTCGTCAGGCCTAGTATTGAACAGCCGGTCGCGTCTGAGTGTTGACTTCAATGTTCACTTTTATATTTATATTTACATACGCTCTATCTCTGATATTGAGCACTTTATCCCATAAATATAGCACACCTTAAAACTATATTTCTTCACACATACAGACACACACACACACACACATACATACATACATATATATATATATATATATATATATATATATATATATATATATATATATATATATATATATATGTATTAAGAAATATACTTTTAAGGAGTGCTATATTTATGGGATAAACTGCTCAATATCAGAGATAGATCGTGTGTAAATATAAAAGTGAACATTGAAGTCAACACTTAGAGGCGACAGGCTGTTTCCTGCTAGACGAAATCGTCAGGCCACAATATGTATATGGTGTAAGGGCATTAGGAATGAGGAGAGAAACAAATATTTCCGACATTATGAATGAAGACGGAATCAAATGTTGTCTACATAACTGTTGTAATGGAATCTTCCACTCTCCCTATTACCTATTGTAGACTGACTATATCAGTAATATATGTAGTGTGCACAGGACGTACCGGAGTCTGTCAGTCTGTCTTTCCGAAAGTGTTACTCGATTCCCTGTCTTTCAGTAGTGTATTCTCTTTTACCATAAGCCTCTTTTTCTTCCATCTATGACCGTGTTGCCGTTTCTTCCACTCGAGTACCACCTTTTTATGTTTGTAACCTTTTTAAGGATACAACAATAACAATACCTTTTGTAAACAATTGTTATCAACGCCTGCCGACTTTGTATTTTATTGTCTATTTTATTATTGTATTAACTGAATATATTTGCAATCTTGTTTTAATTAAGAGAAATTTTAAGCCGAGTAAAAATTTCTCAAAACGTGTACTTTACGACCCAATTCCTTTCCTTTTTTCCTTTCAAAGTTCTCGTATTATTCCCAATAAAATCCGGTGTTGGATACATTATAACATTAAAACAAGACCTATAATACATATATTTCGCCTGGTTTATATATTGAAACGAGTTATTTAGATGTAATCTTCATGCAAGAAAATTGGAAACATTCAAAATCATATCACGAAGCTTAAGACAAATCATAGATTGTTTGATCACATCACATTTAAAGAGCTCTTTGAGATGATTAGGACGGTTTCAATTGTCCAGGTGAATAAAATGTGTCAATCATGTCTCTCCAAAACTGGTATTGTCATTATCTAACAGTATTAAATGCAGACATTTAAAGCCGAGCATTTTGGAATGAACGATATCCTGTTAATTCGCAAGCTGCCGTAGGCGGAGATAGCGAAAAATAATAGTGCTTTTATGAGATATATGGTACGACGGTGGTGAAGTGCCTAGTAAATTATACTTACAATGTGGCAAATTCCAATTTGCATTGACTATTGTATAGGACCGTGGTTGAAAACAAGAAAATTTAGATTAAGCTCTAAACCAGAAAAAATAATTTGTTTTGCGTTTCAGGCAGAATGTCTACAAACCTCAGGATCCAATTGTGATTTTTTTCTCATAAATAATTAGAGATACTATGCAAAAATTTGGGGAAATTAAGGTAGCATATGATTTGCTCAAAGGAAGATAAAATTAAATAAATATAGCTAAAGAGCATTTTGCTGGGTAATCAACTTTTGAAGAATTTCTCGATTTGTTGAATAAATCTACACTATTTGATAGCACTTCTTATAACAACTGCATACCAGTCTTCAACTGAATTGCATACGTAGGGGGAGTCGAAAGTTATTCAGTCCCACCCACTCCCCAAAATCTGACCAAAACTCAAATTTTGTTTTGGGATGTCATCATAGCCCGGTCGAGAAAGTTACAGCACACTTCCAAATACGATTAGTAACACATAAATCCTCTCATGTAACTTTCTGTTCTCCGGCTACCAAACACTTTATATGATACGAATTCTTTTATACATGCATATATATATATATATATATATATATATATATATATATATATATAAACAAATCAAACATCACGAAATTTCAGAGGTTGGCAATCAAAACTCTACAGAGGAAGGAAAGCATCATCATATTGCCAAATGGCAAAGACAATGCAACTGTAGTAATGGAGAAATCGGAATATACAGAACAACTAGAAGACTTCATTACGAATGGTAGCTACAGTAAAATAAAGAAAGAACCTACAATGGAAACAGAACGCAAACTGTTCTAGATCCTAATCAAGCACAAAGACCACTTCGCATCTAAGACATTCAGGCAGTTGTCTCAGCGTTACACCAAGCGGCCTCGCATATACGGTCTTCCAAAGATTCACAAAGACGGTATTCCGCTCGGGCCGATTGTTAGCTATCAAGGCTCTATGTGCCACCCTCTGAGTCACTTCCTAGCAGATATAACCGACCCATTAATTGGAAAGTCTCCCTCATATGTCCAGAACCCCGCTGACTTCGTGGAAATAATCAAAGATGCTCGCATCTAATCCAACCTAATAGTGAGTCTAAACGTGGTGAGTTTGTTGACCAAGGTACTGACGGAGGAGGCACTACTGATAGTCAGGGAGAGACTGGCCTGCGACTCCTCCCTTGGAGAACGGACCAGTATACTAATAGATAACCTGATGAGGTGCTGACATTCTGTGCGCAAACAACATACTTTGGAATGAGAACAGACATATATCGACAGGATTAGGGCTTAGCAATGGGGTCGTCATTATCAACAGCAATGGAAAAACCAAAGTATGGAATACTTTGAGGAAATGGTATTCCAATCAACATCACGAACGCCAATATTATGGCTGAGATACGTAGATGACACCTTCATACTCTGGCCACACAAGAAATAAGAAATAAATGGTTCGGTTCTAAATTTTAATCACCTGAAGAACGCCGGAGAGTACAATGGCCGAAAGGTTATCAATATGCTAATGAAGATGAGGATAACTGTCCGAATAATGTAAATAATGTAAGCATATAAGTTCTCGGTAGCACAACCAGTCGTCTTTGCATACCACAATGTTATATGTTTATAGCTTTTTTTCTTGTCATATAAAAGTTTACCTTTTGTCAAGTTGGATTTTTTAGTGTATATATATATATATATATATATATATATATATATATATATATATATATATATATATATATACTTTTTAAATATATATATTTTTAGTGTATATATATATATATATATATACTTTTTAAATATATATATTTTTAGTGTATATATATATATATGTATATATATATATAGAGAGAGAGAGAGAGAGATAGATAGATAGATAGATAGATAGATAGATGATAACGATATACAAATTTTTAGATATCAAGAACGTTTTTTAAATAAATAGATACATATGTATATATAATCTCTGGCGCGAGTAAGCATCTCTTCATGCATTCATCAGAGTTACACTGAGGAAGTCATAACCATTATTTCAAGATCATATATTTACGTTTATTTATTTATTTGTTTATTGCCATTAAATTGTTATTTATTCTCGATAGCACGCTCGGGGATTAATAACATTCCGCCGCTATGACAGATCCACCAATGGATACATCACAAGAGTAGGACGAAAACATCCTCTTGGAGATGCAATATTCAAGTAAACTGCGGGCAATCGATATTTTCCGCCGAACCAAATAGTAGGACAAGGGTTCCTTATCGGATAAAATATTTCTGTTGCCCGCATCTTGATCTGTTAACCTAATTAATAAAGAAAGTACCGCTTTATCTATATTAGACTGTTAAACAGATGAAATTGCAAGAAATAGAACCCAAGATAAACCTTTCCAAAACAGAACAAAATAATGGAATTGGAATGAAAACAGTGTCGCACCTACCATGAATCCAAAATAAAACTTCAGAAAGTACAATTAGTAAATTCCAAACACATGAAATAATCCAATGACTGGATCAATTATAACAAATTGAGCATAGGAGATAGGGAAATTGAACATAGAATAGGCAGTGGTAGTTTCACCCAACAATATGGATTCCCTTTTGCACGCTCTATGATGTGCTTACGGCCATCGCTGAATATGTATAACAAGACCTTGATAACAACGGCGAATCTCGAGCTGTGGCTCTAAAACGTTTTACATGTGAGGCAGCTTGTTGTAACACTGAGACAACTGCCTGTATGTCTTAGATGCAATTGTTTGATTTAATCTAATCATTCCTATCAAATCGTGAAATTAAGTTCGTTCAGAACGGGTTCTCTTCCAGATCCTTTTCACACAAACGCAGGTATTCCCCAAGGCTGTATCCTGACTGTTAAGCTCTTTCTGATCTTCATCAATGATCTTCCTGATGTCATCAGTTCCCAAGTAGGTATTTATGTGTATGAAACTACCATTGGCACCTGTTTCAATTAAAAAATCCAACGGAGCTGACAATCTTAACCAGGATGATGCTTTTGAAAATTACCTCATGTAAGTGGTTAACTGGGACAGTAAATGGCTTTTCAATTTTAATGCCTCTAAAACTAAACTGCTCTTATTTAATCACCGTAAAGAAACTTCCGTACCCGCCATCAGTAAGGCTGATGCCCGACTTCAAAAGAGCGTCTGGCTGCAACTTCTTGGACTCACGTTTTTGAAGTGAAACAACAAAATTGAATCAATAGCTGTATCTATTGCAAGGAAAGTCGCGTCAGAAGGTTTTTCTCGTTAGAATTCATATTGCAGATTTAAAAATCTACCATTCATCCGTGCATTGAATACTGTTGCCATATCTGGTCAGGTGCCCCTGCTATTCCTCTCCAGGTTCTTGACAAAATCCAAACAAGGATCTGCAATGTAAACAATCCTAACTTGGTATCTCGACATCAGTCACTTTCTCACAGACGAGATGTGGCTTCCCTCTGTCTTTTTTAAAATATTTTCATGGCTAATGCTCTAACGAGCTGTTTTCCCTAGGGCTCCGACTACATGAATTTATGCGTGCTACTAAATTGGCATCTAGGTCCCACCTGTTTGCTGTTGAAATAGCTAAATGCAATCGGTATTTTTACTCCAATAGTTTCTTTTCTTACACTTCCCGACAGTAGAACTACTCTCTGCTTAGTTGCTTCCCTGAACACTACAATCTTCATAAATTTAAATGGAACGTCAGTTGTCATATTCTGTTGTCTTGGACCAAGTTCTAATTTTACCCTTTCCTAAATTCCGCCTATATTCAGTCATTTTTCTCATTTTCAGTAACCCCCTGCGTACTAGGGGGATACCCGCCTTGCTTGGGGTGAAATGATGAAAAGCAAAACAAATAAACACTTGAAAAAACTATAAAACCAAAACATTAACCTGAAAACTCGAGTCATGTTCTTCCATTGCCTCATCAGATTAAAATTTTCATCTGGATGTTTTGCTTGGCGCCAAACTAGAAATATCTAAACACTCAGATGCATACAAGCGTCTTCTAAAATCAATGGTTAAAACTGGATTTGAGCGAGTGAAGTCTGTGGATATCGGCGAAAACCATCCTTACACGAACACTGTCCATTGGCGCTAGAGAAGCACAAAAATAACTACCAAATAACAGAAAACACATCACTTAACAACTAAAACGTATATCACATATAACTTGAAGAGAAAACAATGACATAATCAAGATGTTACCATTTTAGTCTACTAATTTCAAATCAAAGGACCATTCTCTCCCATCAATAGTGGAAAGAGCGATAACAGTTAATGGACCTGAGAAACACATTTACCTGAAAAATTGTTTCAAGATGAACATTTTATGACTTTTAACCGATAGCAGTATTTGCTGTTCGGTCAATGAATGCCGAATGTTTCCTTATAAGGAAATGGCGAATATTGCCACTAACATTACCATGGTGTTAATTGAGAAAGACCTGAATAAACAATATATATATACACCTAATTAATTACTTTTTAAAGTTTTAAATTAATTTTTAAATGATGGAACAAATTTAATTTAGATGGCAAAACGAATGGGTAATATTTCAATTATCTCCATTCTTGATGGAAAGACTGGTTTGCAAATATTTTTTTTGTTATATTTAATTTTCTCTCTCTATTTTCTTTCTTTCTTTCTTTTTTCTTTCTTTCTTATTATTCTTCTTTTAATATTTTGATTTATTTTTTCTGTTTCTTTGACTTTTCTTTCGTCATTCTTTCCCTCTTCCTTTTTTCTTTCTTTCTAGCTTTCCTTCACAGCTCCTCTTCATTTGATTTTCCTTTACATCGTCGTCTTTTTCTGTTTCTTGTTCTTCCGTTATTCATTATTGCTTGCTGTTAAGAATGGGATAAAGAGAAATAGAGAGGGGAAGTGACGTGACTTCTTTGTCCAATGCGAGTTATATAGCCACAGCCTCGCTACACTAGTGTTACTGTTGCGGTCACTCTAGTAAGTAAGCATTTTCTTCTAATTGTCCTTTTATCTTTCTTTCTTTCTTTCTTTCTTTATTTTTCGAGTCTGATCAGTACTTAGATAACGGACTGTTTGGCAATATCAGGTACGTTAGCTTAGATGTGCGGATGGTGTAGTGGAAAATGTCTCCAAAGTTCCAATTCTAGTTGGGTTCGTTATATTCGCTTACTCACAAATACTCTTAGGAAAGATATCAATCTACCTATTCTCCCTCCAACTATGGGTCAATCAGTAAGACGTTTCACTGAAAAACATATTATCTCCAAAAACAAATAAATAAATACAATAAAATATTACAAATTATTTAGAGATCTGCACTAAATGACCCATATGAATTGATATGCTGTTAATTGTTTTCTCTTAAATTTTTTATTTTTTGTTTATTTGATTTTTTTTTCCCACATTTTTTCTCTCTATCCGCATATTCAGACTTTTTTTTGCCATCCCGCCATGAATTCTTCTTCTACACTTTACAATGTTATTTTCTGTCTTTTTTCTATCATTTGTTCTTCCATCATTCTTTTCCTGCTTCTTGTTCTTTTATTATTGATTATTTGTTTAAGAGAAAGAGGGGGAGGCGGAAGAGAGAGAGAGAGAGAGAGAGAGAGAGAAAGATGGGGAAATACATGTCCTTTTATCTTCATATGAATTATAGAGCGACAGCTTTACGACGTCACTTCTCGCAGTTGTTGTTCCATAACAAGTAGGCATATTTACGAGGTGGATATGAGTTATCCTTCTTCTAGATTAGGATTATCCAGTTGTGTATTGGATATCGTCTTGGAATGAGAAATCGAAGAAGCGAGTTTGGATTCCAGTAGAGGTCTTTACATTCACTTACGCGCAAATACACTTGAGAAAAGTGTGAATACCTCCCCCCCCGCCAGCTTAGTCAAATAGTAAGACATATATCAGGAAAAATCATTGTTATTCTAAAAAAAAATTTATGCAATATTCACTCGCAAACAAAAAAAAATTCTTACAATCCAAGATATTTAATAATGTTAGATAACACACAAAGTTTAGATCAGCCATAAAAAAAATCAATCAATTTTCTAGATTAAATGCCAACAAGTTCTAGATAGCTCAATCTGCTATTTTATTCAACCTATAGCTTAGATTGAAATGGATTTATATCTTTCTCAAGGGAAATTGTACATAAGTAAACCCAATGAACTCGGCACATACCATTTTGAACTGATTACCACAATGCTACTCCAACATTCACTTTGTTGTCAAGCATGAGCATTCTTTCTGCAATAAATAATGGAAGACGTCAGCAAATTCTGCTGACATCCATTTAATGTAAAAGAAAAAAATGTGGACTTTATTCCTCGTTCAAATCAGAATTCCCAAACACTTGTTTTTGTTTGTTTTTTTCCTGGCACATGAATCCGCGCTTTTAATTCTATACTTCCATTTCCAATGCCTTTTCTGATGTTTTCTTTTTCTTTCGGAAACATTTTAAAAATATACGTTCTCTTTTCAGCATTTTCAACCATTCAGACTGGAGATTCTCTTGTCGAGGAACACGCACAAAACCCCGCTATATAGCGCAAATTTATTCACCATAAAATCGAGAGAGACATCGTTGAGGGGAAACGATGTGACAAGATGTGTGTTTATAGAATAACTGAAGTTTATTGGAGACAGTGAACGTCGGCATTGTGACACTTTTATGTGGGTGCATAGACCTCGACGTGGTGTAATGGTTTGCAAATTTGTCTCGCTAGATCAATTACTAGTGTGTAGTGAGTTCGATCCTCACTGGGTGCCCCATACTTTCGGCCTTGTGCTACATCTAAGCTACGCTTAGGAAATCGATATAAAGGCACCTCGAGGAGGTGTAATGGTTAGCAAGCTTATCTCAATAAAACAGTTACGACTAAATAGTGAGTTTGATCCTCACTGGGTGTCCCATACTTCGCCCTTGTGTCACATCTAAGCTACGCTTGGAAAAACACTATGGGGGTGCATGTCTGTGCGCACCTGTGAGGCTAACTGGAGTAGATATTCTCGTCAAACCGTTTTTTAAGTTTTGATCTTTCATTCTGTCTACATACCAGCTTAAAATTCCGTAAGTCGGAATTTTCTTTGCCATCCGTTTTAACTAATGAATAATTCACCTTCGAAAACTTCCCCATAAATACACACTGATATCTGCGTCAGAGATACTCTTATTGACTCTATTGTTCAGTTCTTTTATAGGAAATGCCGTATTTTGGGATTGCTGACTTTCATAATATTTGACAAAATGTTTATTGGATTAAGTATTATTTTAGCATTTATTTCGTACTAATCTCTTCATTAATTATTTCGTACTAATCTCTTTGACTTCAGGTTGTTTAATAATATAATAATATTCTATAAATAATATTGTTCTTAGAAGCCAGTAATTGAAAACTATTAATCAGTTTTGGATGCTCATAGTGTGCAAGTACAACTTTGGCTACAGTACCATCAAACTCATGGAAACATCAACTTTTCATTTGGCAGCTGTTTTGTTATTGTACAGACTTTACAGAAATATTTTCAAAAGTTTTGTTTGGGAGATAAGAGCTTTGAAAATTGCCCAGGAATAAGACCTAGTTCAATTTTGTTTTAAATACATGATGAAAAGAAGGCATTGTTTAGAGGAAAATTAAAAATAACAGTCGAAAAACTTTCAGAACTTCGTATATCTTGTGGGACAAAGAGAAACAGTCTAGACATGTGAATATAGATGAGTCAATTCTGTCCCATGTCAATGTTCGCCCCCACAAAAAAAAATAATTGCATAGCCTTGGCTATGGGCATCCATTTTATTTACCAGATATCTCAGCCACAGATGATCACTTATTTAAAAACCTTGAATTTTCCATCCGCATTTTTTTAATACTGAAGAGATAGTCGTAGCATATGGTCAGCTTGTTAATGTATAAAAGAATATTTTTAATGGAATAAACATGTATGCGTCACGTTGGAATAAAACACTTTTTCAACTTAGGAAACAATTTTCATTACTAGAAAAACTGAATCTTTGCTATTATCTTCAGTGAACTGTGGCGTAATTTTAATTTTTTTCTCCGGGGAATAGTATAAAAAATAACAGATATATATTTTATATTCATTAATGTTTTACAACAAATAAACTTCACGTTTCTTTAGTAAATATTTAAGCAGCTGATACTACGGTTTATGGGTGCACCGCCAAATATATATGGGGTGACCCAAAAAACGGGAACTTTTTAACAATCCAATAAAACCAAGAGTGATGGAAGGAAAATATTTAATTCATAGTAATTGAAACCTTAAAACATGCCATTTAAGAAACAATGATGGAATTTTCATTTTTTTTAAATTACGTCCTGTAGATGGCGTCCTACTGTACGAATGCATTCTTGAAATCTGCTGTTGAGATTCCTCATTGACTGCTGCAACATCTCAGCTGGGATATTGTGAATTTCATTCTCGTTACTAAAATGGCGAAATGTTTACTTGCTCAAAGTCTCGCAGTGTAGCCACTTTCTCATGTCTGGCAATACGCACTTAAAAAATTCCCGTTTTTTGGGTCACCCTATATTTTATATTCATTAATGATTTACAACAAATAAAATGCACGTTTCTTTAGTAAATATATAGGCAGATGATACTACGGTTTATGGGTGCACCTCCAAATATCTGGATGGCCAGAACCTGGCAGGGGAAGCGGGGAATGTCTGGCTTGTGTAATTCAATACATGCAAAATAAAGCGCGTAGTATTTAATCATCTAGTATGTCGGTAAACTACATCCAGCAGCAAGGACTCTGAAAGGGATATTGGTAATTTTGAGGAGCGGGAAAACACCTCTTAACTGCTGTTGTTCCCAGCTTCAACTTGACCTTTGGTGCTAGCACCTGTTAGGGTCCCAGCTAAAAATCGAAACACTATGAAAGTATAAAAATATGTTTTTATAATAAAAATAACAAATGTTAAGAAAAAATTACTAACAATATATGCTTGTACTGAAATTACAAGCAATAAAAACAAAATAGCAGTACAAAATCGTTATACGTTTGATTAATTAAAAGAGCATTTTGATTAAATTGATGAGTTTACATATTTATCGATATGCAATGGTTCATATGGGACAACCTAAATGACTGAAAAGTTTATCACGGACAAAAACAAAAATTCTCATTTCCTCCCAAGCAAGGCAATAAAGCCGCTAAGATGCAAGAGATTATTGAATTTAAAAGAAACCGAGAAAAATAGTGAGGAGAATAAACGAGTAAAAGATGATGATTGACGTTGCATTCCCATTTTTGAAGATCGTATTTGACAGGAAAGCAAGAAACCGGGAGAGAGTGCCACAGGCGAGAAGTGCGAGAGAAGAATCTATAGAATAGAACCTCCGGTGATATTTATTAATTTTAATATTGAAAGAATGAAACAAAGAATCTAGAACTACGCTTAAATTACTGAAGTTGAGGCACCAAAGAAGAATGCTTTCAGAACAATTGCCATGAAAATATTTATGGAAAAAAACGGATAGGAAACTACGTTACAGTCGTGGGAAAGGCACCGAAGCCGAAATACCAAGTCAGGACAGATAACGCTGCACATTCTTCATTGGAGTTTGTCGGTACACACCAGAAGCACCTGGGACTTTTCCTGGTTCTAATACTTCCGTTTCAAATTCTTTTGGGACTCTTTATCTATGCGACAAAAAATGTCTTTTAGGGTTCTGTGCTACATAGCTGGTCAAGACGGATAACTTTACGTATTCTTTTTTGGATTTGTCAAGAGTCTCTAGCTACATAGAAAAAGAAACTGACTAGATTTGGCTAAAATATTGAATGCAAAAACTTATAAAAGTGCAAGGCTGATTCTTTCGAAAAACAATGTCTAGCACGACGCATTAAACCAACGTTTTAAACAACTTAGCCATTGATTCGATATAACCGTCCCAATTCATATCAGTGTAAAACTATAGAGCAAGAAGGTACAGTGAATTTCTCTCCTTGATGCTAGCAATCATGTTGAAGGAATAAAAGAAAGCCTTTCTAAGATGAATAAAAGAGAATACTTTAGTTTTGGAGACGTTAAAATGAACAAGTAATTTATTGCCCCAGTTAACCAAAGATTGGAGGTAATTTTTGAGTTCAGCTGTCAATTTGATTATATCGAACCAGTCAGACTTACAATGAAAATTTCCTTCACACCCAGTTCTTAAACCTAAGAATTGGCATAAGGAATTGATTTTAGGAAATAAACAATGGTTCTTTAAGCTCATTTCAATATATTTCCTCGAGCACAACCTCATTTTAATGTCAGTTTTATTCAAGCGATAAACACGTTTTCTTGGCTCATTCATCTATGACCGTGGCTGGCTCGAACTTGAATTTTCCCCATTATATCAGTTTTTTCATCAGCGTTTCTGTGTTTCTTTGCCGTAAAATGTTGACTGATATTATTCTTACAGCACTGAATTTGATGCCAAATCATTTTCTGAAAGATAGGGGTCTTACCCATTGATATTACAGAAGGGTGATTGATACAGACCCATTCAAATAATGAAAGCGCATTCTTCATAATATCTGCAGAGAAGAATTTAACTGACTATATATATATACGTTTATGGATCTGTCACTTTCTCTCTCTCTTCCATACACAGAGACACAAAACCTAGACACACACACACACACACACACACACATATATATATATATATATATGAAGAAATATAGTCTTAAAGTGTGCTATATTTATGGGATAAAGTGCTCAATATCAGAGATAGAGCGTGTGTAATTATAAAAGTGGACATGGAAGTCAGCACTTAGAGGCGACAGTCTGTTTCATGCTAGTGCAATCGTCAGGCGACTCTCTCTCTCTCTCTCTCTCTCTCTCTCTATATATATATATATATATATATATATATATATATATATATATATTTATTAGAATCTCACACCCCGACGAGACACACTAGTAACAATAGCCCTGTTTAACACTTTTACACCGATCAAAAATATAAATTTTATTTTATTTTCATAAAAGGTTTCGCAGATCGAGAAATTAGACAGAGATCTGGTTTTTGCTAACAATACAATTTCCACTGGAAAATACCCCTTCTACAAAAACATCTGTCGGTGTGTAATTCACATTTGTCTATTTATTCCTCGGTCCGTCGATGAAGGACACAAGCGTTTCCGAAAATTCCGAACATAAATCCTTTCGTACCATGCTTAATTTCTGTCATATGTTTAATATTTAATAAATGTTTATCGAAATGTTTATATTGGTACCCTTTCGCTTGTCCTTGTTTTATTAACCAATCTATCTATTTTACATATATTATAAGAAGCACATGTGGACCATTTTTGCTTTAATCATATATATATATATATATATATATATATATATATATATATATATATATGTTTATGTATGTGTATATACATATATATATATATATATATATATATGTGTGTATGTGTGTGTGTGTGTGTGTGTGTGTGTGTGTGTGTTTGTGTGTGTGTGTGTGTGAAACTTTATGGATATACGGGGTGTTTTATGGACAGGAAACCGTCTTGGATTGTGATATCGGACAGTAATGTCATTTATATTCAATTAAGCGAAAATGCATTTTGGAAACGTATTAATCCATCCCTTCGTCTCCTCCTAGCTATGGATTAAATAGTAGGACACATAGAACTCTGTCAACTTTGTTACAACCAATCTAGGAGAAGGGCACCTTTGCATTGAAAACGTGAGAAGGGTCGCTTGAAGACATTGAAGTCTGGGTTAAATAATTTGCAAATGGTTGACAAGCCGTAAAAAAATATGCTTTCGAACGATTATTCCTATCTTTATTATTATAGAAATTAATGAAAACACAACATTTCGGCAGAGTATTTCTAGTTATCATCAGGTTTCTTTTGCTTTTGGTTATCTGTTGATTACTGTGTTATTTTATCTTTGTTATAACAGTTACTCTTCGTTACTGCTGAACTAATATTTCACTGCAACTACACTAACACAAGTTTAACCAACAACTATTTCCACTTGGCCGTCATCCTGGAGAACATCGGCTGTGTGTTTTTGGAGACTTTATAATCAGTGTTATATGGTTTCGCCGTTTTGTTATTATTATATGTCTGGTTCGTACCGCTTTCCGATAATGTCTGGTACGTACCACTTTCCGATAATGTCTGGTACGTACCTCTTTTCGATAATGTCTGGTACGTACCGCTTTTCGATAATGTCTGGTACGTACCGCTTTTCGATAATGTCTGGTACGTACTGCTTTTCGATAATGTCTGGTACATACCGCTTTTCGATAATGTCTGGTACGTACCGCTTTTCGATAATGTCTGGTACGTACCGCTTTTCGATAATGTCTGGTACGTACCGCTTTTCAATAATGTCTGGTACGTACCGCTTTTCAATAATGTCTGGTACGTACAGCTTTTCGATAATGTCTGGTACGTACCGCTTTTCGATAATGTCTGGTACGTACCGCTTTTCGATAATGTCTGGTACGTACCGCTTTCCGATAATGTCTGGTACGTACAGCTTTTCGATAATGTCTGGTACGTACCGCTTTTCGATAATGTCTGGTACGTACCGCTTTTCAATAATGTCTGGTACGTACCGCTTTTCGATAATATCTGGTACGTACCGCTTTTCGATAATTTTGTATTCCAATTTTGAGATGAGTCATTGTCACTATATATTAATTTCTTTGAACTCTTTTCCTCATCTTGTGTTTTAATAAAAAAAATAATGATCGACTGATGATTGCTAGATGGGACTTGGCCGAAGACTTTTGTTTATAATAACTAAGATGAGAATACTATTTCGAAATAATTAAAGTATGTTAGCTATATGTTCCACTGTGAGTTTATTATGGTAGACAATGCTTTGTTATGTCATACTATTATGATTATTATTGATTATTCATAATTTAATCAATATCAGATATTTGGATGTTTATATAATTTAATATTTTCTCTTCGTTAGATGACAGATGACATTTATCTTATAAATGCTTGTATCTTGTGTGGAAATCTTATCTGAAAATTCGAGTCATGTTTTTTAAATGACTTCTTCAGAGCGAGACTTTCACACGGATGTCACGAATGTCGCCAGAGCGAGACTTTCATAATGGATGTCACGATCGACGCCAAACTTATTCAGAAATATATAAAGTGTCAGCTGTATACAACCGCCTTCTGAGATCACTGGTTAAAATGGCTTTGAATGTATGAAGTCTATGGGTCTTAGTGAACACCACACTTATTCGTGTTTATTGTGTTCCGCAATAATAGATCCTAGTAATTGTAATAGTAGCCTTTTCCTTGCAAGGAAATATTCGACATTCATTGACTGAGCAACTGGACAGGCGTTACAGAATCAAGAACAAAGAACTGTGTCAAATAACCGAAACCACATCACTTGGAGACTTTCAACAGCAGCAACACCTAAAATGAATGTCAATTGCAAATCCAAGAGAAAACAATATCATAGTTAAGATACTGAAATTCCACACTACTCCGAATTAAAAGATACAAAGGAGACCACCGTCAATACAGGAAAAGTGTGATACCAGTGAATTTGAGAAGCCTAGTTTGCCGAAAAATTGTTTTAATACAAAGATTGGTCAAAAAGGTGGTGACAAGACAAATTTTATTAAGAGATACAAAGGATGGGAAGTTGCGGAGAGCTACTTCTATCCACGTCCTGGCCATGAAGTTTACATATGGAGAGAGGTTTATATTTTGTCTGTGTATATCTCTGAGATTGGAACTTAATATTAGAGATTCGAACAGTCCATCCAGTATTTACTACATACAGAATTGTGTTTTCGTCTTTTTCGCAATTGTTTTAATACAATGATTTCATAAATTTGAAACGACTGAAGTAGAAGTTGCTCAGTCAATGAATGTCGAATATTTCCTTGCAAGGAAAAGGCTACTATTACAATTACTAGGATCTATTATTGCGGAACACAATCTTAACAATATAAGATGTGCATATGACACCGTGTTGGTGGCAGACATTGAAGTAATTCCTAAAGAAGGCAATAGAAGAAAGCGAGAAAGAATGGGCTATTGATTGTAAAAGACAGAAAGCGAATTATAAATTGAAATGTTAAAATCCCTTAACAATAAAAAAAATATTAACGATCTGGAAAATGCTTTAACGGAGGACGAAAAGTGGGACACGAGATTCGACAGACAACTGACAAACGGAAATTGCTTTACAAAAGCCAAGCAAAGGATTCAGCCATAGGAAAATATCTTTAGAAACAAAGAAAAGCGTTCTTAACTGTTATATAATATCAGCCCTCTTATATGTCAGTGAATGCTGATAAAACTCTTAACAGATGAAGATGAAACTTGAGACAACAAAAATCTTATTCTCCAGAAGAATGTTGAGAGTACCTTGGATTGAACATGTGAGCAAAGAGGAAGTGTTAAGGAAAAAGGGAAACAAAAATTACAATTATACCTAAGATCAGAAAGAGACAATTAAAATTTCTAAGACATAGTAAGAAAAGATGGCTTGGAGAATTTGACACGCACAGGATAGATTGAATGCAAGAGAGCAGGAGGTAATTAGCGAGTAACGAGATTGTGCGCGTCGATGGAAGAACAGGGAATGGGGCAACAAATTTTACTACGAGATACAAAGGATAGGAAGTTGTGGAGAGCTACTGCTATCCACGTCATAGCCATGAAATTTACATATGGAGAGACGTTTGCTTGTGTATATCGCTGAGATCGGAGCTTAATATTAGAGATTTGAACAGTCCACACAGTATTTGCTATATGTAGAATTGTGTTTTCATCTTTTCTGCAATTGCATCTGTTAGATTTATTTTTCAGTTGTTATTCTAAAACGCTGTAAACTACCAAGAGAGCGGCTCGGAATTAAAAATCGGAGAGTGGGTTTCGAATTTCGATCGAGTTCGTTATATTCATTTACCGTGAGAATGTTATTAATTCATTTCTCTCCGACTCCTCCAGCTTCGGTTTAAATATTAGGACTTGCATCTCAAAAAATAATTATCACCCCAAAAAATTTTTCATGCAATATTCACTAAAAAAAAAACTACTTTTGATATGTGAAATATTTCAGCTTTTAATAACCTACAAAGCATTGATAAGCCGAAAAAAATAACAAAAAACAAATCAAACAAAATTAAAACTACCAAGAATTTAAACTGCTTTAGTCATTTGGTCTCAGAGAAAGGATTTGTCCCTCTTCACCCCACTAAAAAATATTCATAGGCTATCCTTTCTAAATAATATTTGAAAGAAATCAAGTTGGTACACACAGGCGCACACATACGCACACAGTAAAGAGATTAAGAGACTCGCTAACGAGGCCGTCTTTTTCCTAATCTCTGTCTGTTTGTCCGGCGACGTGACACTTCCTGCTATTTGCCGCTGATTTCCTTTCGAGCGGTCGTTTGCCGATTCGTTCATAGTTTGCCAATACAAAAAAAAAAAATAGACAGTCGCGATTATTTTGAGAAAGCAAGCTGTTCTTTCCGAAGTCGGAAGCAAAGATTGTATGCACGGAAAAAGGATGCCAGCGAAAGACAATTACGAAAAAAACATCAGAAATAAAATAGAAAAAAAAAAAAGGTATATCATTATTGATGGATAGTAATTCGCATATACTCAGTACAAGTAGAGACGGACTCCAATTGACATAGATCCATAATACTTGATGAACAATAAAATAAAACGATATAAACCCATCATTTCTTTTTTTATCTTTCTAACCCAGTAGTTGCCAAACGTATTTAGCTGTCCTGTGTATAACGATAAAGTACACCTGGTAGCAAGGCCTCTGATCGAGAGATTGGAGGCTTTGGACATCGTAGAACCACCTATTAACCGTTATTGTTCCCAGGTCCACCCTGCTGACCCGAGACGGTTGCACCTATTAGTGAAATGGTGAACACACAAACAAAAATAGTGTAAAATTATATTTTTATAGTAAAAATACCATTTTTATGAAAGAATTACCAACAATACATTTTGTAGTTTAAATACCAGCAATATATTCTTATAAAAGCAAAAACAACAGAAGAAAATAGTTATTACGTTGATTAATTAAAGGAGCATCTATATAAATAACGTGCATTGTACGTATGTCCGTCCATCCGTTTTTCGATCTCAGCGAATCATAAACAAACTGAAGTAACATGTAGTAATTACTATATTTATATGCGATTAAAAATTAAATAAATAATTCAGAGGTAAATTTAAATATCGTTTAGCTTGAGTGAAAATTTTTAAAAACAATTTTTTTTTATTAAAGACTTAACTTTAGCTTTTTGTTGCTATTGCAATTGATATCATCTAATTATGCCGTAATTAAAACTTTAGCGGGGGACAGTACGTTGTTCATGATTTTCCTTCATTTTCTAGCAAGCCTATTGTGACGTGTTCGAAACATTACATAGTCCGGGTTCGCTAATGTCTTTTAAGTGTGACTTTATGTGAAGGCATCATAAAAAATACTGATTAAAAAAAAAATTGAGCGCAAAATATATGTATTTGTATACAAACTACAGAGATTTGTTGCGTATACGAAGAAAGATTATGACGAATTAAGGTGTCGAATAAAGATAAAATAATTTTATTATTTTTAAATTCTTATACTTTTTTTACATAGGACGCTGAAGGTAAAAGTCCGAAGGCCCAAAATTCCTCCACAAGAGCTAGCTTAAAGTCCGCTCGAAGGGTGGCGTCTAGACTAATTTTGATTAAATGGGATGATTTTTTTCATTCATCAAAATGATATGGTTCATATAGGACAGCCTAAATTGCTGAAAGATATACCATGGACAAAAAAGTAATCATTTCCACCCAAGTCAATTAAGTCTTTAAGATGACAGACATTGCTGAGCGCAAAAGAAACTGTGAAAACTTAGTGAGGAGAAAGCACAACATAAGAATAAGATTTAAAAAACAAAACAAGATGATGATTGACGTTTCATTCACATTTCTGAATATTATAGATGACAGGGGAAAAGCCTAAAGAATGTTACACAAGCGAACAATGTGAAAATAATAGACTTGACCAGGGGTCGTAGCAGCAGTTAGAGCTCCCATTATGGGCAAATAGTGAACAACCAATTAAAAATCAATAGAGTATCTTTAAAGTAAATTTACCAAAAAAATATTTTTTTCTAAAAAAATTACCATCAATATATTTTCATAGTAAAATGACAATCAATGCAATATTTAAAAAAAAGACTAAAATACTCCTTTGTAGTAAAATTATCAACAATACCATTTTGTATTGAAAATACAAGCAATACACTTGTGCTTTTTAAATTCCTAAAAATACATTTCATGATCTGCATATATATTAAAAAATACTTAAATTTTCCCTGAAAGTATAAAATTATGTCCAAAATATCTGTAGTTGAAGACAAAAAATTGCGTTTTAACTATTTCAATTTCGGCATTAAATAACCCATAGAGATGTTGATATGCCGTTATACAAACTCAAATATTCATTATTCAGTACTCTTGTTCTCTTGGTTTCTACTTCTCAGCACCCCGTCATATATAAACCTTGAATATCCGTTTTTCTTCCTATAACATCGACTTGCAATTTTAAAATAAACATATTCCATAACAACAAAAATATCGGCCGTATTTTACAAATAAAACGGAAATCTACTCAGGCATTTTATTTAGCAATATAAAAAAGGACAGATCCACATCTGACGTGTAAGCTACACACTCTTCAGTTTTAATGCAATGGTCGTTTTCGTATATCAGGTTTAAGACATCAGGTTTCTAGGTGCTAAGAACTCTTGGAACACTACCATTTTCAGTTTTTCTTTTCTCAATAACAAAACTTGGTGACAGCACGAAAGCTAGGCCATAGTAAATAAGATGTTAGGAACGAAAAGAAAAGAAAAACAAATGAAACTATATGCTGATGTTGTTACGGAGAAATTCTTGTTATTAGGAATACCCGTGAATATTTCACGTTTTATACTATGTCAATTTTCTGATGAAACATTATTCTTCACTTAACCTCTCTTCTGTCAGTTATTTTGGGAAAGACGTTTCATTTTCAAACGAATATTTTTATTTGTTTTTAATATCGTAACTAAGAAACTGATGCAACTTGAAGTACCCGAGCGGTGGCTAACACCTATACCAGACATATAAGTTGAAAATTGGGCGCATTTCAAGCTCAGAAGGGAATAAAAATAATCAATATTGACGTATAAGCATATCTGTATCTGGTGGCTGAATGTTATGTTTTGAATAAAAACGGACGTTTTCGGTAGAAATATATATACACATCTACGGGCTTAATGATTGATCAGGACCATTTAGATTTCCATAATTATGAAATAGCCGTGGAAAGTCCCCGATTGCATCGTTAAATATGTGAGCTAAACAACTTAAAAATTCACAAAAAAAACATTGCAAACAATAATAAATATGAATGCAGATTACTATTTAAAGAATTATGAAGTATGAAACTTTCAAAATTGACAATGTCTTTCATTTCAGTGAAGAAGACGTTAAACGCAGGAGAGCGTTATTGCGTCCGCTATTGTCTCTTTCTTTCTTTATTATTATCTATGCTTTCTTTTACTCGCAAAAATCAAAGCAAAAAAGTCACTTATGTATCCTTATCATTCTTCTTTCCACTCACTCAATGTGCAATGGTCTGTTATTTAAATGAGGCAATTGAAGAGTGTAACTCACGTGATATCTGACTAACTTACTAATGGAGGGAGAATCAAGATCAAGATATCAAGTAATTGTTTGATCTTCGACTTAGCACAATGATATTTTTTAAATGAAATCAGATATTTTGCAATTCTTATTTGCTCTTAGCTCTTAATTAAAAATGGATTGATAACAAAAAATATTTAAGCCCCGTAAAGGCCTGAAATCTGTGAAACAAATATCTATATTGTTAATTGAGTTATGTTTCATCATCGTCGTCATCATCATCATCATCATCATCATCATCATCATCATCATCATCATCATCATCATCATCATCATCATCATCACTTTTGTAATTGTAGGGCGGATCCGAATGCAGAAGCCACTCTAACTCTTTTACACAACGGTCTATCAACGGCAGCCATCTGCAAACTACAAACTCTACAAATCGCTAGTAGTGGACACTGTTGGCAAATACAGGGAAAAGGATCCAAGCGTTTGAGAATAAATGCATGAGAAAACTCCTTGGAATTAACTGTTGGGAACAAAACACCAATGATTTTGTGCGGAAAAGGGTTGAAAGTTTTGTGAGACATCAGGAAACTCGTTTCGCCATGTCAAACGGAGAAAAATGGCATGGTTTGGACACATATGACTTTCACTTTCTTCAGTTAAGAAACTCATGAGGTTCTATGATAGTTTTGCATTTCTGTTAGCTGCTCCGAAACGTGGTTAGAGTTGATTTGATTCCGATGATGTTAACTTCATCTAAGTTAATTTGTAAAATAATTCGTTCAACTTTGGGAATACGTCTGACAAGAAAGCCATTTCATTCTCGATATTTCTGGGTTATAATACAGCGAACAATCTTAGGAGAATTCAAGAACGATTTTAAATATAAGGAAAAAGAAGCGTGTCAAGCAGTTTCGCTTTGGCAAGCATTTTATGGTGATTATATAAGCGTAGCTTAGATGTGGCACAAAACCGAAAGTATGGGGCACCCAGTGAGGATCGAAGTCACTACTCAGTCGTAATTAATCCAGCGAAACAAGTTAATCATTGCACAACGTTGAAGTGTCTAAGGTGATTTTCTAAGCGTAGATTAGATGCGGCACAAGACTGATAGTTTTGAGCACCCAGTGAGGATCGAACTCACTACTCAGTCGTAATTAATCTACAAAGACAAGGTAACTATTATACCGCGTTGGAGTGCCCTTGGCAGGCATCATATGTGTGCAAAGCAAAGGTTCAAAATTGCCATCCTTCTCAGAACAGCTGTTTAAAGAGACAGGAATTAAAACAAACCTTCGTTTCATATTATTTACAACTGTGATAATAGTGATTAATTAAATGTTAAGTCGACTATATGAGTTTTGGTAACCATTTATTGAACTGCACAACACACTATAAAAACGCCAGATATATCACCAAAAGAGAAGCAAGATACAGTTGAAGATGTTACGAGGTGCATTCCAGACGTTTTGGGATGTTTTACAGTGCTAGGAAAAAGTAATCATTTCCACCCAAGGCAATAAAGTCTATAAGATGCAAGAGATTGCTGAGCCTAAAAGAAACTATGAAAACTTAGTGAGGAGAAAGGACAATAAAAGAATAAGATTTTAAAAAAAAAACACAAGATGAGCAGTTATAACTATACGACATTATTGTAATTTTAGCATATGATTACTATACATAGGCAAAGCTGATGTGCTAACTTTTGTTATTCCAGATTAAAGGAGACGGTTTGAATAGCTCTTTGAACACACCCTACAAAACACTGATTGTTGCAGCTGACTAGTTTGCAGAATGCAATCAGGACGTGAAGACAATTTGGAAGTTAGTGTTTTATACGTCTTTGAAATTAATAAATGCTTCGTCTGAAAAATTCTCAAATCTTTTAAAATGCACCTTGTATGGTGACGGCATTTCATTGATAATGACAGATTTGTTGCCCAACATAGAATATTGATTAGCCGGATAACGTGTTTTTCGTCAAAAAATTCCATCACGAATTACCGTTTTGCTTTTTGAATCTGTTTCTAGTTATCTTGTAAAAAGCAACACTTAAATCAAATGTGCGTATTTGACGACTAAATTAATATAAACGAGATGAGATGACTAAAGACGAAAATAGTTATATTTCACGGCTTCTTTTTTAACATATTTTTATGCATTAGTCATTAGTTACTGTTGGATCTTTGGTACTAATACAAATCCATATTTGAACTACCAGACTCTGTATTATATTTCGGTTTGGTGTAAAGCGGCCATATCTTATTCTACTATAAAATATAAATTATTTCTTTTTAATATCTGCTACTTTTGAAGTATTGTTAATATGTTACATCAGATAGATACTACGCTGGTATGTGTACAAATTAATCAGTAATTATCTTTATAGTTGGAATAGAAGAATTATATTAAGTTATTATATATATTCGATCGTTTTGGCTGATGTTCTGCTAATGATCTCGAAGAATGTTCTTTTGTAGCATTCTTTGCTTCTTAATAAATCTGGACATTCTGTGAAAATTTTGCTTTACGCTATTGAAATGTTTTATTTCAGATTAAGCACCCCTTTGGGATGTAATGCCAAGTAAACAAAAATGAGCAATTTCGACGTATCCTTGCCTTTGTTTTTAATCAAGGTCACAAAGCTGCTAAAGCGGCTTGTATCAGTTGTTCTATGTATGGAAATGAGTTCATTATTGACAGAATGACGCAGAAATGGTCTCCCCGTTTCAAGGAGTCGAAGTTCGAATTCATACACACTCTATGCCCTGGCCGATCTGTTCTGTTTGATGAGAACAAATTGCACGCAAATTTCCAGACCACAAGATAATTGTCTCAGAAGATGCCAAGTTCTCGTGTTATTGTCGCTCGCCATCTTCACTCAATGGGCAAGTTCCATAAATACGACGCATGTGTGTCGTACGCATTGACCAATAGCAATAAACTTCAACGCTTCTCTGGTTTACTCACTCAATTTGAAGGGTGATTCGTAGAACATTTATGTGAATTTTTTATGAATTTTTCGAGTCAAAACATAGCGATTTCTATCTTCGCGGCATTGAACAGTTAGTGGACCGTTGATAGGAGGTCGTAAATAATGAAAGGGAATACAATCTTGAATGATACTTAGAACTATTAATAAATAATAAGTATTAAAATAAATTATCAAAACAAACGAAGGAATTTATGCCATAAAATAATCTATAGTTCAAACTAATAGGGAACAAAGAATGAAATGAAAGAGAGGGAAATGCTTAAAACATCATAGAAGAAAGCGCATCAACAAATTTTATTTATTGAGGAAAAACACAGATAAAGAATTATTTTTACAGACATTTTCATGGTAAAGTAAAAAGTTAAAACAACTGTTGCATGAACAGGTATGTTTGGTTTAAGATTTTAGAGAATTACTTCTGAGATTGCTTGAAGTTATTTTCTGAACATTAAGATGTACCGTTTCCTATGGAATATGCATAAATATTCATTGGAGAAAATGATATATATATATTTTTTATATACAGGAACAATTATACGAAAATTAATGACAAAGTGAGAAGTTTTTTTTATTTATTTTTATTATTTTACTATCTGATGTTTTTCCAGGTCGACAGTATAATATAATATATAAATTTGGCAAGTTTGGATCGTCGTGTCCGTAAAAAAACAGAATATCAAAAGGATGGTTTTTTCCCTTGACACCGCTATTATTTTAACTACATTCACTCTTCGGCAATATTTATTGTTTTAAAAAGCGATGAGTAGAAATGGAATGAAACACAAACATATGATGAAAGTGAATATATATATTTTTGTTCTTCCGAATGTACAACAAAAATATTAAAGACTATGTATTTAATAGATGGTTGACATTTATTAAAATTGTTAAAATAATAAAGGCGTTAATAGAAAAATGTCCATTTTTTCGGATACGAAGGTCCATGCTTGCCATAAATTAATGACTAAGTGGGAAGATTTTTGGCACGTTTTGTTTTGTATTTGAAGTTTTTCTATGTCGACATTATGGATGATGACAGGATAAACGTTCATATGTTAAAAAGGATTTTGAGAAAATATGTTCTCGTTTGAAAGCTCTTGAAAGTTTTGTTTTATTGGGTGTTTTGTAATTTTTTTTCCCACGGAATGAATAATATTGCTAACAGGTTCGGCTTTTGATGAAAACAAAATTGCATGCTGGTAGTGATTTGGCTGAGAAATCTCTTTAAAAACGTCAATATTTCGAGAACATTCGTGACGAAAATCCTGCGGTGATCTCACTAAGGAATTAGTTAACATTTCACCATTTATATTTTCATAAACTCTGAAATACGCTCCAGAAATATCCTGCTTGAAAATGCGAATTCTTCGAGTTCATTATCTAAAAACTAATTGACTTATTAACAATATATTCGCATTTAAATATTGTTATTCGACAGCTAATGTCATTTCCACCAAACTGATTTTTTATGTGTAAATATTTTATTTGTAGCGAATAAACTTTTTACCGATATCATATTCTTCGAGAGCAGTCAAAAATATGGAGATTGGGAACAAATTTTATTGCTTTTCCCCTCTGCATAATTCTGAACACTGAAACAACTTCCGGTTGTCTCTTAAAAATGGCTGTCGTATCGACACCCACACAGCTGAGTGTCTATCCATCCGTACCGGCTAATCGTATCTCTATAATATTCTTTATTATAATATAATTTAAATGTACATTCTAAAAATCAAAATACTGTCTACAAAGCAAGCGCCTTAGTTTTGCAGACGTGAATTTGCAATAATCACCAGCCCCGGTGGCGTCTGCTGTCTGATCTGGTTAGCGAGTGTTGCATCTCCTCTCCTCTCTAAACAACTCAAACAATATACGCACAAACGTTTGCATTTTATTTCCAACTTCGTATCACAAAATATAATAACAGTGTTTTCGTCCAACAATCTATGTTAATTATATTCTTTGTATAGCATACGTATTACTCATGTGCCCATGACACAGGTTTTGTGATAGAGAGTTTGTCACACCCTTTTCCTCACAGCAACATTACATCTTTCTAACCTTTACTACGATTCGTACTTTTAAATTAAGAATGACAACTTTATGCTGACAATATGAAAGGTGTTCCTATAACTTGGACCGATTTTAATGTGGTTTAAGTTTAAGCGTCTAATGATTTTTTCTTTTTCTTTCCGATTAGGCGGACATTTGCACGATATATATTTTTCACACATAACAGCCATGGCTTAAATAACATGATCCAATAGAGAATTAAATAAATTTTCACCAATAACACTGATTTATTTACTGCTGACTTTGATCCGTCTTAATGAAACACCCTTTATATAGGGAATAATACGAATATCAACCACAAAAATAAGTCTACCATTCGTTCATGCTTAGAATATTGCTGCCACATATAGTGCGGTTCCCCTGCTTTTTACCTTAAGCTCCTTGATAAAATCCAAAGAAGAATCAGCAATATTTTCGGTCCTGATCTGGCGGCCCAGTCACTTTCCCAACGCTGTAGTATTGTCTCTCTGTCTATTTTCCATAAATGCTTTCATGGTAATTTTTTGGATGAGCTGTTTGCTATGGTACATAGACTTTGTGAATTTAAGCGCAGTATTTGACTGTCGAAAAGATCATATCACATCTCTAATGAGATGGGTAGATGTAATCGTAAATTATATGCTAAGAGTTTCTTTTTCTCACTTGTAGAACTCACTTTCGTCTCCATGCTTTCCAGCCAACATTAATCTTTAAAAATTTAAATGCAATGCCAATCACTATCTCTTAACCCCCTGATTACTCTTTCCGAAAATTAGTAATGTTTCATTAACGCCAGCAATATATGTGCGATATATATATATATATACATTATGAAATTGACAAAGTCCGACAATTATTTTAAGATATTTTTTATGTTTATACATTCTTTTATAGATACAAATATTTAAGTAAATGCTTTGTTTTATAATAAACAGTATGTTTATGTCAGGCTATATGACGTTTCCGTATATGATACGGGATCGATTGCTGTCGGAGGACGAAAATTTTCTATGAAAATTTCTCGGACATTCAGGCCGGCAAAGGTTTAATACTGTTTATTATAAAACAGAGCATTTACGTAAATATTTGTATCTATAAATATGACTTTAAAATGTATGTACTCCATATTAATATGGTGAACATTTATTTTATATATTGACATTATATTTTCAATATTAAAAACCTGTAACATTAAGTATCACCACATCAGCGTCTTGTTAGCCAGAGGTATTTGGATTCAAACCGTAAAAATCAATTGAATTCTGCACACTAAGTCTGCATTACGCATGAAACTCAGTCGTGCTAAAGAAGTGAGATAATATGTATATTTATCAATATATATATATATATATATATATATATATATATATATATATGACAAGGGTATATGGCTTAGTTTGCTGCTGCAGTGGGGAGAGAGGAGAGAGGAGAGGGATCCCTACCTTTACCAAGGATATTTGCTTGCGAGTGAATTTAACAAACTCGATTGTAATTCGATGTCAGCTCTCAGGTTTCCCGAATCGGAGCCGTTATACATTAGGCCCCGCGCATCCACTCAAGTCTAGACATTGTGGAATTGTAAGGGCACCAGTTCTCAGTGTTCAGTTCTTCCGAAAAGTGTGTTTGTTGTGCACAAATTTTTACCGCTATAATTAAATCATACGTGCCCATAGTCTGGCTGTTCAGTTCAGAGCTGCTGTACGCTCGTGCGTCGAAAACCATGGAACAGTCTTATTTTATTAAGAGTCTTGTTTTATCTGTACACACACACACACACACACACACACACGCGCGCGCACACACACACACGCACACACACACACACACACACACACACACACACACACACATATATATATATATATATATATATATATGTATACAGGATATTTGACCTCTGTCCGATTTGGCAGCGCTCGTATCATCATGACCTGATCTGTGCTTTAAAACCCCGCCACTTTCTTACAATCAGATTACCCGAATAATGCGTCACAAGCAGTTGTCAATTATTATGACTGTTTCTTTTCATTGAATCAAGGCTGTCTGATGTTGGGAGACCACAGAGTTTTGCGTAAGCAATTACTGGCTACAAAACAATCGTGCGCGTCCCATTGGCTTTCCGATGTTTCGAGCGTGGTATCACCTCATCCGCCGCGGCCTGTTTGGTCGCCTTCTTCGTAGAGAGTGTAGGAAGTCGTAGAATTATACTACAACATGCCAACCTCGTCGGCGTCAATGGATATTAGATGAAAAGTAAAGCAATCCAGATGTAGGTCACCAGCCGATTTTATGCGTCAATTTTGATAAGAAATATATTAAATGAAGACTCCTCCGACAATACATCAGCGTTGATAATCGTTTGCATGATGATATTCACGATGCAGTTTCCTTTTGTTATTCTATCAAATGTAGTACAGAATTTCAAATATAGTAAATATTCTTATATTATCAAATTAGGTTAATTATAAGGACTCGCTTACTACATCAAATGCAAAGCATATTGGATGTGATTGGACTGAAAACCTGATGGGAGTAATTATATAAACTACATTTTATATACATTACATTTACCGATCTGAATGGATATTTTAAACATATTCTGGGCAATAAATATATATATATATATATATATATATATATATGAAAAAATATAGTCTTAAGGTGTGCCATATTTATGGGATAAATAAAGTGCTCAATATCAGAGATAGAGCGTGTGTAAATATAAAAGTGAACACGGAAGTCAACACTTAGAGACAATATATATATACTCGTGGCCTGACGATTGCGTCCTGCATTATACAGACTGTCGCCTCTAAGTGTTGACTTCCCTGTTCACTTTTAGATTTACACACGCTCTATCTCTGATATTGAGCACTTTATCCCATAAATATAGCACACCTTAAGACTATATTTTTTCATATATACATATATATATATATATATATATATGCATATATACATATATACGTATATATATATATATATATATATATATATATATATATATATATATATATATATATATATATATATATATATATTATCCTGTGTTCGCTTAGAAGTGGTATTTCTTAGGCAAGATAGCCAAACAGAGCCCAAACCTCTCCAGGCCGGTTTTGAATTCAGTGTTTTTCCTTCTCCTAGACCGGTTATCACCCAAACCTATGGAACGCAGTCTGTCCTGCTATTTACCTTTAGCTGGTGGGTTGGAGAAAAAGAGGATTCATACGTTTGCTCATTTCGAGCCGCTATCCATTACTCCACCGTGGTTCCTTTATTTTATATATATAAAATAAATTAAAAAAAATATATGATAAAGACATGTTTAAGGTATGCTATTTTCATGGGTTAAAGTCCTCAGTATAAAGGATAGAACGTGCGTAACTATAAAAGTGGACGTTGAGGTCAATGCAAGTAAGTGACACTGATAAACTCGACTGGAATTCGAATTCATCTCTCAGATTCCTTAGTTAATTCCAATATCCATTAGCATCTGAAGTTATAAAAAGGCCGTGGCCGTGTTCCTAGTTAATGTTATTGAGAGTTGGCTTTTCCTTTTTTTTTTATTATTCCGGCATCAATTATTTTTCATTTGTTGTTTTTCTTTTAACACGTGGATGAGGCTTGTGTTTTCTACTTGTATGTTTCGGATGACTGTGTTTGGAAAAAAAAAATTCCTCTAATTCAGACATATGAATAAGAAATCCTTGCGTAAAAAACCAAAAAAAAACACATTCAGTTAAGAATTAAAAAAAAATCATCCTTAATAGTATAGCCGAAAGTGCTCGGATATAAACAACTTTTGGACAGTTTGTACACACTTTGTTTCTAGAAAAGGAAACACTTGTGTGAATACAAGAAAAATTAAATAAAAAACTTAATCGCAGAACGTTGTTTCTCGTTTTTAACGAAACATGTATAAAAGAGGGATTGATCCCAAATTCACAATATATATATATATATATATATATATATATATATATATATATATATATATTAATACACACACACACACACGAGAGAAAGCGAGATATGTGAAACAAAAATAATTTCACAGAAACAGATAACCGTCGTGTTGGGCATTCCCAGAAGCTAACTACTTTTTTTTAACGGCGAGCCATCTTTGTAATTATCAATATCAAGAGACAGACATTAAGAATAAATAATAAATTTAAGTTTCTACTTATTTTGTCTGAATTTCTTCGCAATGTCACCCACTGTTCAGAAGATTCGATTGTAAAATGTAATTTATATTCTGAAATGATATTTTTCTTAAAAGATGTTAATTGCTTTTAGTTACGAGACATTAATTTATTCGCTAACCTTATTTGAATTTGTTCTTTAAAAATTTGTTGATGTACAAATTAAACTTATTCAAATTTGTTCGAATTTATGAAATATATGATCTTTTTAAAAAAAATCGGAAGTTATGTATTAATGCGACTTTTTCAATTATACGAGCAACGAAGTATTTCCATTTTTGACAGAAATTGCGTAATGATTTTCTATGTAAATTGTTTACCTCGAGAATTTGATTGAATAATTCGTTGTCTACTTCTTATCAACCCTTTTTAGGTTTTAGTAAGTAAAGGAGATTGTTTACTTAGATTTCTAACTATTTATAATGCATAAGATTGTAGTGAGAAAAAGAACGCAGATGTAACTTAACTGAAGCTTTATTCAGAATGGCGTGTGCCGTATCGGACTTACTTAAATACCTATAAGGAGAGATGATCCATGCCAAATAGATATAATACATATTGTAGATCTCTTAATATATCTGAAGGATTTCTTTTGTTTATATTATCGTAATATCTAAAATTATAATGAGTTTTTTTCTAAGTATAATGACCTTCTATATTATTAGAATTGACCAGCTAATTAAACAAATGGAGAAAAATAATTCTCGATTTCTTTTCTTATACTTTTATTTCATTTTTTTATTTTATCATCATAAATTTTTAAAAAAGCAATATCTTTTACTGCAATTTTAAGACTTGCTAATATGCAAAATTTCTTTGGTGATCTTGTCCTCACCACCCAAGAGAGTGCTGAATACTGAAAGAATGACATCATTACCGATACCGGTAAAGTAATTCCAGAACGAAGTAGCGCATGCGCAATGCTGTTCAACAAACAGTAAGGCGAGAGAATAATGTTCGCTACAAATTTAAAAGCCTTAAGAAAGAATTGTTCCGAAGAAGCATGTATAAAATATACAATAGAATATTAGATAAAAGAAAACGTGAAGAAAGCCGGAGGCCGCACAAGTTTCAAATATAGCAATTTGAATATTGATAGCCGTAAAGGTATTTCTTTTTACATGTGAAACTATCAATATTATACTGGATAGGAACGGAACTTGTGAAACTTTAAGCTTGAAGATTTTTCAAAAGAAAATTATCACGAAATAGAGCAACGCCTAGTAAAAAAAGATTTTGACACGGTAAAATCAATTCTTTTTTTCTGATGACCAGAAACGTCTGCTCGGTTATATATACCCATAGATACAAGAATGTAGCAATCTGTATACATGACTAACTATATATGGATTTCTTTAGAGGGGCAGATTTTTTTTGCACAAAGTCATGGATGTCAAAGGGTAATACATATACAGTTTTGGATAGAATTATTCACCCCGCTTTCATAATTGCAAATAGAGCTGTAATACATCAAACCTTCATGGAAACTTCATGTGTATTTTTCGCAAATAATGAAATAATGGGTTTGAAAGAATGTGCAGTGATGCCCACAATAATTTTTATTTATTTTAATATCAAACAACAATAGAAAAAAAATCAAAAATACATTTAAAATAGGACGAAATTATTGCCCTCTTGCCTCAATAGTCAATTATGTAACCTTTATTCTTGATTATTGCCTTTAATCATTTTTGATAGTTCCTTACAAGATGACTACACTTGCTGATAGGTTTTGCTCATTGTTTGGCCATAGCTTCTTGTTCCTTCAAATCCAAAGGACTTCTTTCTCTTATTTTCTCTCCAAATATACCCATAAATCTTCAATAGGATTTAGGTCAGAACTTTTTGCTGAGTACACCAATACCTTAATTCCGCTGTCATCTAAGTATTTCGTAACAATTTGTACCTTGTTTTTCGGGTCATTGTCATGATGGAACATCCAGTGACGCACTAAAGACAGCTTTCGTGCACTTTGTTTTATATAATTTTAAGATGAAGCTCTTTATTCATGATGCCCTGTACTCTCATTAGTTCTGGTCCAGAAGCAGCAAAACATTCCCAGAGCAGAATGCTCCCACCACGGTGTTTAATTGTAGAGAAGGTAGTTGTTAGTTTGCGAGATTCGTTCACTTTAATTCGCCATACACAACTGGAATTCAGGTGACCAAAGTAATCTAGTTTGGTTTCATCTGACCATAAAAAAAAGAGTTCCAGTATTTACTCCCATGTTCGAGATGGCTTCTAGCATAATCTGCATTTTACGTGCTTAGACTTAAGCAAGGGACTTTCCCTTGTGTGACAAGCTCGAAGTCTTGCTCGATCAAAGCGTCTAGTGACTGTCTTCGTTGATACATTCGACCGCGATGTCTTTACATAATTTGTCCTTAAGTGAGGATTCTTCAGTATATCGCTAACGGTTTTTTACATTATTTACACTGAAATTTCCAGCTGAACCTTTTATTTCCTTCACCGGAGTTTATTGTTCACGTTCCACGTGTCACGCCTCTTCCGGGTGCACCAGTTATCTTCCTTTAACTCAGCTCTCTAATTTTCACGACTGCAGAAGCTAGTCGTTGAATTCACAACTTTTGGAGTCAAGTCACTGGATCCATCCAATGCTTTTATCCACTGGGCCATTTGTTTACCTTTCCATTCTTCAGAAATTAACCGTTTTCTGCCAGTCCTTAATTTATTCTCAACGCAATGAGTCCCGTTGGAATTTTTAATAATGCTACGAACTGTCGATCTAGGAACATTTACACGCATGGAAAATGTTGTACAGGGTGACCCCCAAAAAACAGGAATTTTTGAAGTGCGTATTGCCAGACATGAGCAAGTGGCAACACTGCGAGACAGTGACCTTGAGCAATTAAACATTTTGCCATTTTAGTAACGAGAATGAAATTCACAGTATCCAAGCTGAGATGTTGCAGCAGTCAATGAGGAATCTCAACAGCAGATTTCAAGAATGCATTCGTACAGGAGGACGCCATCTACAGGACGTTATTTTAAAAAATGAAAATTCCATCATTGTTACTTAAATGGCATGTTTTAAGGTTTCAATTACTATGAATTAAATATTTTTCTTCCATCACTCTTGGTTTTATTGGATTGTTAAAAAGTTCCCGTTTTGTTGGGTCACCTTGTATATCCATCACCTTGATTGTACGCATCAACTATCTTCATTTGGAGCTTCTTGTCAAATTCAGCTGTTTTCGCCTTGATTGCAGAACGAATGGGTGATATATATATATATATATATATATATATATATATATATATATATATATATATATATATATATATATTGTCTTCTTCCTTACGTTTTTGAATATCATAGAATCAGGTCAATATTATTTCATGTCCAAAGGGTGTTTGTATTAAATGTCAAATTAAGAAAAATAACCCAAAAACATTGCAATTGCCATAGAGAAATATTATTTTATAATTTCCGTAAGTGGGGGCCGAATAATTTTGGACTGCACTAAATTTAGAAAAATCTATAACTATGAATAGATCGAAACTTCTAAAAATTTCACGAATTATTCAAATACGGAATGAACCATTTATTGTAAATTCAGTAAGTACTTACAAATATTGACATTTCCTTAGAAAATATACAAACATTCACTGGAGGCGAGTAATTTTGTCAACACACACACCCATCAGTACTAAAAAGACTGATAACAGTGAAGTTGAGAAACCTAATTTTCTAAAAAAAACTGTTTGCAGAGAATGATGTTATAAATTTCATTTGAACGTAGCACTAACATCTCGCTCAATGAATACCGATATTTTTCCCTATAAGGAATATCACAATTATTACATTTATTATTAACTAGCCTAGAAGCCACACTTCGGACGGACTTAGGCTAGCTCCTGCAGAAAACTTCGGGGGCTTAGTTCCTGTGTACGTAGAAGTTACAAGAATTTAGAAATAATAAAATTATTTTATTTTTAGTCGACACTTTAATTCGACAGAATCTTTCTTCTTATACGCAGCCGACTTCAGTAGTTTGTTTACATTTGTTTTGCGCGCAAATTTTATTTTCACTTAAAATCACCATTCTTTATGATCCTTTCACATAAAGTCAGTCTTTAAAAAAATTAGGGAACCCGAACTAAGAAATATTTCGAATACGTCAGAGTACGGGTGCTAGAAAAAGAATAACAAAAGCATATGAGCAACGTACCGTACCCCGCTTAATTTTTGAATACGGTTTAATTAGACGATATCAACTGCAGTTGTGATGAAAAGTGAAGTTAAGTTAAACTTTTAATAAAGAATTGTTATTTAAATACTTCGCTCTGTTCCTATTTTTAAATTTAACATTAAATTAGTTATTTATTTAATTTTTAATTGCGCGTAACTACTGTAGTTACTACCTGTTACTCAGTTTGTTTATTATTCGCCGACATCAAAAACCAGACAGACGGACACACGTACACTGCGCCTTATATATATATATATATATATATATATATATGTGTGTGTGTGTACGAAAATTATAACATAAATATGTTATAACATTTTTTTGTGATTTTATAACATATTTATGTTATAATTTTCGAATAAATATTTATATTTGCTCTAATCTGTATTGAGCACACTTTTAAGAATAGTATTTGTTGGTTATTGAAATTAATTCCGTATACACCAATGCTATACTTGGGTATATACACCCCCCCCACACATATATATATATATATATATATATATATATATATATATATATATATATATATATATATATATGCGTGTGTGTGAATTTTGTGAGTGTGTCTTTGCGTGTAATATTTGACAGTTATGTTTGGTGATTATCGCTTTTGTCATGCAATTTCTAAAGTAAACGGTCATAATGCAGATGCAATATTTGAAAATATCTGTTATTGGTGCCGACGGACATATTAAAAGATGTAGCTCTTGAAATAAAGAATATAAATCAATATATTGGTATATCAGTCAATGAGAGATTTATATTAATCCTCTAGCTAACCAACATTTCATGCCCACATACATGATAGCCGTCGGCTCGGTAGACAAGTATGACCAATGCCGACAAATATTTCCATCTGCTCTGGTTAAAGAAATGAGTTTTCTGTTTCCTCGACATGTTGCCAATCCAGGCTGAAGAACCCAGTCTGCCCTACTATTTCACCCAACGTTGGGTTGTTTACAGTAGCAGTTACGATATCAGTAATTCAGGAATTGAGATTAGATACAATTTAAATTATTGCAACGACACAGAGACAAAGAGATGTAAGATATCTGGAATAGCCTTCAGGTGGATATTACATCAGATGTTTCCTTTTCCAAAAAGCTTTCCAAATGCTTCGGTCCATCATTGCCAATGGGCTAACGGTGCACTTGGACATTAACCCATTTATACGCACCCCATTATCTATATATATATATATATATATATATATATATATATATATATATATATATATATATATATATATATATATATATATAAATGACAATAGGAAAACAGTAATTGCTGACGCGTTTCGTCCAATGTGGACTTTTTCAAAAAGAAACGAAATGAATTTAATTAAACAAAGAAAATTAATAAAAACAAATAACTAAGAGTGTTCTTAGCAATTAGAATGTAGGGAACGCTATTTTCATATTTGTTGTGGTAGGATCCACCTAATCTGCATAGGTGACTACCGACTATATAAATAATGGTTGGTACCGGAAGACAGAGGGAGCGAATACAGAGATCCAGCTAGAGACTCTGCCCGACTGCGACTTAGTCAACACATTCTCCAGGAACGGTCTTCCCAGAAATATACAGAAATACTAGATGTAAATATTGTGTACACTTTCTTGTTATAATACATTCTTGTTCTAAGTACATTTTGTGTTGCATTATTATTCCATGCATTAGTCGAGATTCAACAATGAGTCAAGACTCAACAATATTGTTAACTGAAAATAACGTTTCCTGCATTCCAGTTGCTAAAAACACTCTGTTATTTGTTTTTATTAATTTTCTTTGTTTAAATAAATTCATTTCGTTTCTTGCTTTGAAAAAGTCCACATTGGACGAAACGCGTCAGCAATTACTGTTTTCCTATTGTCATTTATTTATAAATATTGTCTTCTCTAAAAGTTAACTTTGAGAAATTTTCATATATATATATATATATATATATATATATATATATAATGACACGTAAGTCTCCCGTAGACTTACCTATCAACTTTATGATCTTAGTTCCATTCAACAACATTTCTTAAAAAAAAACATATCTATGTACATAATATTAGACATATATTAATTGATAACACAACAATACTCACACATACACATAGTAAAAAGAAACTTAAGATATTAGAGGTCATCTATATTAAAACAAAGTAATCCACACTCAAAAAAATTACATTCAAACTCCCCGACATTTGAATATTTCTTTACTATATTGGTCGTCGATCTAAGCTTTCGGGTACATAAGCCATCGTCAGCGTGGTTATATGACCATTACAACAGAGTTGTTCACCGTCAAAGATGTCATCTTGTTTCGTTTACATAGACGTTTGCTATGCGACAACAATGGTCGCGGATTAGCAGACACTGATCTTAAATTCGTAATGCGGTTCTGTGACCGCGTACATGACTACGTAAGAGAAAGAAATGTTATCAGCAGAAAAATATGTTTAAATGCATTGTAATGTTTTGACTGGTTCGAAATGTAATGTTCTGAGATTGAACTATGATCCTTCAAGTGAAACGTAAAAATTCTCGTCATCGTCGCTAT
Source organism: Acanthosepion esculentum (assembly GCA_964036315.1). NCBI lineage: Eukaryota > Metazoa > Mollusca > Cephalopoda > Sepiida > Sepiidae > Acanthosepion > Acanthosepion esculentum. The sequence goes on along the minus strand of OZ038480.1, from coordinate 95,646,965 downwards.
TGTAAAACCAACATACATAATAACATTTTTATCAGAGATGAAATCTCCCAGAGAATATTTAAATTGATATACGATGTTGGTCATTTGTAAGACGCTAGTTGATGGAAAAAACTTGTTATAGATTACAAGATTGGTTGTATTAAATTTAGTATGATATATAATTAATTTTATTTTTTTACTTAGATCAGTGGAGGATATATTAGTGTTTATGAGTCTTTTTAGATTTTTCCTTCTGCTTATAGTTCGAATGCATTTGATTACTGTATAGTGGTTCGATATGTTTAGAGTTATTTGAAAATGCATTATGTACATTTTTATTTATGTTAATAATCCCAATAGCTCGTCTAATTTGTTCATCAGCGATGTAATTAGGAAAGTCATTTGTTTAATTTTTTTAATTCAGCATAGAAAATCTTTCTGGTTGAAGAGTTTGTTTCTCCACGGTTTAATAAATTTCGTATAATAGCTATTTCGTAATAGTTAGTACAGAAGACCACGTGTTTATGCTAGTTGTTTTTGTTTTGTATGGGTAGGTAATAAATGTATTATTATTATTACTGTTTAATCATACATCAAGAAACGGGATTTTTTTTTATCCTTGTTAAGTTTGTATGCGAAATTAAATACGGAGTTTTAAGTTTTTTTGTTGTTCATATATTTCCTCTATGTTTTTTTACTATACTGAGAATGTCATCTATAAATCTTACGTAAATGGAGGATTTTTTTGTATTAAGTACGTTACTTTCTATGTTAGCCATGTAGAATTTGCTAACTACACAGGACGGTACCTATAGAAACACCATCGTATTATATGTATATCTTATTTTGATGGTCATAGAAAGGAACTTCTGTGGTGCACACCAAGAGTATTTTTCATTAAATATTAAGACGAATTTTAATGGAGAAAAACATGGATTGCTGTAGGTATTCTTTACGGTTATATCTCTCGTTTCCCTGACTGGGACTTTGGTGAATAAACTTTCAATGTCAAGTGAGGGTATGGTTTCATTATTAGGTTTTGTATTTTTTAAATTTGTAGTAGTTTGTATTTTGATACAATGCCGTATTTATTGGGTATATATGGTTTAATTAGTTGATGATTAACTTTGGTTACATGGTAAACAGGAGAATGTGTTTGGAATATGATAGGCCGCGAAGGGAAGGTAGATTAATGTATTTTTATAGTTCCATGCATGTATCTTGGTTTGTAGTCGACAATTATTTTAGGAAGTTTTAAGCTATCACGTCCTGCGTCATTGGTTGTGATTTTTTAAATTAAATAAGTTTTAAATTATTTACCCAAACATGCTTGAAGTAAATATATATGTATATATGTATATATACATAAATATGAATATATATATATATATATATATATATATATACATACATATATATATATATATATATATATATATATATATATATATATATATATATATATATATATATATATATATATATTGAATACGGTTGTGATGAAAAGTGAAGTTAAGTTAAACTTTTAATAAAGAATTGTTCTTTAAATACTTCGCTCTGATTTTCATTTTTCATTTTTCATTCGGCGGAGTGAAACAGCGTGTGTGTGTGTGTGTACGTATGTGTGTTTTGTCTTTGTCATTTTTGTCCACGTCCCTACAATCCTTGAAGGGCACATAGATTCAATTCTATGATCACCTCGCATAATTACCCGACAGCTTAATCAATTTTCCTCCCAAAAGACTTTGCGTTAAAGAGTTAGAGAAAGTGAAAGACAAAACTGGAAAATGAGAGACAAACGACTGTACAAATATGAAGTAAATTGAAACACCAACAGCAGAAATTGAATAGGAAAAAAAAACGTTTTCGTAATATTGCAGTTGTTGTTTCTTGATTTTGCTGAAGCCTTGCCTTCACTTGCTTTCATCATTTCACGCGACCAACCTCTGCTCTAGTTTCATAAGTAGACGACTCGTAAATAGTGAAGATTAACGATTTATTTAGATGCATTATATTAGGCCCAAACTAGTTTATTTTTTTCATTGGTCGTTATCCATCTTTTTACATTGGTCCTTATGCAGCATTTCTTTATTGGTAGTTACGCAGCTTTTTCCTGTCTGCTTCCTGATAATTATGCATTAATCTCATGTTTGAAGTTCAGTTCTATCACTTTATTGCATGATAAGATAATCATTTATCGTACGTTCAAAGTAAATAGAGAAGGTATTTTTTTATTTCTATTTTATAGTGATAAAATTAGAAGAGTTATTTCATATTAAGGTCTAGCAAAAAAAATATGAAGACAAAATAAAATATCTTCCTTTCATAAAAAAGAATCGTCATATTTCACTCCAAGTTATAGAACATTGAACAAGTTTGTTTAAATAGCTAAAGGAAGTATAACATAAAATGTTCTATGAGAATGATAAACTCTTGAATTATGTTTGGATTATATGCTTTCAATAAAGCAAGTCAGGCACTATGTCGAGAACGTTACATTGTAACGTCTATCCGTTTCAGGTGAATCGGTAAAACAAAGGGAGATAATCAAGTATTTAATAAACTGACAATGTTTAAGTTAGGCCTAGACGAAAAAAATCGTTTTCAGAAGCCCGGGTTTCCCTTGATATTGCCTTTACTCTATACTTCCACGGTAATGTTTACTGTTTTGAAAAGATGTTTTTAGAAAATTAATATTTTAATACAATCCTTATGAAACTGAGTATATGCATTTTTTTTCAAGATATGGCAACAGACATGCTAAACACTATATATTTATTCAATTCTTTATTTGCATGATTATAAAGAAAAATACGAAAAATAAATAAAATTATAGAATTCAATAGTGAATTATATAATAATGAAGAAGGTCATTAAATACTATAATTAACTCTAAGAATAATTTTATATTTACATTAATATGAAAATATATGTAAGGAAATTACAGAGAAATATTAATTAATTACCATATTATATAGAAATAACAATGAAAATATATTTTTTTTATTCATAAAATTATAGAAAAATGTCTGAATTACAAAAGAAGGAAATTGAAATAAACATATAACAACGAATAACTGTAAATATAGTTGTTTAAAAATCTATTTTCCGGATATTTCTATCTTTTACAGTTTATTTTTTTAATCAATTCAACCCAGGCAAGGCGAGAGTGTCACTTGTACGCAAGGGGTTACAGAGGATTGAGGACAAGATTAAAGAGTCGGGTTTGAGAAATGGCTTCAGAGAAGGACGGGGAACAAGAACAAGGTATAAGATGTCGATTCACATTACACTTGAATAATTAAAGATTATACTTAGAAGGGAAGCTAGCAAGAGCAAGGGAGTTTCACAAACGGGATGTGCGAGAGAAACTGTTTGAGTAGAAGACATGGTTACATTTAACCGTTTCGACAGTAAAAGGGTGGAACTGAGATGCCAACCTAATAGCTCGCTTAAATCCATGCAGTCTGGGAAACAGCGAAAATAGTTTGTCCGAACAGTTGCCGTGAAAATACTTGTAGAAGAGACAGAAGGAAGCCACAGCACATCTGCGAGAAAGCGACTGTAGACGAGATGCCTGATCAGCACCTATCGCATTGCATATTCGTCTCTGGATTTTGTCGAGGACCTCGACATGTATAGCGGCGGCACCAGACCATATATGACAGCAATATTCCATGTAAGGGCGGACGGTTGATATATAGATTTGAAGGATGAACTCAGACGAGAAAAACTTTCTGGCATGAAAGAGACCCAAAAATTCACTGAAATAGACTTTAATTATATCTTCATGAGAAACAAACATTGCTTTCATTTGAGATTGTACGCAATATCACAAACGCTCAATATCTGTTATTACGTACATGCCTACGTATTGGGAGTTATTAACCAGGGCGCCTACGTCGCAACGGAATGTGTCACCAGGTTAGTTTAAAGTGAGATATCCGCCAACACCGTGTAAAAATGTCCAAGCCTCCTCGGTATGTTCCCCTTTTGGCGACGCCGGATAATGGCCGCAACCACCTCCAGAATGAGAAGTACTGACTTGGGGAAGGCCTGTGGGGCTTACGCTAATACTAATTTCAACTTTCCCACTAAAAGCCAGCGCCCTTCCCTATCCATTGAGTGAACAAATTGTTCCAAATTTACATATGTCTCTGTAATTTTAACAGATGAGTTTTGATGGGGGATACTACTGTATAGCGAACAGCCATCAGAAATTTTATAAGTTTCTAGTTAAATAAAACAACTAAAACTTAATTGTTTTAATTTTATGATGGGAGGATCAATTTGGAATTTTGAAAATATAATTATCCGTCTGATGATCGTATGAAGAGCGGCCATTTTGTTGTTATTACAACAAAATGGCCGTCCTTGGAAAATTATAGATAATTAGTGTGAGAAAAGATCGCCCATATGTTGTGGTTTTCTAAATTTCTGAAACAGCTTTTTAAAACAAATATTATTGTAATATAGCTACCATGAGAATAATAGCCTTTTCACACAACGTTTTTTTTGTGTGTGTTACTATGTTAAACTTTACCAAAATGATTGTATCAGCTGATCTTAGATTATTCAGTACCATTGTTAAAGAAAATATTGAATGAAGAAATGTTGCAAAATTAACAAATATTCAAAGAATGCTGACTTTGAATTTTCTTTTGGTATATGTTCTAATTACTCCATATTAGGGAATGCAATTTTTGAAAGAAAATGTTAGACACGACGTATATATTTCTGATGAATAAAAATGAATGTGAATGATTTAAACGCTTTGCCAAATATTTAACATCTCTCACTGAAACACAAACTACCGCTGATGACAGGAAGAATATCTTATTTCGTTTAATAGTAGGTTAACTATAGCCTAATAAACTTCCGTATACGTGATGAGTTGGTTGGTTGATCTCTTTAACGGCATTTCAACACCTTATGGGTCATTTAATGCCGAAATTTAATTTTATTGAGAGCTTTGAAGTAATAAAAATATACGTTATTACGCTTTCGCATAATATGGTAGGTGATATGCGCTTTTGTGCGTTTACATGTTTGTGTGAATATGATTACAATAGTCGGCGATATGTGTGTTTTATGATGTCGTCTTCTTTATTTATATTTTGTAATACAGTTTGATTTAAGGGATTGTAGGATATTATAAATATTAATGTCATGAGACATCCCTGAGTTAATGCCTGTTGGCTGTTTGGTTGGCTGATTATTGGTTGGTTATTTAATAATTTGAACATAATTTTATGGCTTTCATAGTGTTTTTGATTGGATGGGGGTTACTATCTATCCTTAGCTGGGACCCTAACAGGTGCTGCCACCTCGATTCAGGGTGGATCTGGTAACAACAGCAATTAGGAGATCGGTCCACGCTCCTCAAAACAGCCAATCATCCGGTCAGAGGCTGTGCTGCTGGATGTAGTTTATAGTCCGTGATTAGTATGGGGCCACAGTTAACTAGTTATTGCTGCTGTTGTTGTCATAGTGATGCATAGAAAAATAGTATGAAAAATTGGAAAAAGTTCTCCGACGCGTTTCATCCGTTAGACTTTGTTGGGACTGGGCTTCGTTGGTGTTCCCACGTCAACACATGCGCACGAAACGAGAGAAGTTGGTTGTTTCTAAATTCATCTCCTTTGACTTCTAGGTCTTTCTAGACTTCTACTTATTCCTGTTCCCTTATCTTTGTGATAAAGCCTAAATCTATTGATTGTGCTTGCGTAATTCTCCCTTTCTTTAATGTTACTTTTATACATTTATCTAATGCGAAATCCATACCGTTGTCATCACTGAAACATTTTACAATATTGAGGATAACCTTCAACTCATTGTCATCTTTGGCAAAAAGCTTGATATCCACGTAGAATAGGTGATTGTACACTTTCTTTTTGGCTTTGTATCCATGGTTATTAATGTTTAGTTCACGCGAAAGCGGAGTTAAAGACAGACATAACAGAAGGGGCGACAAGGAGTCTCCTTAAAGGATTCCTCATCGGATATTCAAATAATTGGAAGTGGCAGTACCGTTGATGTGATTTAGATATGATGTGGTTTTCCACAGTTCCATGCTATATTTATAAATTTACTACCACTGATGAAACTTGGTACATTTTCAAGTGCTTAAGGATCTAAGAGTGTATCACACCATCAAAGGCATTACGGTTATCTGTCCGAGTTTTCTCCTGCAATTTTCCAGTATCATTTTATTAATCAGTAGTTGATTTTTGCAACTATATGAACCTTATCGACAGAGGAAGAATGTTGTTTTTATCGAGAAAATAGTAAATACAGTTCGTACAGGACAGACGTGTGCAATTTATATGTGGTGGACAAACATGTTATTAATTTATTATTTTTGAATCATCTGTTTCACAGGTTTTTGGTAGGAGATTAGGACATATGTAATATCTTCAACGATCCATTCTGGAATTTCATTGGGGTTATTAATTTGAATTTATAAAGTTTGTGCAAGAGTTTTATGAATTGATGACAGATGATAGAGCCAAGAAATTTGGTGCCTTTTCATTTGATGGGGATTTCCAATTTGGGGGATTTTGTTGGATCTTGCCTAACATCATTATTATTATTATTTTTATTTCCTTTGATATCTGGCGTTTACACATTTCTTTCCGGGTCCCGCCCAGGGACCTAAGGTTAGAAATGGCATCATGACACTTTCCACTGCAAAAAAAATAATAATAATAAAAATAAAAATAAAATAAAAAAATAATTACATAGATAAAGCCCTTCGTAAATTATGGGCTGTACTTGTTAGAACAATTTTTGTATCTCTTTGAGGCATGGACTTCCAGCGATCCCTTCAATCAGCCTACTGGAATCTTTTCCAACCAGTCCAAGGGCTCCAACTACAACAGGAATTGTTGATGTTCCCACGTGCCACATTTTTGAGATTTCTGTTTCAAGGTCCTTGTATTTTGACAGTTTTTCGAATATCTTCAAAGATACATTGCAGTCTGCAGGGACTGCCATATCAATAAGGAGGCACATTTTGTTTGTGGTTTTTAATAACACATTATTATTATTATTATTATTATTATTATTATTATTATTATTATTATTATTATTTGTGGATATAATGTTTCTTGCTTAGTAATCTGTAGAGCCGAGTCCAAACTATAGGCCTTAGGCTCTACAGGAGAATTGTCATATAATTGATAGCACTTTTCTTAGTATATGGAATGTTCTTAGTAGGGCGATGTTCTGGGCAACTTGTATGTTGATGTTACCTGGGACACTGTTTACTAAAATTGTCCATTTCTTTTCTCACGAGACCCAGAGCTCCGATTACTATTAGTACAGTATCAGACTTCATTCCCCACATCTTGTTAATCTCGATCTCCAGGTCCTTGTATTTGGACAATTTCTCGATAATTTTCATGAAGGTGTTTCTCTTACATGGTACTGCTATATCAATAAGTATACACTTCCTGAATTTCTTATTTTTTATTTCCCTGTCAGTTCGAATTGGCATGTCCCGGAGGATAGTTACATCGTTATTTGTGGTAACTGTGTATGGTTTGTGCACATACCATCTCTCAGTGGTTTCGATTTTGTGATTCTTGAATATCTTCCAGGGAAAATATGTCGCAACCATGTTATGCCTGTGGGTATATTAATTTTTGCTAGTTCCAAACATCCTGATATAATAATATGGTCGACAGATTCATCATAGTGTCTGCAGACCCTGCATTTCGGTTAAGTCCCATCCTTGATTATGCGAGTGATAGGATCTGGTTGCGAGGCTTTGGTCTAGAGCTGCAATACTTAGGCCTTCTGTCTTAGCTTTCAACCCGGTACTTCTCAGCCACTGATGTGTTTTCGGTTGGCCCACTTCTGTCTTTTTTTCGTTCATTTTTCGGTATTTGACATGCAATGCTTTGTCCTCCTAATTTTTTATTTATTTATTGTAAGTTGTTTTGCTTTCAGTTTTACTCGTTTGGCGTAAATGGTATTTATTTTTGTTGGTAGAATTTCAGTTATATTAAGCTGTTTCTTCGAGAGTGCAGCTTTTTTCGATGGAGTGGATTTGATCTCTTACTATTTGTAGCGGAGAGTCATTGTTTTTTGTCGGCTATTGTCTACTTCACAATTATCCTCGTAGTTTATTTATTTCGGTTTCTATTTTGTCTTTACAGACTGGCGTTTTTTTTTCTTTTTCGTTTACGTTGTGTTTTTACTTTTCTCCTATTGTTTCTGCGATTGTAGCCAAGACTGCGTATATAAGATGATTAATTTCTGTCAGGTTCATCGGTCTTTCCATTTCGTCCCTTATTTTTTAATGGCTTGTTTAGCGAGGTTGATGTTTTCCTTCACTTGACGGTTGTTTTATACTGTTTTACGGTTCTTTCTTCTTATTATTATTTCCGTTTTACATCTGGGATATTTGTTGGTTATTGCACATTACCACATAGACAAGTCATTCATTCCTATTTATTATATATTCCATTAGTAAGGAGGAATTTTCACTCATAGATTTTTTTTACCACACAGCTGTAACATTTTGTGGATAAGATGTTTTCCCAGTCTTTAGAATCTTAACCTCTTCAAGTCTACGTTCAACGTTTTTCTATCCTACATATCCTCATAATATGCGCTTCATACTTCCTCTATTAAGACACTTGTAACGATCTAATTTAGTATCCCTTTACCATGAGAGCTTACAGCGACATCAAGTTTAAACACCGGTTAAGCAACGTCAGCTTTAGTCGTTACCCAGATTGGTAACGGCTTAGGAATACCAGCTGCTCTAAGCTTGGATGCACGGTTGGTGTAATGGATGATGGCTCGAAATTGTTAATCATAGACCCAAGTTCAAGTTCCAGTCGGGTTCGTTATATTCACTTATGCGCAAATACACATGGCGGAGTTAGGCATCATCTTCACACTACCCCTACTATGGGTTAACTAGTTTAGACTTGTCTCCATAAATCATTATTTTCTTCACACATTCTAAAAATATTTTCTTGCTTTAACTACCCTGCAATTAGTTAATAATCTGACGAAAACGAATCAATCAGCCAAAGATTTACCCTGAGTGGCTCTTAGACCTTGTATTTGATGTACAATAATATGAAAATGCCTGAAGTTTTATATGAAACTAATGCTATATTTCTTTCGTCTTCAGAGAAATTATTTATTCTGCTAGCTTCGAAAAGACCAAAAATAATTTCAGTGAAGACCTTTGTCGTTCTCAAATAATAAATCTATCTATTTCTGTCTTTTATTAATTAAATCTAACACAGATGTTTGACATATCAATTAAACAAAGCTTAGTTTTGGAAACTAGCAAGGGTAGATAAATTATACTTCAACCTAGTTATATTAAGATTGGTACTGCGTTCAGAAATCCAGCTGTTGGAACGTAAGAGAAAACAATTTAGTTATCAATCTTCTAAGACTGACTCATACATTCAAATTGAGAATTTTATTATTCCCTAATGAGGCCAGGTTTCCTATTATACTGCATTACGTTTGTTTTATTTGATAGATATCGTGTAATTACGTATTTTGGTTGATAGAAATTACATAGACGAAGTAAGAAACATGTGATATAGATAAGCCCTGATCTTAGAAGTAAAATAATTAGCTTCAATGTAATCTATTTTGATAATGTATTGTGATGTGACTCGTGCTAACATTAAGATTTCTATACGATACTCGTATTAATTCAGCAGGAAGAAATAGAACATTATTCCTTCATAAATATTTATGATGATCAGGGAATCACTTAAATACGAATAGCATCGGCTGACCCTGTCGGCTGTTCTGTTCCATCCTCCGGCGAAAAACGTAGCAGAAGTACGTACTCGTTGTAGTGTCATCAATATCTAAAACTTTCTTTGACAAAGAGACATGGTTATTCGGAATCGCCGCGAGAGGAAAAAGACATTATTAATGGCTACACACCACTTAATAATATACTAAAAATAAAGAGCAAACAAATATTATGCTGTTGTTCATGATGACGGTAGTCTTTGAGTATAGAATCCAGAGGTTGGCAGTGAATATTTCGAAGACAGTAGGGAAGCGTAGTTCAGTTTAGAAGTAGATATGTCGATAAAGTAGCAGAGCGTAGTTCTTCCTTCTGTTCTGGTCGTCTTTGGTTCTGACAGGTTGGCATTAGACATTCGGAGAGAGTAACTAAAATGGCCGCCTTTATACAAGACGGATTGAATATTTTACGCCTCCTGATTGGTTAACCTTCAAATTGGGGAACTATAAAGTGAATCAAGTCATTCGGGCTTGCTCACTATTCTATAATGTACTCAAAATAATTTAACATATATGAGTATCAACATTAAAAACGATATGAACTGATTTTCGACTTTGTGAATTAAAATGACATTCTTAAACAAAGTCTATTTATGACTGCTTACTCTAAAATTAACCGCACACGCACTCCTACCTACCTACAAACAAACAAACATATGCAGATGCATACATACTCACACACATGTCTGTCTCAGACCCGGACTCATTATCGCAATGAGGCGTGAAATTGACATTAATTAAGCACAGTTGATTCATATGCCTACTCTTTCTCTCTATCTCAAATACTAGGAGAAGGGATAGGCTGAGTGTGCACATTTGAGCGGATATGGTTTGACTTCAAATCCTGTAAATATATCAGCTTGGGATAAAAAAAAATGGTAGAATCTTTTGGTCCGTGTTCATTTTTCCGTTATATTGAATTAAAGATGGCGACTATTACGAGCCATAAGCCCTGTTCATCAAAAAAAATTTTTTTTCAAAATATGGGCATGTTGTATACGAAGTTGTTGGATATCTTATGCTGATTCAGAATCATATGACAATAATGGGTAAAAAATGTACTGGTAAAAAGCTATGCGGGCATTTATTGGGCCATATGTTGTAGAATAAATATTTATTGGATTCATTTAGCTACTATAATTTTGATTGGTGTCATTGCTTTTTAGAATATAGTATTGAGCTTAATTATATCCTGTTGGGTTTTAATTGTAACTTGAAACTTGGTAATGTGTTTTTCTGCTTTGCGACTGTAATAATACTTGAAGAAAAGAATAAAGTTAATGTATCTGTTTGCTATTTGTGTTTATAAGGAGACGATGAATTCATTTTAGATTATAACAATTTATTGCAAATTTACCTTTTGGAGGGTTATAGCTAATTAATCGATGGCAGATTATTTATATTTTTCTCCAGATAAAACTTAATTAAATGATGGAAATAAAATTATGGAATCAACATCACCTGGTCCGTCAGTAGAATGAGTTCAGAATTCGAAGAAGAGAAATATTCAGCTTTGTGTCATTTAGAAATATTCAGCTCTGTATCTTTAGATCAAATTTTAGAGTGTCAAAAGCTTCTTGGGTTTAAAACTTTGCAACTAGAGCTGAAATACCTGAAAAATTTTGAGACAAATAGAAGTTAGAATTTCCAGAGGTCATGAAGTACAGCATCCAAGCTCCGTGGGGCTCTCCAACTTTTTCACAAGATGGACTCGTCTAAAGTATACTTATACTTACAGAGTTGGAGACAGGTTGGAGATACGTTGAGACATGGTTGAGATACGTTGAGTCAGGGTGAGAGATACGGAGACAGTACACAGGGTGTTCACCGAGAGTTATACGAGAGTCAGAGAGAGAGAGAGATTATTACGGCTTCACTTACAGAGACTTGTACATATTCTTTCTACTAACCCGCATTCCTGGATTACTAATCTTCATTTCAAGTTTGTATTCTTCCGTTCAATACACTTATTTTCCTATTTCAATTACTGGCGTTGTTTATTTATTTGTGCAGGATTTCATACCCGGAATCCACAACATGTACAAAGTTTGCATTCTCAACCGTCATGTTGCAAATTCAAGAATGCCTATCCTGTTATCAGTAGATTCTGGTGATATTCCACCCTTCAGTACTGCCAGCAGTATGTTAGCAATCAACAGAAAACCAGTTACAAGATTAGCATTTACGCCTATAATCCCAAATCATGCGACAGAGTATGATTCCCAGCCATGGTCAATCTTCAGGATGTTTTGCAGTTGAGTGGCATGTCTTGTGGTCCTCTTCGGTCAGGGAGTTTATAGGTTAGCTAAAGAGTTTCAACAAACTCATCCAGAAAAAAAATTGCTAATATTTTTTATTGGAATAGGGGTATTCTATATGGAAAAAATAATGATTGCATGTTGTGGAAAGTACTTAGAAGAAAGGGGAATCAGCAGCGTTCTGGTTGCCAATGAAATCTTTGGTCCACAAGTTGTCATGTCAGTTATGGAAGGTAGCTATTATGTGGAAGGAAAACTGGGAATGGTGATAATTGCTAAGTCTATGATCCATCTGCAGTTATCTACCGCTTTCAATGCAATCGATACAAACAATTATGGAGATCTGTTTGTCCGACTTACTCAGCTTAATTATTTATTTCGTGCAGGTGACCCCAATTTTGATTTGATTAGTGTGGCATGGGCAAGGTTGGAAGACGAGATTGCGAACCTTTTAGCAAATTTAGAAAATTTCAGGATAACTGGCAGCCTAAGAAGTCCATTATTTGAATACTAAGACACATCTCTTAACTGCATTGCCCCAATCCTGCGTGAGCACACAAGATCATTCCGTGAAGGAGACTGGAATCTGCACTTATCAGCAGTTCGGTACTTTGCGTTTGACCGTTTCAATTAGAAAAGGAGGTTCCCTTTTTACTTTGAAGATCGCCTTTCTTTAAAGGATAAATTTTCATCCACATGCGTATCATTTATGGCAGCTGTCAGTGTTGCACGTCCGACTGACGGCTAAGTACAGTAGTCAACTCGTCAACGGTATTTAGTGTCCTCCCCACGAGGGACAGATGTGGCACAAGGCCGGGTTTAATCTGGGCTACTCCCGAGCCCGTAGGCTCGGCCAAAAATAGACCGTTGATCCCGTATAAACGGGATCGGGTTGATCAACCACCCCGAACGAGGCTCTGCCCTTCGGCGGAACCTCGTCCGGGTTCCTCTCTGCTCAGAGGCAGAGAGTTCGACCTTTAACTCGTCAACCGTAGTTAACTCGTCAACGGTATTTAGTGTCCTCCCCACGAGGGACAGATGTGGCACAAGGCCGGGTTTAAAGTGGGGCATTCCCGAGCTCGTAGGCTCGGCCAAAAATAGCCCGTAGATCCCGCATAAACGGGATCGGGTTGGTCAACCACCCCGAACGAGGGTCTGCCCTTCGGCGGAACCTCGTCCGGGTTCCTCTCTGCTCAGAGGCAGAGAGTTCGACCTTTAACTCGTCAACCGTGGTTAACTCGTCAACTGTCTACAGTCCTCTTGCGAGGCATAATATAATCATAAGACGAGTCTATTTCGTCCATGAAGGTAGGTCCCCATAACGCACCCCTTTCCAAGCCTTTACCCCCACAGGAGTCTCAATATCGTCTCCTTTTTGGATTGATGACGAGAGGGTCCGTGAACTTCCGCTTTCTTTTAGATCTTCGCGGTTCCGGAGTTGCTTGGAGTATTTGAATGTCGAAGGTGTCGTAGATGGTATCTATCACCACTTCTCCCTGGGGAGTACTGCTGCAGTCATTCAACAGTCGATTCCTGATTTGATTCAGGTGTCACTTATGAGAGAAAAGATGGCTTTGGATTATGTAGACCATATTTCCAATCCTCTTTTTCTATAGTACCTTGTTCCAAGAAAGATGTATTATTTTTAAACATCTTAAAAAATACTTTTTCTCCTGAGCTGTACTTTTTCTTTGGTACAATAGAGGTCGGACCTTGTTTTGTTTGTTTGGGCAGGAATTTATCGAAAATGGATCTTACTTTGCCCGTAAACATTATTTCTGCCGGAGATAGTGAAGCTGGCGCGTTAACATTTGGCGTGATCCTGTACACTTGTAAAATCTGCTGCAGGGCCTTTTCCTTTGGGGTGCCGCAAGCTTTTTTTCAGGGCTCTTTTTAGGGTGTCAACAAAAAGTTCTGCTTGACCATTCGATCTCGGGTGATATGTGGGGGGGGTTCGTAATGTGTCTTATCTGAAAAATCTCGCAGAACTCTTTAAAATCAGGAGATTGAGTTCCGTTGCCATTAACCAAGCAATTTACTACCCCAAAACGAGCGAATAGTTCGTGAAGGTAGCTTATTGTTGATATCGTAGTAGGATATTTACATCGGAACATTTCCGGCCATTTTGAATAACTATCTACTACGATTAGATAGTAGAATCCCTCTAGCGGTCCCGTAAAGTCCAGGGGATCCTTGACCAAGGTCGGTCCGTCTTTGGCCACGGTTAATGTGTGATAGGTGGTGCTTTTGCCGCGAATGCACAGCCCTTACACGTGTTGACCGTATTTTCGATGTCTTGGTCCATTTTAGGCCAGTATACGTAGCTGCGCATTAGACTTTTCATCTATTTTTCCCCGGATGCCCAATCCTTCAGGATTCTTTTCTGTAGATTTTATTGAATGACGACTCTCTCGCTGTATAGGAGTACCTCGTCACATAGGGAAAAACTGTCTTTTCTTGGTCCTTTTCTGAAATTATTTTTTTGTTGTGCTAATGAATTCATCATTGCGGGCTTCATTCTTTATTTCTTGTAGCGTCACAGAAATTTCTCTTATAGTGCTACACAATAAAGTTTTTATTTCCCCCTCCGTTTGTAGTGAAGCGATCACAGAATCTTCTAGGGGTTCCCTACGTCTTGGAACCAGTCTGGAAAGTCCGTCAGCGTGACCGATCTTTTTCGAGGTGAGGTATTCCAACTTGAAGTTGTAACTTAGGAGAATTGTCTCCCACCTCAGCAGTCTATTTGCCGTATAACCGGGTAACCCTTTTGTTTGACCCGTCTCCGTGTATGTAAGGGTGAAATTTTGTGACTGCGTAAATGATCGCTAATGCCTCTTTCTCTATTTGGGAAAATTTTTTTTTCCGCTGGGAGCAGGGTGCTTGATGCGTGAGCGATGGGCTTTTGCGTTCCATCTGGCATATTATGAAGGATACACGCTCCTATTCCATGCGAGCTTGCGTCGCTATCAACTACGATCTCGAGGTTAGAGTCGTAGTGCGTCAGGAATAAATCCGATGTTAGGATTTTGATAGTTTTCTCGAATGCCTTCTTATCTTTCCTTAAGAAGTTCGTTCAGCGGGGCGCGGAGGTTATGCATGTTTGGAATAAACGCTTGGTAGTAATTCGCTAACCTCCCAAAACTCTGTAGCTCTGTGACGTTTTCAGGAGCCGTCATGTCCTTAATTGCAATGGCCCTTTCTGAGCCCGGTCTCCTACCGTCTTTGTCAATGATGTGACCCAAATATTTAATTTCTTTCACGAAGAAGTCACATTTGCTTTCCTTTATTTTGAAGCCATAGTCTTGTATTCATGAAAATACTTTGTGGATGTGTTCCCGGTGTTGTTCCAAGCTTTTACCGTTTATTAGTATGTCGTCTAGGTAAGCCGTTGAAAAATCAAAGACTTTGACTACAAATGCAAGCCTTTCAAACTTGTATAAACCTCTATGTGTTTTATACATAGTAATTTTGAGCTTTCTTCCTCAACGCTGAGATCGATTTTTGAAAAGAACTTGCCTCCATTAAGTTTCGTAAAAACTTCTTCCGGGCTTGGAAGTGGGTAGTGATAATTTCCTAGTGCTGCGTTTAGTCCAGTATAAAAATCTGCGCACACGCGGATTTCTTTAAACTTCTTTTTCACATACACTACTGGTGCTGCCCACTAGCTATATTCCACTTCAGATAAAATGCCAGTCTCTACAAGTCTGACTAATTCCTTGCCCCCTCCCACGAGGGATTGATGTGGCACAAGGCACAAGGCCTAGATTAACGAGGTAATCCCGAGCCCGTAGGCTCGGCCAAAAAATGACCGTAGTAACTGTAAAAACAGAATCGGGTTGGTCAACCTCCCCGAATGAGAATCTGCACTTCGGTGGAGCCTCGTCTGGGTTCCTCTCTACTCAGATGCAGAGAGTTAGACCGTCTGTCAACTCGTCAACAGTAGTCAACTCGTCAACCGTAGTCAACTCGTCAACTGTATTTACTTTCCCCCCCACGAGAGATAGATGTGCAAAAAAGCCGAGTTTAAAGTGGGGTATCCTGAGCCCGTAGGCTCGGCCAAAAAAATGCCCGTGGATCGCGTATAAAGGGGATCGAGTTGGTTAACCTCCCCGAACGAGGATCTGCCCTTTGGCGGAGCCTCGTCCGGGTTCCTCTCTGCTCAGAGGCAGACAGTCCGACCGTTAACTCCTCAACCATAGTTAAGTAATAGTTAGCCACACCCCACGAGAGTTACATGTGGCACAAGACCAGGTTTAATGTGGGTTTTCCAAACATATTCCCTATTTGAACCCGTAAGAACGGGTTCAGGGATAGTCTACTACCCCGAACGAGACTCTGCCGTTCGGCATAGCCTCGTCCGGGTTCCTCTCTGCACTTGGGCAGAGAGTTCGACCAAATAACTAGACGCGGGGCCATAAACCGTAGGTAAGTCGTCAACAGTCCTCTTGCGAGGCATAATATAATCATAAGACAAGTCTATTTTATCCATGAAGGTAGGTCCCCATAACAATTATGGATCTTGACACCCCAGGAAACAGCTCACTTCTTCTTGACTAGAAACACAAGAGCTTAGGAGAATTATTGACTCATTTGGTTATTATGAATAAACACGAGATCATGTATAACATGGATTTCCACTTAAGACAATTTTAATGACACACCCAAACAATTTATTGTTCTGAATTATTTGCTATGAGCGCAGTGTGTGAGAGATGAAACTCTACTCCCAAAATATGACTGCTTAGGCATTCAAATTTGTTGAAGATTCAGCTTTACTGAATGATAAAAACTGACCCGTTGTGTAAAGGATGTCTTTTGCTGTGTTCGCAAATTTTGATAAAATGTAAAATGTAGTTATGCTATGACCCAATATAAGAGTCCATAACTTTATACCGGTACATTTCTGAGCCATTATTGTAATATGATTCTGAATCAGCATAACATTTCCGACGATATGGTATATATCATGCCCATATATTGAAAAAATTATTTTTGGTGACTAGGGCTTATGCTCTGAAATGGCCACCATCTTTAATTCAATATGGCGGACAAATGACAAACACCAAACTTTTTGATCCACACCTGCCTTATTAACAGGATCTGAAATTAAACCAAATCAATCCAAATATACACATTCAACCTATCACAACTCCAAGAGTAATAGATCTCATATAAATTTCAAGATAACGGCTGAATTACAGAATTTGCGCTGTTCATTTTATATAATAGCAGATTACATCTACTCGACAAGGACTAGATTTTTCATCGAAACACAAACTTTGTTCTTCTTATCTATCTATCTATCTATCTATCTATCTATCTATCTATCTATCTACACACACACACATATATATATGTATATATATATATATATATTTATATATCTCTGTGTGTGTGTGTGTGTGTGTGTGTGTGTGTGTGTGTGTGTGTGTGTGTGTAGACTACGAAATATCCCGACGAGAGATGTGCATTGTTTGAATAAGTTGAGCTTCCCTTTGCTGTAATAGCTTCTGTCACTTTATGATAAAAGCACACCTAGCTTGAAGGTAGTTTCTCTTTAAACTGAATATAGGTTCGATATTCTTGTTGCCAGAGGCCAGGTTTTCT
>OZ038480.1:95581823-95626823 GCA_964036315.1 Acanthosepion esculentum | reverse complement strand
ATTTATGACAATCTACTCTTTTGAGAATTAAGCGACGGGGAGAAGAATCCTTCCATTTCATATCTGTTCACGACCGGAGCTGTCGAGCGTTTTTTTTCTCTATATTTTTAAACTCGAGAACGTTTAGATCTTCTATTAAAGGAAACACTTTCCGGCTTATACAGGATGCGATTGTTAAATTGTCGTCTAAATTACGCAAAAAAATAACACTGAGGGAAGCTCATTTTGACAGATATATTTTACCAGAATTACACAAAAATATCTTGAAATACTAAATAGTAAATTTTTTCAAGAAAATCGCCATTGATTTTTAACCACGTCTTCAGAATCTCCTGCAACTCTTCTGGACGATCTCCTTGTTCAAGTTTGTGAATGCTGCCATACATCTTGCTTCTAGTTGATATTTGCTGTTACAAAGAGTTTTGTTGGTCTCTGGCTCAATTGCGCCCCATATATAATAATCAGCAGGGTGGCAGTCCGTGGAGTTAGGTGACCAGATACAAAGGGTGATGTGGTCGCAGAAATTGTCTGACAGCCATGACTGGGTTCCTCTGCTTGTGTGGAATGGTGCAGAGTCCTGTTGCTAGACATTGCTTCTTCCAGCAGCCGCACTCTTGACCCAGGGTAGCGCTATCTCCTGAAGGTACTTGATGTAGGACTCCGTGTTGAGTCGAAGGCCCAGTGTGAAGATGGATGGAGACATAACGCCACCATCACTAGTGATCACTCCGAACACCTTCGTAATCACCATTATACTCATCCAACTCTTTCTGAACCCTCTGCATTGTCCACCGAAACACCCTGAAATATTTCCATTGGTGCTTCCGGCGCGAATGCCAAGTAGTACAGCATGACGTTTCCAAATTTCTGGCGGAGTGAATTGCGTCATAATGCTCCTATTCTTACAGTCAGCAATCAACTGAAAACCACTATACTGTGTAATCGACAAAAATCAAAAAGAAACAACACACATACCAGAAATTTTAAAAAATATATAATGGCAACAATTTATCCATCGCACCCTGTATATGGGATTTCAAATTTCCAGTATCGCTACTCGTGTATTTATGATGGCATTATTAAATAAAACCCAGAGGATTTTTTTTATCAATTCACCCCAAACAAGGCGATAATGCCACTAAGGCACATAGGCGTAATTAGGAGTGAAAGAGAATTAGAAGTCTTTCATAGGAACCGGAAGTCTAATCCTAAACAAGAAACCACAGATAAACGTCTACACCTGTTCTAAAGAACGGAGAGGAGTGTTAACCTGTCGATAGGCGAAGCTATCTACTATTTTGGGGAAAAAATATCTTCCCCAGCAATATTCATTTTTAATTATTTTCAAAGTCCTCAATTTTAAATTGTTTTTGGTCGACATTTACTTATAGCATTTTACACGTTTTCTAGTGTGAAAATTTGAAAATACGTTTAATTTATAATGAATGTTCATTTTTTTTTTAAATTATGTTTCACAACCATTTTTTTTCTTTTTATGTGCCGTGTCCATTCAGGATGTAGTCGATCATGACTCTCCACCTCCCTTTATCACTTGCAGCTCTCAAGTTCCTTCCTTCTGGCACCTCCCTCAGATCACGTTCTGTCATCCACTTGCTTGAGGTCTCTAAGTATGTCAAGCGTTGTTTTCCCGTCTCTCTCTTTCCCTCAATTCAACCCGTGAGTATCATATTTTAATCTGTCTTGCTGCTGGACAAAATGATCATCTTCCAAACTAAAGGCAGAATAGGATATATAAATGTCTATATATCAGAACAATTTTAGGCAATTAAAACTCTATCTAACGCGCCTCGTCCTAGAAAAAAAACTTCACTGGACCGAAGCAATGTATCCACCGATGAAACCATACATATGTAGACAGGGAGACACAAACGTACACATCGATGTCAAACGCCAAAATAAAAACACTAATTTATAAAGTTAAAACAAAATTAGACCGGCTGGGCTATGTATCTAGACACATCTAATACCAAAAAACAAAAACAAAAAAAGAATATTAAATTATTTTTCGAAAAAATTACACACCCTCAGGGCCTCCCCCGATGCACACGTTTACATATTACACCACTACATACACGTGATACCCTCAACAAGAACACCACCCCAGTCCAAAACACTAGTTTTAACTGCGGGTAAGTTAAACCATTGGAAGCGAACCCACTGACTAGTTTAACTGTTTTCTTGATCTCCAAAATAAAAAAAAGGTTCATTTTTTAGGCATAATTTAAAATGTTTTTTATGTTATTATTTAAATCTCATTGGCAATCAGCCAATTATCACAAGATATATTAAAATCTGAAAATATATTTGTTTGTTTCTAGTGATAACCGCAGTTAAATTAAACCAAGGGAACCACTGGTAAGTTTAAAAGTGATTGAAAATTACCTCCAAAATAAAAAAAAGTGGATTTAGCTTTCTTGGTTGTTTTAGGTATAGTTTTAAATATTTTTTTAAAATGTCAAACTCATTTGCAATCAGTTAATTATCACAAGTTATATTGAAATCTGAAAAAAACTAAATAGTAATGTATTTTTCTTTCAGAAATCTAAAATAAAATTATATCCTCCTACCTTCTGGAAAGTGAAGATTAATATCAACGCATTAGACTCTGGTTACGATGTGTACAGAATATAGCGCATTGTCTCCGCTTAGGCATTTTTTTTTAATTCTTTACCGAGAAAGCGGAAGTTGCCGACCTCTTCATCCAATGACAGACATTTTTTGTTGAGTCATAGAAAGAAGCAATGTGTTATAAGCACTTTCGATGGCATCTTTATAGTCACAATATATCTACACTGGTCTTGCCTTCACTATTTCTCCTTGCCCACTCTTTCTCTTCACCACAATACCCCCCCTCTATCTATGTATCGTTTTATTCTCTTTCAGTTCTGCGATGATTGTATTATTGTGTGCGTGTGGATTTTCGCCATCATCGCGCATATACATATATCTATGTCCAATATATATTTCTTCAAACGATATTTTTTAGTAGATATCCGTGTATGAAATAGACGCGGGTTTTATTTTATTTTACGTTTAGAATAATAAAAATAACGAATTAAAAATAAATCAATTACCTCTGTACAATAGGTATTTCTACAGAATTAATGAACTTTTTAATCCGATATATTTGTATTAAGATTTTTAGTGGATACACGCATTTAAGTATACACTTAGCTTTTTTTTTTTTTTTTTTTTAGTTTTAATCAGTATTTCCTTCGTCTAGCGGACTGTTTACTCTACAAGAAAATATTGTTTAAAATAAAATAAAAAATGGAATGTCTATATATACATATATATATATATATATATATATATATATATTTATATATATATATATCTTACAAACATATATATATATATGACGATTGCACTAGCATGAAACAGACTGTCGCCTCTAAGTGCTGACTTCCATGTCTACTTTTATATATATATATATATATATATATATATATATATATATATATATATATATATATTTGGATTGATGTGAGTTTGTGACCCTGGGTTTCACGCTATTTGCGATCGTCATGCAAACTCGGGTAACAAACACACATCAAGCCAACTAAATATGTTAGCTCTATCACTGATATTGAGCGCTTTCCAATAAGTACCGCACATAATAAAATTATTATATATATAAAATTGCACATATATATATATATATATATATATATATATATATACATATTTTACATATATATATATATATATATATATATATATATATATATATATATATATATATATATATATATATATATATATATATAATGAGAAAGAATAGTAATCCGGTGTTCTTATTAATATCTTTATTTTTACAGTGCTCGATGCAAATTTACACAGCCTAAATATTACTAATGGAACCATATTTTTAAATTAGTAAATATATATATATATATATATATATATATATATATATATATATATATATGTGTGTGTGTGTGTGTGTGTGAAATGTGTATATATATATATATATATATATATATATATATATGCATTTTATATATAATCATTTTATATTATATTATTATATATATATATATATATATATATATATATATATATGACCCACTCGTATACGAGGATACCCGTCTACTAGGACGGCTAGCCAATCCCTACTGTAGACGCTTGCTCAGGTGCATTCGTGTTTATCCAACACGCACGGATCCCACCTGTAGTTTATACTGCAACAATGCTGGGCAGACCTGAGTTACAGTTTCTGGGAAAGAGCGTGTTATCTAGCGTGATCAGTAATTTGAACAAGGCCAGCACGCTCAAGCCCTCGGCCACGATGACTTGTGACTTCGTGCTAGCTCAGCTATCGACGTCACCTAAGGATCCCGTCTACCTAATTTCACTCACAAGGCTTGGGGCAACCCGTGCTATTGTTTTCAGACACTTTCCAAAGGTGCTGCACGCTGGTATCGACCCCTCCAATCTGATATATGTTTATATTTTATGCATAGTTATATTTGTTTAAATGATATATCCATTCAGGACATAATCGATTATGACTTACGGTGAGTGTCCTTTTCTTTATATCCCTGAATTGCGATGGTTTCCTCATGCCTTCTAAAGGGATTTGGATTCAGAGATTCCCTTCTCTTTGACTGCTTAATACTCAAGTCTAGAGAAACTAGCCCATATCTATTTATAGTTATTTAGCCCATAGTTGAAGGGAGATTAGAGGAACAGATGCCTTTTGCCAACGACACTAATATAAACCTTAACGCAACGGAATTTAAACTTGTGCTGATTTCACTTTCCCCGTCACTATCCATTACACTACCCACATGTACACATATATCTATCTATCTATCTATCTATCACAGCCCGTTCTTATCTATCTATCTATCTATCTATCTATTCTATTCTATTCTATTCTATTCTATGTGTTCATTAAATTTCTGACTATTCCAACCGTTTTAATTATCTATTTAACTGATCTTTGTTATTTTTCTGATTATTCTATCTGTTTTAATTATCTAGCTAGCTATCTTTTAATCTGTTATTACATTATCTATCAATTTGTCTGTTACATTCTCTTCATCGATATCTTTCTGAGCATTCCGTCGGTCTGTCTATCTATCTATTTAATTTTTTCCTTTTTATCTTTCTGTCTATTCTACCTATCTATCTATGTATGCATCTATCTATATAACTGTCCTGATTATTCTCTCTGTATCTATTTATTTAATTCTGTTCATTGTTATCTTTCTAAATTTTCTATCTATCTATCTATCTATCTATCTATCTATCTATCTATCTATTTCAATCTCTTCATGATCTATCTATCTATCTATCTATCTATCTATCTGTTCATTTGTATCTTCTGACTATTCCATCTGTTATAATTATCTATCTATTTATTCCATCTATCTATTCGTGTGTGTGAGCCTAGTTAACTAATTGAATTCTATTTAAATAACTGATGTTTTTTTGGTGTGCCATGTCATTTCAGAAGGAAGGGATCATTGCTCTCCACCACTTCACGTGTTTTGTTTCTTTAATTAATCTCTTTACCATCCCTCTTTATTCCATTAAAAAAAGAAAATCTTTCAAATGTGTTACTCACTATTTCCTTCTGCAGCTTTTGTCAAATTCTTTAGGTTATCTCCCCTTATTAATTTTCCACGGATCTCAGCTGCCTCTTACAAATTCTAAGTATCAGCTTCTTTGTAGTTCCTGTTTTACTTAAAACTTAGTCGTTTGGTTTGTCACACGTACTGCCCCTGCTATTCATATATACACAATAGAGCAATCAAAAAGAAAGAAATTGTAAGCGAAACTGTCATACAAGTAGTACTTCAGATATATTCATCATCATATGCATCATGGTATGATTAATTTGGTATGCGTATTTTCTGCTTGTCAATGCACTTGATCTAGCTCATATTCCCTTAATCACATCTATATCGAAAATTGGACAGATGATATTTTCAGATGGATATTCAGTTTGTAAACCAACCAAGCTACGAAATCACTTACTCCCCCTCTCTCTTTCTCACTTTCTCTTTCTCTCTCTCTCTCTCTCTCTCTCTCTCTCACACACACACACACACACACACACACACACACACACACACACACATATATATATATATATAAATATATATATATATATATATATATATATATAATATTTTTAATCATTTCAACCCTTGCAAGGAAATAAAGGCCCAAAGAAACAAGGGGGATTGCTAAGAGTTAGAGAATATGAAAAGGAAAAAAAAACATTGTTAGTATATAGAGGACAATAAGAGAACATGTATTAAGCATGCAGAGAGAAGTATGAGAGAAGAAAATTTAACCAGAGAACTTACGGTTGGATCTAGATATTTCAATATATATATATATATATATATGTGTGTGAAATGGACAAATCCGACAATTATTTAAAGATATTTTATGTTTAACATTCTTTTTATAGATACAAGTATTTAAGTGAACGCTCTGTTTATAATAAACAGTATGAAATAACATTTACCGGCCTGAATGTCCGAAAAATTTTCATAGAAAATATTCGTCCTCCGACTGGATCTGAACCTGTATCCTATACGGAACTGGCATTTAGCTTGACGTGCCCTTAACCGATTTGGCCACAGATGTGCGTTCGGTGGGCAAGGTCGAATTTACTGCTTATAAACTTCAATCTTCCATGAATCTTTCACGTACATTCATAACTGCTCATGGCGTATCAAATGTAAACAAATGACGTCACACATTATGAAATGGACAAAGTCCGACAATTATTTAAAGACATTTTTATATTTAACATTCTTTTTAGAGATACAAGTATTAAAGTAAATGCTCTGTTGGAGGACGAATATTTTCTATGAAAATTTCTCGGACATTCAGGTCGGTAAATGTTATTTAATCCTGTTTATTATAAACAGAGCATTTACGTAAATACTTGTATCTATAAAAAGAATGTTAAACATGAAAATGGCTTTATATATATATATATATATATATATATATATATATATATATATATATATATATATATATATATGTATGTATATATTACGAATGAATGATTTTATTAGATATAGTGAATTTAGTGTACTATATAAGTTTTATTTTTTTTATTAGGGTCTGTGGTGGATGTATTAGTTTTTATTAATTTTTATGATGTTTTCGTCTTGTTTATAATTATCATGCATCTGTTTACGATATAAAAGGTTGATATGTTTGGGGTTAGTTGGAGGGGTATTATGTTCTATATGCTTTGTATAGAGGTCTCTGGTGGAATATCTTATTTGCTCGTCACCGATGTAGTTGGGGAAGTTGTTATTGATGAATATTTGTTTTATATTTTTAATGACACTTGCGTGTTGCAGAAAACCAATATCGTTTATAAATTTAAATGTCCTCTGGAAGATTGCATCTCCAACGATAAAAATATCTATGTTGAACACGCGACAACAACGCTTTCACGAAGGCTAAGTCTTTACCTGAATAACACGTCAAATATTTCTAAACATTTACAACCACATACCTGTCCACACTCTTAATTCAGAAAAATCCTCGTCGAAAATACCTCCATATATTTCCACGAAAATTGTAAACACAAGTTAAAAATTCCCGAAGCTATTTATATAAAAAAATTGAAACCAAATCTCAATAAAATTAATTACGAATACTCCACAAACATTTTAAAATATGTACAATAGATAGTTTTTAAATGTTAGCGCCTGTCATTAATAGTTTTTCCTTTATCAATTCTGGAATTTTTCCACAGCATACCCAGTTACCTCCCCTTAAACTAATACTCCACATACAAAAATGTTAATTTTCGGATGACCACAACAATTTTTGTCCTTCACAAACATGAACACTAAATACTTACTCTATAATTAACATTATCATGATGATAACATTATGCTATGTCGAAAGTACTCGGAATAAATACAATATATGTATCACTTGAGAACTTTCAGCAGTAACATCGATTTAAACAGATAGCACAAATCAAAGAAAAGAAAATAATGACATAGTGAATATCCTGATGTTCCACACTACTTCAAATATAAGACTAGGACGGAAATCTCCATCAATACTGGAGTGTTTAATAACAGGTGTTGGAATTATGAAAGCTATTTTCCCGAAAAATAGATTAATTTGAAGAAAAAAAACGCAAGTATCACTGGTTACTCGTGCAATGAATACCGAAGGTTTCTATGCAAGTAAACGACTTTTACTTCAGTTACGATATTTAGGGAAATCATAGATCGAAATTTAGAAATTTAAAAAGGCAGCAAGATGATTTTCGATAAATCGTCGGGCGTTCATTATTTTAAACAAATCACCTCAAACAAGGCGGGAGTTCCCCTAGCATGCAAGGGGTTACAAAGAGTGAGAGAAAGATTAAAGAGGTGTGTTTGGGGAAAAGGATAAAGAGAAGGACAGGGATCAAGGTTAAGGCATCAGAAGATGTCGATTGACATTACATTTGAATATTTGAAGATTATAGCTATCAAGGAAGCAGATGATAGGAAGGGAGTTCCACTGATGGGAGGTGCGAGATAAGAAGCTGTAGGAGCAGAAGCGATTGTTACATTTAGCCGTTTCGACAGTGGATGCGTTGGACCGAGATACCAGGCTAGTAGCGCGCTTAAATTCATGCACTTTGGGAACCAGTGAAAGTAGCTCGTCGGAGCAATTGCCATGAAAATAATAGTAGAAAAGACAGAGGGAAGCCACACCACGTCTGTGCAACAGTGACTGCAGACGAGTTGCCAGATCAGGACCAATCACGTTGCATATCCGTCCCTGGATTTTGTTGAGGACCTCGAGATGAATAGCGGGAACACCAGACCATATATGGCAGAAGTATTCCATGCAAGGACGAATGGTTGATTTGTCGATTTGAAGGATGGACTCAGGTGAGTAAAACCTTGTGGCGCGACACAGACCAACTTTCCTTGCGGTAGATGAAGCTATAGATTCAATGTAGTTGTTCTACTTCAGGTCACTGGACAGCGTGAGACCAAGCAAGTACAGAGAGGCGCTTTCGAATACTTGGGCATCAGCCATCCTGATGGCTGGCAGGTAGGGTTTTCTATGGAGGGGAAATGAGAGCAGTTTCGTTTTACAGGCATTAAAGTTTACAAGCCATTTCCTGTCACAGTCAACCATAGATTGGAAGTCCTTCTCGAGGCCTACGGCCAGGTTAGTTTTGTCAGTGATGCCGAATTTACTATTAAGGCAGGAGTAAATAGTAATGTTGTCATGGTACATGCCAACTTGGGAATTCATGATAGTTCTTTTATTGTTTAATATATATCATCATTTTTTATTTATCGGCGATGAGAAGAATAAGAAAATATAATATGTCAGAAATCCTTCATATTAAAAGTAAAAAATTACTTGGGCCTTAATCAAATTATTGGGAAAAAGGATGCAAATCAAACCGACCGATCAATTAGAATTATATAGATGGTGATTCGCCAATGCATGAAGGTCATTTGTTTGTCTTGGCGTTCGTGAAGATATAATATTCGGAACCAACAATCAAGCTACAAAAATTGAAATGTATGTGGATGAAGTAGTATCCAGTTGTTCAAATGTGGATCTGGTGTTTGATATCTCACATTGTGATAATAGAATATCTGCCAAGATATTTAATGAAAAAATTGATGGTAACGTAAACAAAAGAAAAATAGTCTAACTGAAATCGATTAGATTGTAAACCCAAAATGCATATTTAAGAAGAATATTCTTTATAAATTTAAAATTCCTAGCGTCTCGTTCGTACGCATGCGCAGTAGCATCAGCGTCAACATAAACTTAGTTCGATGAAGACCTAAATGATCAAACGTGTCACACGGAAATTTTAACGCTTCGCTTTCCTCTAAAAATGTTCATGATATATAAAAGAAATTTATAAATCGTTATTCCATATATATATATATATATATATATATATATATATATATATATATATATATATATATATATATATATATAAAGATTATTTAACTTTAAATAACTATTTATTGCTGTTGTTTTCCCCGATATCGATGTTTCTTGGTAACGTTACTTCTTCAAGGGGTTCTATTTTTAAATGATATTTCCAAATTTTTTCACTTTATTCCGCGTCGTTTCTATCCATTTTGTAGACGTGCGCATTCATGAATACAACGTTCTTTTACACGCGCACGTTCACGAAATTTTGCCCTTGTTTACATCTTCGTGTTTCCAGTTGTAGATTTTTCTTTCAGTTATAGATTTAAATTCAATAATATATACATATATATATATATATATATATATATATATATATATATATATATATATATGTGTGTGTGTGTGTGTGTGTGTGTGTCTGTGTCTGTGTCTGTGTCTGTGTGTGTGTGTGCAAATATATAGAAAAATAGGAAAGAACCGTTAGTTAATAATCCGAAGTACTTTAGTATTTTTGTTTTTATTTCTAAAAAACAGTGCTCGATATACACTAGAGCCTAAATTATAATTATTTATAATGATTCCATTGCTACACAGGAATTCCCATGTTTCAAAAACAGAAGCTAAATTGAAATTGGAAGTTTATAGTTTCTGTTTTTGAAACATGGGAATTCCTATGTAGCAATAGAATATATATATATATATATATATATATATATATGTTGGCAAAATTGTGCTTGTAAACCTGTCTTATTAATAATTGTATAGGTATATTATGCCTATTAAATTAATGTTCTTGTATGGGAATAATGTTTAAAAAATGTGGATTTATTTGTTATGTAAAATAACCCAAATTCGTAATGTGTACTCCAAGCTTGAACTACAGGATATGAATTTTGACGTTTTTTGTTGATTAACTACAGCCATTTTGCAAAATATCCATACACTGGAAAAGATGAACAATATATTTTAAATTTCTTTTAACAAGCTCTCCCCCACCAAATCAATCTGTCTATCCATGTATCTATCTATCTATCTATTTAAATATATTTTGACTTAGTAAGAACCAGGATGAAAGTTTGTACGTTTCATATAACCCCTCTCCGATACAATTTTTATACTCTTGCTCCTTCCCTTCTATTATACTTCACTTTGTGCGTTTATTTATGTATAAGAAATAAAACGTTAGGAAATTATTTAGACAGAATCATCTGAAGATACCGAAATGTAGCGTCATCGACTGATCTCCTTTCTTTTAATTCAAAAGTTGTGCAGGGTATTATACGTGTATTCAGCACTTTTTAATACTACTATTCCCTAGTCTAATTCAACTCTGACCAATAACTTTTTTATACGGCGAGAATAGAAATATAAACAATAATATTAATATAAATATATTTATAAAAATCAGATGAACGAAAATTATAAACAGGATGGTTTGGTTTGGTTTGTTGTTTTACGGCATATCAATCTCAATGTTTTATTTAATGCCGACAATTTTTTTTTTCTAGTAATATTTTGTTTTGTCAAAAGTCTATTTCTGGTAATATTTTTTTCCTCAAAATTGTATAGCTGGTAATATTATTTTCAAAAAATATATTGCTGGTAATAGTTTTTTTTTTCTTCAAAAATTTATTTCTGGTACTAATATTTTTACAAAGTATTTCTGGTATTAAAATCTATTGTTACACTTTTATAATGCTTTTTATCTCAGTTTCGGGGTTAACTATTTGCCCATAGCTGGGACCATAACAGGTGCTACCACCTCGGGTCAGAGTGGACCTGGGAACACCAGCAAATAAGAGGTGGTTCCACTCTCCTCAAAACCTCGTGATTACAGGCTTTGCTGTTGGACGTAGTTTATAGTCATATCCAGGACGCGGATGTAGTTTATCGTCATACCCAGGACAGTATAAACAGGATGCATGCAGAATTAATAACATTATAAAAAAATGCATAACACCAGTTGACAATAGCAAAAAAATTAGATTAATTATTTATTATGAAAAATTTAAAACCTCTAATATTATAGTTAAAAGTAACAATTCACCTCCCAGAACAAAGTTAAATAGAGCTAATATTATTTACGAATTCAAATGCCCATTAAGGAATTGTATTCCTCAAGAATCAACTTTCGTAAATAATTATATAGGCCACACTACAAATTGTTTACCACGCAAACTAACTCTACACCTTTCTGACAATAACTCAATTAGATCTCATTTAAATATTCATGGAGACCTGCCGGACAGTATTCGGAACATACTTGTCGACAACACTAATATAATAGCATCATCCACATGCAAAAGAAAAGGCTAATAATAATGGAAGCCATATTAATAAAAACAAACAAACCAACACTTAATAATATTAATTTGAACATGGATATAATATCGTGTCCGTTGTTTTGAAACAAAATAATCAAACATTTTATATAGCATACATATAACAAACTATTTCTAATTCTAACAGTTGAAATATAATCCTTGAAAATAAATTTATTTATTCTTCAGAATATATATATATATATATATATATATATATATATATATATATATATATATATATATATATATTATGAAATGGACAAAGTCCGGCAATTATTTTAAGACATTTTTATGTTTAACATTCTTTTCATAGATACAAATATTTAAGTAAATGCTCTGTTTATAATATAATTTCTCGGACATTCAAGTTGGTAAATGTTGTTTAATACTGTTTATTATAAACAGAGCATTTACTTAAATACTTGTATCTATAAAACGAATGTCAAACATAAAAATGTCTTTAAATACTTGTCGGATTTTGTCCATTTCGTAATGTGTGACGTCATTTGTTTACATTTGGTACGCCATGAGCAGATATGAATGTACGTGAAAGATTCATGGAAGATTGAAGTTTATAAGCAGTAGATTTAACCTAGCCAAACGAGCGATCCTCTTTGGCCAATTCGGTTAAAAGGCACGTCAGTCTATATGACTGTTCCGTATAGGATACAGGTTCGAATCCTGTCGGAGGACGAATATTTTCTATGAAAATTTCTCGGATATTCAAGCCGGTAAATGTTGTTTAATACTTTTGATTATAAACAGAGCATTTACTTAAATATTTGTATGTATAAATAGAATTTTAAACATAAAAATGTCTTAATATATATATATATATATATATATATATATATATATATAGCTTACAGCTATTGAAGTTTGATATAGAATCTCGACTTTTTGAGATGTCATTCTTTCTCTCTCTGACTTTTCCGCACAAATATATATATATATATATATATATATATATATATATATATATGCGTATTTCAGTGTTATATACATACACATGCATCTTTGTATATTGCATAGACATATAAACATGTTATCTATTTGTCGTAGTGTTCATAGTAATATTTGCACACATATACGTAGTACTGTGTTTGAATGCGTTTATGATTATATACATGTATATATCTAAAATATATTAATGTAAGGCTTCTTCAAATGTTGAAAGGATTGCAAATATAAATCCATATTAATCTTTCTTGATATCATTCGTGTTTCCGCTCTTCTTTCGATTGTTAGACAAATGGTAATGCGGAATATGTAGCTCCCGCAAAAAAATATGGGCTGTTGTTGGACTCTCACACAAAGTACATTCGGAATTCTTGCGTGAAAAACACCTTGTAATGCATTGAGAACAAGTTGGCGTCATGCTAATTACCTTAAGAGAAAAATTATTTTCATTTAGCAAATATCGCACGGATATATGACACTTTCGGTGGAGGAAGGGCGTATTCAACAAAACATTTCACTACAAATTAGTCATTATATCATATCAAAG
This sequence comes from Acanthosepion esculentum, assembly GCA_964036315.1. Taxonomy (NCBI): domain Eukaryota; kingdom Metazoa; phylum Mollusca; class Cephalopoda; order Sepiida; family Sepiidae; genus Acanthosepion; species Acanthosepion esculentum. The sequence continues at coordinate 95,613,059 of OZ038480.1, read as the reverse complement.
TATTTTACAAACAGAACCGATTACACAATATTTCAAGCTCAATTTAGGTTTATACTTCGCAACCATGCAATGAAAATAGGTAAGACAAACTAGATTTGTCTGCAGAATATCATTACTTTATTGTTACATAATTGTTGTAAAATCCTTAAGGATTTTGTCAAAAGCATTTTATTTTTCGTTGTATATTAATTTAAAATATTACTTTTTACAGGCTTTATTTTTTAAATGGAATAAAATTATTCAAAGTGTCAGAATATCGGGATTGTGCATGAAAATGACTGAAAGAAAGTGATCTAAATACATGAATGGAAAAGAGAGGTAACACACTTCTGTTATATTTACTGTTCAATACACTATTTATCTGCAACGTCTTGTTTTGTTATTTCTTAATCATTTGCTTGGTCACGATATATATATATATATATATATATATATATATATATACATATATATATATATATATATATATATATATATTACTTATATATATATGCATATATATTACATATATATTGCATATATATATTCGGATATATATAACAACACTTTATTTTTTTTTAAATCATTTCACCCCATGCTAGGCAGTAAAGCCAATCAGACCCAAGGGGTTACTGAATGTGAAAGAATAAGTAAAAAAAAAACATTGTTAAGGAACTAAAAGAGTAATCAAGAAGACAGTAGATAACGATTGGCAGCAAATCTGTGTCATATATATTAAAACGTATCATTAAAACCATAGCCGATAAATAGTTCTGACGTGGGCTTTGATGTCAGTCATGTCACCCAACTCGTTCACAAATATCGAGACTGTATACAACTACTTTCTCAGATAAGTGATTAAAATTGCTTTGAGCGAATGACCTGTGTAGATCTAAGGGAGGACAACCATTTTACGAACCTGTCGCAACGTAATCACAAAGAACTGTACCAAATAACAGAAACAACCTTGCTTGTGAACTTTCAACGGCACCAACAACTAACACAGACAGTACATATGACGCGTTCGGCGGAGGAAGTGCGTATTCAACACAAAAATCGAGAATTGCTTTTTTCACTACAAATTATTCATTATGGAATATCCATGTATTTTCCAAAAAAATCAGAGCCGATTACACAATATTTCAAGCTCAATTTATTTGTATTGTTAGTAACCATGCAATGAGATGTGTTAACAAATGGTAGATTTGTTTACGGAATATCGTTACATTCTTGTTACATAATTGTAGCAATATCATTAAGGCTTTTGTCAAAAGCATTTTATTTTTGGTCGTATATTAATTTAAAATATTTCTTTTTACAGGCTTTATTTTTGAAATGGAATAAGATCCTTCTAAATGTCTCTATTTCCCATCAAAATGACTAGAGGAAAGCGATCTAAAAACAACAATGGAAAACAGAGGAAACAAAGCGTAAAAACGAAATTGCTCCAGTTTGTTCATCTTAGGAAAATTAACATTGCAGTCAAACGTATTCTAAAATGCTGCCAATACAAAGGAGGGAATGAAAAATACCTCGAAGGTAGCATCAAAATTTATATTATTTTTATTTATTTGTCATGTAACTAAATACATTATTGTCAACAATGTTTACGTAAAACTTGATATTACATATTCTTATTGTTATTATTTTACTTAAGTTCAAAGTAGTCTTACTTTTACAATTCCTTCCGGCCAACCATGAAAAGAAATGTTGATCAAAACTATCTAAAACCTTTAAGCGAATAGTCCTTCAAAATTATCAAACGTTGAATACGCCTCTTCTCCGCCGAATGCGTCATATATTCACATACATTTTATTTAGGGTTTTGAATGGATTTTTACATATTATTGCTTTTCATCTCAATGTTTTTACCTTATGTGATATTGGTCTTTAAATACAATGAAGGTTGTGAAAAAGTGAAGTATCTTGAAAAAAGAAAAGAATATAATAAATGAGTAATGATAACGTTAGAGTTTGACATTCCTAAGTTATTGTTCAGTTTAACTTCTCAAAAAAAAGTCATCAATAGAACCATAACAGAAAAACAGAAAGTAAGCATGAAGAGCCTGGAATCAAACGAATAAATCGTTGTATATGAATGACCTGCTTTTGAAGAATAGGATGTGAATTCGAAGACACTTTTGAAATGTTCAGTTTCGTTTAACTATTTAAAAATTGAAAAAGCGAAACGTGACAAAAAGCAAAAAAAAACAAAAAAAAACAACAACAAAAATAACAGATACCATAATGCATATATAAACATAAAGGCATGAAACTAATATTTAAATTTGCGTAATAATTAAAAAAAATAACATTGTATCAAAATCTGAAACAATTTCAAATTATTACAAATTAACACATGTTCATAATATATATATATATATATATATATATATATATATATATATATATATATATATATATATATATATATATGTATGTATGTATGTATGTATAAAATCATATACTTACATTCGCCCATTCTACCGAGAAAGGAGAAATGCGCACATTTCCTACTAATGAATAGCAATACAATTTTCAAATAGGCTACAAACAAAGGGACTCTCTGCCCGCGTCATGACCTTCATGATATCAGGAAGCCATGCCCATGTCAGGAGAATTGTTGCCGTGTATGACGGCCGAGAAATAATCTCCCAAACATCCATTATTCTTTCTCGATTACTTCATGAATGCCGGGGAAGGGATGGACTAGAAATACGGGCAGCTGTTGATCGTTCATCGCTGCCTGATGTTTGACAGGGTAGGCGGTGAATGATCTTAATATTTTCAACACCTTCGCCTCATCGCGATTATCTCAGATTCAATATGATTTTTAGAATAACCCTCATCAATAATATTGCTATCATCGTCGTCATCAACGTCGTCCTTGGCTCCGTTTCTGACGTCATCAATATCATCATGATGCCGTTCATTTTGCCACCTCAGGCGCCGCCTGTTTTATCTTTAACATCTCCAACTTCGCTAACACTGTCATCCCATTCTTCATGATAACCATCACTGTTCATACCCCCGAAACCGTCCCCCGTAAGCATTGCAGATAACGTCTCCGTAACCATTAACATCAGAAACTCTACCCTAGTAACACTCCCCTCGAGTTAATCATTTTGAACTACAATAATGGTAATGGGATTATTTACACTAATTATATTGATTTGAAATATATTTGATATTCAGAATGGTAATATCCTTTTCTTGGATAGAAAACGTTTGCCAAACATTGACAGAACAGCTAGTATTTCTGCTATTTGAAATATATAAAATCATTCCTTAAAACAATTTTATCATGAAAATAGGTTTCTCAAGTTCAGTAGCTGTTATCGAACATTCCAGGCTTGATAGGAGTTTCCCTCCTAACGTTTGCTTTGTGGTAGTGTGGAATATCAACATTTTGATTATATCATTATGTGATCTATGCGTTACATGTGGTGCCCATTTTCTATGTTAAATATCCATTTCTGCTGTTAAAATTCCTCAAGTGGTGTGTTATTTGTTCTCTGGTACAGATCCTTGTGATTCTGTAACTCCAGTCCAAAATGTTCGAATAAGTGTGGTCTTCGCCAAGCTACACATCACTCACTCGCTCAAAGGCCTTTTTAAACATTGATCTTGAAAATCGGTTCTGAACAGCGGAAAATGTATATATATTTCTGAACGGATTTAGCGTCAGGAATGACTTCCATATAAATGTGTAGATCTGATGATAATATTAAAGAACATGACGTCGAAGGATATTGGTCTTCGCCAAGCTACACAGCCTCCACTTTCTCCAAGCATTTTTTATCCATTGATCTTATAAATCGTTTCTATACTGTTGATAATTTAAATATTTCTGACCGGTTTTGGCACCAAGTATGACATCCATATAAATGTCTAGATCTGACGGCACTATTTAAGAACATGAATTTCGGTGAAGTGTGGTCTTCTACAAGCTACACAGCCTTCATTCACGCTATGCCCATTTTAACCACTGATCTTAGGAATCGGATTCTATACAGATGACAGTTTATCTATTTCAGAAAGTTTATGGCGCCATGCATGACATCCATTTAAAAGTATACTTCTGATGATATTATTTAAGTACATGGCATTCGAAGGGGTATGATCTTCACCAAGCTATACAAACTTCACTGAGTCAAGGTACTTTTTAACTATTGAGCAGAGAAATCGGTTCAATATAGATGGAAAATTTTGATATTTTGGAACGTGTTCGACGTCGTGCATGACATCCATATAAAAGTCTTGATATCAAGATACTATTTAAGAACATACCGTTCGAAGGAGTGTGATCTTCGCCAGGCTACACAGACTTCACTCGCTCAAAGCCCATTTTAACGTTTGATCTTAAAAGTCGATTCTATACAGATAATAAATTAAATATCTCGGAACAGGTTTGGCGCTCTGCATGTCATTCATATAAAAGTCTACTTGTGATGATACTATTTAAGAACATGTTCTAATGAGCGTGGTCTTTGTCAAGATAGAGAGTGTTCATTCGCAATTTAATATCATGACGTTCGATAGAATGTTGTCTTCGCCAACATATACATACTTCACTCGCTCAAAGCCCTTTATAAAAATTGATCTTAAAAATCGGTTTTACACAGCTGACAATTTAGATGTTTCGGAACGGGTATTGATGATATTCATATAAATGGCTAGATATGGCAATATCATTTAAGAAAATATTGTTCGACGGAGTGTTGTCTTAGCCAAGCTGCACTGCCTTCAGTCAAAGTTCTTTTTAACATTTGATATTAGAAATTGGTTCTATATAGCTGATGATTTATTTATTTCTGAACGGTTTGGGCGCCATATATGACATCCATATAAAAGTCTACTTCTGATGATACCATTTAAGAACATTGTCATTCCAATGAGTGTCGTCTTCTCCATGCTACAGAGTATACACTCGCTCAAAACAATTTTTAACCATTAACCTTACAAATCTGTTCTACACAGCTGACAATTTAGATATTTCTGAACGGGTTTGGGTGCCATGTATGACATCCATATAAAGTCTACTTCGGCCGATGCTATTTAGGAACATGACTTTCGAAAAAGTGTGGTCTTGGCCAGGCGAGACAGCCTAAACTTTCTCAAAGCCTTTTTTATCCACTGATCTTTCAACTCATTTCTTTACTGCTGAGAATTTAGATATTTCTGAAAGGTATTGGCGCCATGCATGGCATCCATATAAGCGACTACCCCTGAAGTTAATATTCAAGAACATGACGTTCGAAGGAGCGTGGTTTTTGCTCTGCTACACAGACTTAACTCACTCAAAGCCCTTTTTAAACATTCATCTTAAAAATCGGTTTTACACAGCTGACAAATTAGAACTTTCGAAACGGGTATAGAGTCATCCATGATTGTCTAGATATAGCAATAACATTTAAGAACACACGCTCAAAGTCCTTGTTAACCATTGATCTTACAAATCCGTTCGATACATATGACAATTTAAAGAGTTCAGAATGGGTTTGAAGCCATTCATGATATCCATGTAATTCTTTACTTCTAATGATTCTATTTTAAAACATGACGTTCGCAAGAGTGTGGTCTTCGTCAAGATAGAGAGCGTTCACTCGCTCAAAGAAATGTTTAAACTTTGATATTACAAATTGCTTCTAGAAGCTGACAATGAATAATATTGCTTGAATGATATAATCAAAATGTTGATATTCCACACTACCACAAGGGAATTCCAGGCACCATCAGGATCTTTTGCTGCGATTCACGTGATCTGACCCTACTAAGGGTTTATTGAAATTTTGGCCATCACACAAACACTGCGTGATCTGCGCCCCATCCTCCCGTGTACCCGGTCAAGGACGAAAAGAACCCACGTGACTGTCTTTGGGGACAGCAAAAATCTAAAAAAGCATTTTCAGTTTCCATCTGACCAGTGGCAGATGAACATAGCTGGGCAAAATCGTCCCGATTCCAAATGGACTGCCAACTGAAATGAAGAGGACAGCAAAGTCTGTCGACTAGAGATGAGAGTGCTGATACGAAACGGAATCGACCAACGAAACACCTGTACGAGATGCTGTGAAACCCCAAACATTTCCGAAAGAAAAGGAACCCAGGAAAATTGCGGGCCGACCAAAATATTGTGTTAGCATACGAACTCTCGCCTCGGCGAATCAGAACTTTGTGTGGAAACGTCAACTCGACTGACAGATAATTTGATTCTCTTGGCTTGATCTTTTTTTAGGTATATGTATGTATTCGCTCGCATCTTCTGTTCTTTCATAGCCCCCTTCCCCTTTGTTAAATGAATTTTCTTTTTCTTTTTTTACCTGTCTATGTATTTATAAATAAAGGTTTTATTTTGAAATCCATCGTCTTGCGTCAGTTCTTCGTTGACTCCCTTGTGTTGCTTCCATTCCTGAGTGAAGACCGAGAAAAGATCCCACGTTTTCTTTTTTTTAAAACCCGTGGTTGATCTATATGCTACAAGTTCGTAACAATATGAAAGTCTCGGTGCTATTTCAGAATATGACGACGTTACTGACTTTGTAGCAACTTGCGGTCTTGAGCGAAACTAGATCTGGCGCAACATATTCTATGTTCTCTTTCCTTGGTTTTTCTTATAGAGAAATATTCGTCATTCATATATTTTTACCCAATACAGAATTTTCGATCTATATGTAAATAATCGTTTTCATTATTTTCGCACTGTTATATTATAACAGATCTCGTGGTAGGCGTGAATACTTTTCTTCTACGCCCAAATGTATGGATTACATAACAGAGTAATTCGGACACGCTAGCCTTGGAGAGGGTCATCTCTGAATTTAAAATCGAGAAGACGATAACGTGAAATCACACCGATATCTTGCCTAAGATTTAATGACCCTGGCAGGTAGATATGAAAAAGGACCTATGGAACGTCATATTCGCTTTCACCCTAGAATGAAACTGCATTTAGAATATATATTTGCTCAACCGAGCCAGTAAATAACAGCTTATGGTTTTCATGATTTTGCTCTATTGAATGCCTGGTGGATAATTATTCACACAACCATTTTTCATCGCCTGTATTTTAAGAACTCTTACAGAGATGCAGTCTTTTAGAAAGCCATTAATTCGTTAATTTAGGAAAATTGGATGTACTATGGTAATACTAATAGAAATGTATGGAAATGTTCGGCCTTCATTAACCGAGCAGCCAATGTTGCTCTCATTTGAAGTTTGTAAAGTATTTCTACTAAAATAATTAATCATAAAAATTCGTTTCTGATGTCCAGTAACTTTTTTAGCTCTTTCCAGTATTTATGTGAATTTCCTTCGTTATGATATCAATTGTCGTTACCAGGAAGATAAATAATTTTATATCATCATCATCATCATCATCATCATCATCATCATCATCATCATCATCGAGAATCTTACCACAAACACTGCCTTCGTAATCAATGACGATAAACTTCATCAAAATAATCGTCCCCATAGGATTATCACTATTAACGTGAACACCACCATGAAAACATCACCATGATCTGTGGAGATCTAAAACAGTTGCGTCTTGAACATTTGCGTCCCAGAAAATTGCGTACCAGACAATTGCTTCCCTGGATACTTGCGTCCTTAGACAAATGCGTTTCTGGCTAATTCTGACAATTTTTTGAAGCTTTTAAAGGCAATTACCTTACATTTAAAAAAAAACAAAACAACATAGGTATTAATCATAATTTTTTTTTAAAGAAATAAAAGGAATTTTTGTTTCAAATGTAATGATAGATTAACAGTGTTGAAAGATCGCTCTACACATCGCCAGTATTGTTTTGTTTCATCGGCGTTTTTCTTATGAGAGTGGTCGCTGTAATTTTCATCGTCCACAAATAGCTTTTCACCAGTGTTTGATTTTCCGAACGTAGCCATGTGTTCCAAGTAATAATATAATCTATAAAATCCAGAATCAATTAGATGTTTGTGGTACTCAGTGCTAGAGTGAACTGAAACTGCTAGCTTAGATTTCTTTTGCTTTAAAAAATAAATTTTCATTTATGGTAACTACATTTCTGTTTATTTAAAATAATTAAATTTATTGGTGTGCAAATTTCTATATTAAAAAATTATTTAAAACATGGTAACTTCAAAATTTTATTAGAGGTACGCAATTATCTAAGGACGCATTTGTCTAAGGGCGCAAATGTCTAGGGACGTAATTGTGCGCCCACCGTTCACTGAATGTAAAAAGAATAGGTGAATGGGCCTATGTCTTCTACATTGCACCAGAAAGTGTGCCAGGTCCTTTTTGAAACTCGGTTGGTAAACAAATGAAAAGCATAATATATAGAAAAACAATGATTCGTCTTTTCATTTGCAAATCTGGAGATATTCATCTCCTGTTCACTTGAGTGTTTCCCTGTTTCTGTTCACTCCGAGAATAAAAAAAAACTCGTGGACTAAAGATGTTTAATCAGCGAAATCTTGAGAGAGGACCTCGGGGTGTATATTCACAACTGGACAAAGAGCCAAAAAATACGTGCCGTTTATGGAGTGCATTTGCTGAGGACATTGATTCTAAACGGTTTGCTATGTTCAGAAGGCGAAATCTTGATCTGGAAGTGAAGGATCATACCGGCAGGACTGCCCAAGTTGATGATGATCAAATGGAAACGATGTTTAAAAGTACTGTATGTCACACAGCACAGAACATCGTAGAGATATTCTACCTATCTCATCTCATATGTTAAACGAAAAACCCTTGGATACGCTGATCGCTATGCTGTTAACTTGCCTCACCATGAAAAAGAAACATTCAATGTACCAGTTTTCCATCTGCGATTCTCTGCCGAAACAACAAAAAGAGCGACCCCTTTGTGAAAAGAAGAAATATCGCAGGCGATGAAAAATGTTTTGCTTACAACAATGAGAGAAAACCTTTTCTGGAGAAGACGAAACAACTCACTGAAGGGTATGTTCGATAAGATTGGAAGGACGTTGTGCATTACGAGCAGTCAGTCAGTTATGTGCCATGCGTGATATACGCTTAGGCGATCATGTATCTTTCGATACATGAATGACGAGGTAGAATTTTTTTCCCGCAATAGGTTGCCATTTCTTTCTGTGGTAGACTAATTGCCATCCATGTCTATAGAACTCGGTCTGTCCTGCTATTTACCCATATCTGGGGGGAGGAGAAGAGGATTCATACCTTTCATAAGGGTATTAGCATGTAAGTGAACGTGGATTCGACTGGAATTCGAACTCAGCTCTCTGATTCCCCAATGCGAGCCGGTCCACCACGAGCAATATCCTCAAAATTAGACGGTGATTTCAGACAGGTGAAACGATTAAAAACACCAATAGATGCAATCGAATTGGTCAAACGGCAGGTCACCGTTTTCAACCAGGACAACGCCTGACCTCAGTTTGCAGACCTGGTAGAAATTGGTACTGCTTGGTTGGGATGTCATACCCCATCCAAAGTCCTCAACGGAACATTCACCTTCTGATTATCATTTATTACGATGGCTAAAATTCGTTTTAAGTGAGTAACTTCAAAATTGTTTAAGGTTGCAAAAAAGAATATGTAAACCATTCTATTACCTAAAAAGAGGCCATGTTTTGGGAGAATGAAATCAAGAAGCTCTCTAAAAGATGGCTAAAGTAGCAGACATAGCTTTTAATAAATCAATGCACAAATATAAAAATAAATGACTACGGAATTCACTTAAAAAAAACCTGCGAATATTATTTCGGGTCTATATAGAGTATCGGTTATATATATTTCCGGTATAGATTGTTGCTCATATATATGTTGGTTATATATATATATATATATATATATATATATATATATATATATATATATATATATATATATATATATATATATATATACACAAACATATATACATATATATATATATATAAATGTTTGTGTTTGTCTACATATGTATGTGGGGATGTATATATATATATATATATATATATATATATATAACTACTGATAAGATTATTGGAGCATAACATTCTAGAATATTCCATTTGAATAATCTTGAGTATTAAACAATTTAAATGTTTTAAAATCTGAAATTTGCATTGTTCGAATACTTTTTTCATCCATTAAAATGGATAAATGGGATTTATTTCGATTATATCGAATTTTTCTGTTTTCTATGAAAGTTTAGTTATTATGCATCTGCGTATAGTTAATTATATGAAAAACATGTTTATTCACTCGTTAGAAATACAAAAAATAAAAAATTGTAGTGTAATGATAACATTTGATTTGTTTAACCCCACTGCATATATATATGTGCAAGTGGCTGAGTGGTTAGAAATTTCGGCTTTCCTATCATGTGAGTTGCAGTAGAAATCACAGATGAGGTCTGTGAGTGTTGAAAAATCATAAATAGGCCCGAGAATGTTCTGTAACAACGATTGGCTAGCCGCCCTTGTACACAGTCAGATAATAGTGGCAGCTATAATATATATATATATATATATATATATATATATATATATATATATATATATATATATATATATATATATATATATAGGAGAAATACAAATTTACCTCATGAGTATAGACTATTTCAACTAACGAATGCTTTAGTCTTATGTAGTCTCCTGAATACTGCTCACTGTCTGAGTTGAATAAGTCTGACGCATTCGTCGTTAGTCGAAATAGTCATGAGGTAATTTGGGATTTCTCTGTTATGTATTTTATATGCTATATTAAATACATTGATCTCTTTTTGTAGATCAGATTTAATATTTTATATTATTAGGATCCACTTTCCACTTGGATTATATACGAACAGATTTATTACCTGTATTCTCTCTCTCTCTCTCTCTCTCTCTCTATATATATATATATATATATATATATATATATATATATATTGTCATCCACAGACGGACTCTTTCGCTGTATCACAGCTCATCTGTGTGCCTAGACCTCCGATTGTCTCAAGCCAGGAACGTAACCCAACTGATTTGGCATCAGTCGGAGATTTTTCCCCTAAGCTATCAGCTCTCGGCAGAGACTAAGGTGAATTTATTTTGAATAAACACGGCAGTGACTCAGAGTACGCAATTCATAAAAGAGTTTTGCGTTATCAGTAACAGTCACTGTTTACAAAGTGCTCGACCGAATTTTTTTTTTCGGGGGTGTATATATTTTCATATCTAATTATCTATCTATGTCTCTCTCTTTCTCCATATATATATATATATATATATATATATATATATATATATATATATATATATGAGATGACTCAGTGAGTGGAAAGATACTCTTTTGTCAGTCGATGTATGCTGTGACTTTGTATTAAAAATGTCCAACTGCCTAGTGTTCTGTCTTCTCGCTCAGAGTCTTTCGTATAACATCCTATTAGCCAGAGCGTTCACCCCCACCCACCAGCTGCAGTCCTTATACAAATAAAGACAAAGCCTACTTAGCGCTAATATGTTTGCTCACATTACAGACAGGGAGTGGGCTTTATGAATTTGTACGAAATATCATTTCCAAATTTGTAGGATTTCCACGCACACAGTAACGCTACTATAGTCGTCTATGTTCAAAATTGTTTCCCCTGTAAAGTTTGTTTCCGGTCAAATAATGCTGAAAGTATTGGTCCTCTTTCGATCACTGAGGTGAAGTAATTTCAAGCCCTGTCATTGCGTTGATGGAAACGCCGAGTACAGTAAGTAACCCCCTACAATTTGAAATATATTTAGACTTTAATTAACAGAGGAACGGTTGCAACATAGATAAAAAATTAACAAAATCAATCTAATTTTTTAAAAATTTTTATGGCTATATCATTGCACATTTATTCCTAAATAAATAAATTCTAAAATTCAGATATGGATTTAAAAGCTTATGAAAGGATAGAATTACATCAAAATATTAAAATTAAAAAATATATTGATTTAAACATCCTATAAATAAAAATATGATCAAATCATTTAATATGCTGCTGTGTGGAGCCTGTTCAAATCATTATCAACATTAACAGAATACTGATGCTTTTTACCGTATTGGGTTGGTGCATAATTATCAGGCGTTTTTGTAGGTGAGTTATTTGTTAATAAAAATTACTGTTTTGTTTACTTTTTTAAATAAAAATATTATTTCATTTTCAGGATATACAAATGCGTGCCGATAATTATACGCTCCGGAATAATCATTTAAAAATGTTATTGTTGAATTGTTATGCTTCTTTTTTCATAATAAACATTGTTTCAAAAACGCTTGATAATTATGCGTCAACCCAAGAAAATATGCTATGGTTAAAATTTGATAGAAATATATTTGATAGTCTAAACCGCACAACTCCTTGGAATATTATACAAATTTGTGAAAATATTAAAACGAAAATAAAACAAATATATTTAACTTTCATCTCGGAGTTAAAAATTGTGCGAATAATCGCAGCTTTCCTATAAATTACACAAGAAACTGAATCAAGCGTTAAATTGCATTGATTTATATTACAAATACTTTTTAAAAATTGATCCAAACATGAGGTATACATCAGTTCTGAACAAAGTATTTAGCTAGATGACAACTATTTACTCTTGTCTAAGAATCAAGTACAACAGGTGCAAAAAAGTAAAGTTGGAGGGGTTAAAATCTTAGCTATTCCTTGTCCCAGTAAACCACTCATTGGAGATCCTTTTTGAGGGCAGTTGCCAGTTTTACAAGAGATTGACAAAACATAGAAAACGAATTATTCAACCGCTTCCGATTTCATGCTTTCTGTCACCTACAATCTTCAAAAATGTATAAATATCTCCAATTGCCGTCTGTCTTCTAGAAAGTTGTTCTTTTATTGTCTTTTTTCCTTGCTTTTGAAGTTTTCTCATTCTCTTTCACTCTCTGTAATCTTTTATTTTTAGGCATTCTAGTGTCATTATTGCCTTAAACGATTATATATATATATATATATATATATATATATATATATATATATATATATGGAGAAGGAATATGTATACATATACTAGGAAAAACACACACGCACACACAATTCACAAAAATGGAAATAGGTTGAAGTAAGTACACGGGTCATAAAAAGATAAGAACAAAGACCTCCTTCCTTCACCTTATCTTTGACCAATCCTAATTGTTTTATTGCCCCTTAAGCAGAAGACTACTTTCGACACAGGTCCAAGAAAAACTTTGATTTCTGCTATACACAACAAAAGACAATGGTTAAACACCGGAAAACATAAGGGAATTTAATTCCTTTTAAAAACATGTGGGAAATAAGGAAAATAAAGTATAATATATATTTTTAAAATACACATTGTAACCAAAAACGTTTGCGGCTTCTCTGGTCTCTTTAAAATATACATTTTCCTCTCTGAAACAACTATTACCTCTCCCTTATATATATATAAATATATATATATATATATATATATATATATATATATATATATATATATATATATATATATATATATATATATATGTGTGTGAGGAAAAATATGGAAAAACAAAAAATCCGAATATGCAAGTTTACTGTTTTTAATGTTGTTTCAATGTCGACGTCAGACGTTTCGGTCTAGTAGACCTTCTTCAGGACATAGTTATTAAAACATAATTAAATTAGACGATATTCAAGTCAACATGAAAAGGCGATAGACATAAGAATAATCAAAACAAAATGACTGAATTTTAAGATCAGTGTTCCGTTTTGAAATGCGGTCACGTCGGCGTCACGTCGGCGTCACGTCGGCGTCACGTCGGCGTCACGTCGGCGTCACGTCGGCGATCTTGAATCTAGACCTTTCCGATATATCATTCCTGGTGATACACATTACTTCCGTTACATCGATGACATTTTATTTATCTACCCACAAAAACATGATTTAAATAAGATTACTGATAGATTAAATAAAATAGAACCTACTATAAAATTTACCCATGAACTTGAGTCTAATAATTCTTTACCTTTTTTAGACATACTAATCATTAGAAATAATAATAAATTAGAATTCAAAGTATATCGTAAACCCACATGTAAAAACGACTATTTACACTTTTACTCTCACCATGATACTAACACTAAGAGGGGTATTATTATTGGATTCTACTTGAGGGCTCTTCGCATCTGTTCAGCAGAATATTTAGATGACGAATTCAGTTATATTGAGGATATCTTTTCAAATCTTTCGTATCCGAGGCAATTATTACTGAGCGCTAAAAATAAAGCTTTGAACATTCATAAAATTCGTTCATCAGCGCAAAATGACATCACGAATACTACTAATACAATTACGTCAGTGAAAGGCACACTTTCAGCCCCCTGATAATTCTTTCGGTCGCATCTTTCTACCGAATAACCCTTTGACCGAACGTATCTAAAATAATTTAAATGCCCAAAACATTAAAACTACGATATTACCTACTAGAACTATTCGCAGTTTATTAAATAACACCAGCAACCATCATATTACATCCGATGCTTGCATCTACCAAATCTCATGCAACAACTGTGATTTAATATATGTGGGTGAAACATGTAGGTCCGTAAAATATCGTTTTTTTTTTAACATAAACGAGATATTCGCCTCGGTAATTTAGACAATGCTTTATTTGTACACATAACTAAATCTGATCATAATTTCTACTTTGATTCTGTGATGATTTTAAAATATATTCATAATAAAAATCTTAGACGGATTTATGAGGCAGGCATAATATCTATCTCGCGCACGGTGAATACTAGACCCGGCTTCTTTAATATTTCCCCTTTTCTGGCAAGGTTAATGCTGGACAAACGTACGTATAAACTTTAGATTCTAGTAAAATTCTTCTTTCTCATTAATAATAAACTATTTTATGAATACGTTTTCACAACATCGCCCACGTGACGCCGCCGTGATCGCATTTCAAAACGGAACGCTGATCTTAAAATTCAGTCATTTTGTTTTGATTATTCTTATGTCTATCGCCTTTTCATTTTGACTTGAATATCGTCAAATTTTAATTATGTTTTAATAACTATGTCCTGAAGAAGGTCTACTAGACCGAAACGTCTGACGTCGACATTGAAACAACATTAAAAACAGTAAACTTGCATATTCGGATTTTTTGTTTTTCCATATTTTTCCTCATACTGTCGGATCTATATCGACATATTTGCTTACATATATATATATATATATATATATATATATATATATATATATATATATATATATATATATATATATTAAAAAGAAGAGAGGTACCGCAAGCGTTTTTGGTTGTAATGTGGATATTTTTAAAAAATATGGTTTATTTTTCATAATTTTACTACACGTGTTTCTGGTCTCCCGACCGTCTTCATGGAAAGGGTGGAGATTTCCACATATTATTAAAAATAATAAATTTTTTCTCCTTTATGTTTTTCAATGTTAAATATTCTCGATATGAGACATTCTCTATTTTTGTGTTCGTAATCCGAATGTCTTTCTTGAAATGGCTGTGATGAGTTCTGCGCGTAAGGTCATAAAACAATTAAGTTTGGTTTGAGAAGTGATGAATTAGTTGTCGGTATCTTATCTTTTAATGTTTTAATAACCCCTGTGTGTTCTTAGATCTATTTCCATTTTCGTGTGTTTCTGTCAGCATGCGTGCATATATGCATGTGCATATTCCCCCTCCATACATACACACTGTCTCACTACGAGGAATTAGTAAACACATTTGTACATATACACACATACATAAACACACACACGGACACCATCCCACTACAAGGAATCTGTGCATACACACACATACATACACGCATACGTACACACTTGACCCACTGTATTTGGTCACTATGTGTGTATGTTGTGCATATATATATATATATATATATATATATATATATATATATATATATATATATTGTGCGTGTGTTTAAGCAGTAATCCTTCATTTATGCACGTTTCATTAAAAACGACAGGCAAGATACTACGATTAAGCTTTTTATTTAAATTTTCTTGTGTTCGAACAAGTTTTTTTTTCTTTTTTGGACACAGAGTGTGTAGAAACCGTCCAAATGTTCTGTAATTCCGAGCTCTTTCGACTATACTTTTAGCCTTTTGGATGATTTTATTTTTCAGTTTAATTAAGTGTGTGCGTTGTGTTTATGTTTTTAGTGTTATAGAGATGTTTTATTTTCCGAACACAGCACATTTTTGCCGTGTTCGTAGTTAATATTATTAAGTGTTGTCTTTTTCTTTGTTTTTATTAAGGTCTCATTATTTTTAATCGCTTTTTACAGGTGGATGAGGTTATTATGTTTTTGGTATGGAGTCTGGTAAGTTTGCGTGTGTGATTTCAAAAGAGCTGTAGTCAGGTAGTTGTAATGTACGTCGTCTGGATAGGCATTTAGTCGTGTGAACGATGAAATTATTTACGAATTCAGATTGATCAGGAACACTGTTCCTTAAGGAACATTTGAACTCACAGATAATGTTCGTTCGTTGTATTTTTGACTTTGCTGGTGTGTTGTTATTTTTTGGATAACGTTAGCTGTTTTAAATTTTCTGTATTAAATAATTAATTTTATTTTTTTATTCGGGTCATTTGGGGTAGGGTATTTCTTCTAAGTGAAGATTCATCTTGTTTGTAGTTAATGTGCATTTGTTTTTTGTAGAAAATATTTATGTAATTTTTGACTGTATGTTCACTATCGTTGTTATTTACTTTGAAGAGAAATAGTCTAGTTATTGACAGCACATTACCCGGATTCATTAGTGTATATCTACTGTGTGACTGTTGGTACATGAGCGCAGCACGGTTCTGTTAAATCGATAAGTTTATTCTAATTACTCTCGGAGCATGAACTCAAACACAGGTTGGATCAATAGACAATTAATAGCGCCATATATTGTGTGTTGATTAGAAATCGGCTCGCCGTACAAACACGTGATTAATTGTAAGGACCATGGACGTCTCACATCCTGTTGACAAGTAGTGTCTGATTCGGACGTTTATAAGTTTAAACTCGCAGAACGTTCTGACCATGGGGAGAATGCGCGTGCGCGAATCAAAGCCGATCCACATGAACTGACAACCTTTAAGAAAGCCTACGCTTTTGTGTAAGCAGGATTTGAAACTACCCAAAATTAGATTATTGTTTTATCCTGCTTATTTTATGGAGATAAATATTCTTCGGATGTTTCTCTTTAGAAGGGACTCTCATTTTCCGATTCCTGATTAGCTGAGAAGTATAGGGTGACCCGCCAAAAACGGGAATGTTTGAAGTGCGTATTGCCAGACATGAGCAAGTGGCAACACTGCGAGACAGTGACCTTGAGCAAGTAAACATTTCGCCATTTTAGTAACGAGAATGAAATTCACAGTATCCCAGCTGAGATGTTGCAGCAGTCAATGAGGAATCTCAATAGCAGATTTCAAGAATGCATTCGTACAGGAGGACGCCATCTACAGGACGTAATTTAAAAAAAAAATGAAAATTCCATCATTGTTACTTAAATGGCATGTTTCAAGGTTTCAATTACTATAAATTAAATATGTTTCTTCCATCACTCTTGGTTTTATTGGATTGTTAAAAAGTTCCCTTTTTTGGGTCACCCTATCGATTAGGAATGTTGCAAGAAAAGGTAACAATTGTACAATAATGCATTCGAGTCTAGCGAATATGTAATATATGCGAGGCGAATTCAAATTCTAGCCAAATCCGTGCTGTTGCGTTCTGAAAGGCGTAATAATTTAAAAGTTACTCTGAAAAAGTTGGGTACAATAAAGTTATAACAATTAACAATAGTTAAAAGAGGTTAATCTAAAAAATGTCGAAATACGAAAAGGTGATTACTAACAAATGGATTGATTTTATTTTGTACAACTACCTTACTGCAGAAGGCGTACATATATATGACATTGAAACACAATTCCCCGTACGATCGCTGGGTTAAGTAACGTCATACCTGGTCAATAACTATGTAGATAACTGCTTCGGAATACCAGGTGCTGAAAACTTGTGTGTCCGGGCGTTTAAATGGATAATGACACGGTATGGTTAATCGAAAATTCGAGATCCAATTACTGTTGTGTTCTTTATATTCACTCATGAGAAAATAACCTTGGGGAAGGTATGAAACCATCTCTGTTTTCTCCAGCTATGGAATAATCAGTTAGACTTTTCTCGCTAAACCATTATCTCCAATAATATTCTTACAATCTAAAAAAAAAAAAAAAAATTCTGGCGGTAAATTATTGGGTTGGTGCATAATTATCAAGCGTTTTTAAAACAATGTTTATTATGAAAAAAAGAAATATAACAATTCAATAATAACATTATTAAATGATTATTCCGGAGTGTATGATTATCGACACGCATTTTTATGAACTGAAAATAAAATAATATTTTTATTAAAAAAAGTAAACAAAACAAAACAGCAATGTTTATTTACAAATAACGCCTAACAAAAAAACGCCTGATATTTATGCACCAACCCAATAGCTGCAAAGGATTGAGAAGATGTAGGAAGTGAATCAATCAATCAGTCTTACCAGTGAGAGTATTCTATTTTATTTAAAATCCCTTTATATTTAAAAGCACGTATATACAAGCATATCAATAGTAAATGAACTAACGTAATAATAAATAGCATCCCCTAGATTTTAACAATCATTTCTCCTCCATAGAAATCAAGAATTTCAACAAAGACATTTCCAATCAAACAACGGAATTGAAAATCTCGCTAAGTTCATGGCACTAGCCGCCAACTCCACCGAGGAAATCGTGATTTAGTTTCTTTGTGTTCAATGTTAAGAAAGAGAATAGCGACCTTTGGTGGATAAGTAGGATTAAAAAAAATGAAAAACTCAAAACAGTTGGACATCTTAAGGATCGCCGAGTTATTTTATCAGGGTCAGAATATCATATGCCAAAACCCGAATTATCGATGACGTCCACCACCAAGCCGCACAAGAACATTGAGAAGCCAGGGATACACAGCATGAGAGAGGTAAGGCAGAGGGTTACTTACTGACCGTGGTTGTTATAGGGTTGTAAGAATGTTAGAAGATGAGGATATGTAGGGAAGATAATGCTTGATGCTAGATTTGAAGCGGATATGATTGCAGGGATTACAGAAACATCTTTTCGGATGTCTGTTCCGAAAACCGGCGGTTCATGGGAAGAAGCTCCTTAAATAGAACATCCTTCTAACCAGTGGAATACGAAGCGAATGGGAACGCCCTTGTGTATATGACATGGCGAAACTTAGCTTAAATGTCTGAACTGGTGGACCTACGTGAATTAGCGCCTTTAGACATGTTGAAAAGTGGTTGCAGTGTTGAAAATTAATGTCATGTAAAGGGCTTCGAAAAGACTTATGAACTCTGTCGAAGCTATAATGAGTGGAATAGATAGATAGATAGATAGATAGATAGATAGATAGATAGATAGATAGATAGATAGATAGATATGGGAAGAGATAGATAGATAGATATGGGAAGAGATAGATAGATAGATAGATAGATAGATAGATAGATAGATAGATAGATAGATAGATATGGGAAGAGATAGATAGATATGAGAAGAGATAGATAGATAGATAGATAGATAGATAGATAGATAGATAGATAGATAGATAGATAGATAGTTATGGGAAGAGATAGATAGATAGATAGATAGATAGATAGATAGATAGATAGATAGATATATATGGGAAGAGATAGATAGATAGATAGATAGATAGATAGATAGATAGATAGATAGATAGATAGATAGATAGATAGATATGGGAAGAGATAGATAGATAGATAGATAGATAGTTAGATATGGGAAGAGATAGATTGATTGATAGATAGATAGATAGATAGATAGATAGATAGATAGATATGGGAAGAGATAGATAGATAGATAGATAGATAGATAGATAGATAGATAGATAGATATGGGAAGAGATAGATAGATAGATAGATAGATAGATAGATAGATAGATAGATAGATAGATAGATAGATAGATACGAACAGAGTGAGATAGAAACAAAAAGTATGAGAACCATACATGGATACGAAAAGACTGAAATAGCTAGCTATCTATCTAGCTAGCTAGCTAAATAGATAGATAGATAATGCCCTACTGTTACAAGTCTTACTAATTAACCCATATCTGAGGGTTTAAGAGGTGGATTCATACCTTCCTTATGGTATCTGAGCATAAGCGAATATAACGAACGCAAGTGAAATTGGGACTCGGCTCTCTGACTTCCAATACTGAACCGTTAACCATTATACCACCCGCATATTCATGGCTAGAGCACCTGGCTTTCCAAAGTGTTCACCCACCAAGGTAGACAAAGCTCGACGTTGCTTAACTTCGGTGATCATAGAAGAAGCGGTATTTCAACGAGATATCGTCTTAAGCCCCGACTGGCTAGTAAAATAGCGTTCCGACCATAAGACCAGGGTACGAACCACACCATGGTCAAGTTACCAAGATGACTTCTTGATAATGTCGACATAAGGAGACACTGCCAGCGTGCCACATATGAAAACACCCCGCAGGTTAACTCAAGCATTTTGGGTGAAATTGGGTAGACGATATAATCCGAATGCTGTCGATGGTTGTGTGATTACGAATTTCAAAATTCCCATGGCCTTATTCAAACTGTAACTAAGGTTTGCTCAGCATAGTTGCTCTATAAACCATAATTTGATCTTGTTAGAGTCCATACGTGCCTGAACAATGGCCTGCTTCCCGCCTTAACAGATGGACATGCTCGTAAACGAAAAACCAGCCATGTACGAATTACTTGAAGAAATAATGTCTACAGGGTGCGATAGATAAATTGTCGTCTAAATTTCGCAAAAAAAAAAAAAAAAAAAAAATTGAAAATGACACTGACGTAACATTTTAAGATATATTTACCAACATTATACACAAATATCTTGAAATACAAAAGAGTCAATATATTCAATAAAATCGCCATTGGCTTCAACCACGGCTTCTAGACGACTTCGGAATCTCCTGCATCTCTTCTGTATGATTTCTTTGTTTAATTTGGTGAATGCTGTTATAATCATTGCCTTCATTTCACAACTGGTGTTACAAAGAGTTATTTTGGCTCAACTGCGCCCATACATAATAATCAAGGAGGTTGCAGTCCAGGAAGTTATTTGGTTCAGATGTGGTGGCAGAAATTGTCTCTCGGCCATGAACGGGTTATCCAGCTTGTGTAGCATTGTGTAGAATCATGTTGCCAGAAATAGGGTCATCCAGCAGCCACCCTCTTGACCAATGGCAGCACTACCTCCACAAGACACTTGATGTAGGCTTCCGTGTTGAATTCGCGGTTCTGTGGGAAGATGAATGATGGCATAACGCCGGCATCATTAGTGATCACTCCTAACACCATGATGTTGACTGGGATATATGATCCATCTCTTTCCGAATCTTCTCGACTGTGCTCAGATTGAAACCTGAACACTCTGAAATGTTCGTAATGGGGCTTCTGGTGCGAATGCTAATTAATACAGCATGCTGTTTCCAAATTTCTGGTGGAGTGAATTACGTCATGGCGTTCTTTTTTTACAGACGGTGCCCACCTGATTCTACTATACTGTGCAACCGACAAAATCAAACAAACGCGCATGCGCAAAATTAAAAATATAAAATGGCGACAATTTACCCACCGCACCCTGTATACATGCGTGAAGATAACTGAATTTTTCTATTTCAGATGAGCGTTTGAAAATAGAATCTGCCTAAAATATTTCCGATTCTATTATTATATCTATATTCGGATAACATCTTTTTTATTTGATTTTGATTTAACCTCGTCGAAAAGCAAAACCTAGGAATCTTTAAAATAAAGAAGAATATTTCTCACAAAATGAAAGGAAAAATTTGTTTCGTTAAAGGTGAACAATAGGAAAGGAAGAAGGAAAGGAAAGTCATTTCAAAGAAACTTTTCTTTTGTTATTTAACATGATCATTTTTCTTTTCTTTTTATGTTATTCCCCAAAAATGAAATGATGGTCTTAAAACATAAAACGGGAAAGAATTATGAAAAGAGAAATATGCGAGAAAGTACTAAAGGGAAAATGGAGACGACCAAAATGTAAGAGGAAGTAAGCGAAAGAAGGTGATGCGATGGAAATATTGTAGGAACAAAAACAGGAAGTGGGAGAGAGAAGAATAGGAAGGAAACGAAGGGAAAAAGGAGTGGAAGGAAGCCTTGGAAGAAGAAAGAAGCCCTGAAGAAGGAGGAGGATGATAATGATAATGATGATGATGAGAAGAAGAAGAAGAAGAAGAAGAAGAAGAAGAAGAAGAAGAAGAAGAAGAAGAAGATTAAGCAGAGATCAACGAGAGAGACAAAGTAAATTAAATCGTAAAAGTGGAGCAGAGAAAAGAAAAAGGAGTCAACGAAATAAAGGAATATGTAGTAAAACGAAGTTGCAAACGAATGCCTCATTAAGTAAGCAAAATCGTAGTTTAAAAAAATCGACAAATCGAAATTAAAATTCAAACAGGCGACGAAGAGGATAAAAGGGAAAAAGAAAAAAAATGATGACAGTGACGATTATAAATAAATAAATAAATAAAGAAAGAAAGAAAGAAAGAATAAGAGAATGAATGAATGAACGAAACTAAGTAATTTTGATAGAAATTGTAGGAGGTGGAGAATAAAGAGTATCTGTAAAACCTTCAGTGTTTTCCTATTTAAATTTTCTAACGTATCATAATATGTAGTGAATAAACAAGCTCATTGCAAATTCACAGGCTTAAAGTCCCTGTTGAAATTGCTCTATAGTACCAGTAAATATTTGAGCTTCACAACTTCAACAAAATATTGCAATAACTAGCATAGGTTAACGCAGGTCATTATTTAAAGAAATAAGAGGGTAGAAATGAAAATATATAAAACTGACAAGATTTTTCTTTTCATTGAAGCAGCCGTTAAATAGATGAAAGCGTTATTGCTTCCTCTATCTTCTTTCTTTCTTTCTTTCTTTCTTTCTTTATTTATTTATTTTCTTACAGAAACCAAACCGAGTCTCTAATATGATTTTTCCGCCTGGTCACTTCGACGTGATGGAATGGTATGCAAACTTGTCTCCTTCGATCTATTACGAGTGAGTAGTAAGTTCGATCCTCATTAGGAGCCCCCACACTTTTGGCTTTGTGCCACATCAAAATTACGCTTAGAAAATCACTGTCTTTTCCGCCTTTCCTCCAACACGGAATAGTCCATTATTGATAAGGTATTGACAGGGTGTAACGTATACGTACGTACTAATTAAATAACGTACGTAGGCACGTACTAATTAAATAACGAAAGAACAAGCAGAATTATAATGAATTGTAGAATTAGAATTCTACATTCTCCGTTTTAAACCTGTTAAAAGAAGATCACAGTTAAGTATTCTCAGTTTGTGCTGAACCAATTTAAATCGGCTCCGGAGTTCAGTACGAAACAATGCTTTCTGATTGGTCCATAAATAATAATATCATTTTTCTGCCTACATCCTACACGGTTGACTACGAGTTGACCTGTTCAGAGTTCAACGCGCCAAAAAATTGGTAAACATTCTTTGGAGCCTCTCACGTGGTCAAGAAAATTAATAAATATCTAACTTCGATGCGACTTAATGAGTTCATAAAATAATGGACCAAGTGACTGGAACAGTTGTATAAACTGTTCTTTGCTGTCGAACTCTCCGTCTCGGCGGTGAGGGACTGGGACGGGGCTTTGCCGCAGGGCAAAGTGCCGTCCGGGGAGGTAGACAGTCCCTGAACCCGTTTATACGGGTTCTAATGGGCATATTTTTGGCCGAGCCTACGGGCTCGGTAAGCCCACATTAAACCGGCCTTTTGCCACATTCGACCCGTGTGGGGAGTTGCTAAATATCGAGTCCATAAAATAATCAACACGTGGCACGAATCCCTGAAACGCATCTTCTTCGCTAAAAGATAATTTTTATTAACATCAACTTCCGGCTTGTGGAATTCAATTTCTCTTCAACATAAACTGATGTAGTAACCAATTCAAGCAAGACGAGATTCAGAAAACTAATCACTCAATATCTTAACAACATAAAGGAAATCGTAACTATATCAGTCGAAGCGAGACAACTATACAGTAAGTCAAGCAATCTATTTCATTCAATTTCACCATCAACATAAACTGTTTAATTTCTTTTCTTTTTTTTTTTTCTTTTTTTTTTAAGCATATCACCCTAAGCAAGGCTGGAAGCCACTAGCACGCAAGGGGTTACAGAAGGTTTGGAGGAAGTGCAGGTAGGAGTGGAAAAGGAGAGGATGTGGAGAAAGATAGTGGATCAATCAAGGCAAGGGGTTACAGAAGATTTGGAGCGAGAGCAGATAGGAATGAAAGGTGAAAGGATGTGGAGAAGGGAAGTGGATAGATCAAAGCAACTGGAGATGTCGATTGACGTTACACTTAAATAGTTGGAGATTATCTCTTACAGGAGCTATAGAATAACACCTTTTATATTACTCTTGAACACACAACCAAGAACTCTAAAGTGTATTAAACAACTTTATTATATCGTCTGTATATAAAAATTATTATATCGTTGTTATATAAAAATATTTCTGCTAAAAAAATATCTGCCGATTTAATTGTTTCTATTGTTGTTGTTGTCTTTGCTGTATTTGATTTAGTAAAAATAGTAGACGGTCAGTTTAATTTGTATTCTTTCACCGATACAGATTGGCTAACCTACTACAAATGTAATTAAATATATTTCAGCTATTTTAATATATACATCTACTAACTCTGTATAGTCAAATTCAAGTATGTCTTCTACTTTTGCTGATGAAGATGATATTATACTGGAAAATAACAATAAAGAACACTAACCCGACGCACTTTAACTTTCGACTTCGGCTACAACTCGCAGAAAGGACACTTGTACAAGAAAAGATGAGAGGTCGCGAAATACGATAGCAACGTCGGTCGTCAGTGATGATACTGACGACTCAGAGGAAGAAGAAAAATAGCGAGAAATGTATTAAAATGAAGAGAAAGCGGAAAAGGTCCATCGGGATAATTACATTAAGAATAAAAATAGAAGAGGATAATCAGAGCTGGCAAAATTGAAAGAAAAATAAACGGAAAGGGAAACAATAATATTGATTTTTTTATGGAATAAATACGGGAAATAATAAAGGGGAAATTAAAATTATATTATAAAAAAGTAAAGGGAGCCATCAAAAATATACTTTTTAAATAATAAAAATACGATGATGAGTCTAAAATATTATCATAACATTAAGAGAAATCGGAAATCTCGATGGGGAGTAAATGTTAGCAAGTTTGTCTCGGACTGAGTAGTGAGTTCGATCCTCAGTGGGAACTCTATAATTTTGACTGTTTCCCATGTAAACCACGCTTAGAAAAGCACTATAAAAGTAAGAGAAATTCTGGTCTAAATCTGTGTTCATATTATCGTAAAAAGCAATTATGTTACGGCTTAACGTATGTCCTACCAATCAGTTTCTGCTTTAGTGTGTATACTACCACCTCATTTGTATCCTACAATATTAAGGCATTGTAAATATATTTCACCGATTAGTTTCTGCTTTAGTGTGTACACTAGCACCACATTTGTATCTTACAATATTAAGGTATTGTTCCGACATTTTTCTCGATATGTTAGAAGACATTCTGAATGTTTTTTAAAAGGATTCAAATATCTTGTTTTAAGATTTTTACTCAAATTTCTTATTTTATAATTTTTTATTTTATTTTAAATTTTATAAAACAACAATAAGTGGCATCTCTCCTTCCGTTTTTGCTTTTCCCCGTACGTTAGATAATGTAGGATAAAAATGTGGTGATGGGATACACTGATCGGCAGGACAAACGCTAAAGCGGCACAAAAATTAGAATGTTAAATGAATTCGAATAGGTGTGAGGAAATACGGCCCACGCCCCGCATGCAACTGGCATGTTGATCACAGCAATAATTATATTTTAAATATCCATGAATAATTTTTTATTACATTTTTCAGAAAATGTTAATCTATTCTAAACAAGAATAATGAGATCGAAGCCGGAAACCGCATATATTTGACAGCGAAATCCTATTCTCAGGAAACTTACTTCCTATAGAATCTACATATCACGTAATACGAGAGGCATCTGGATTTCTATGTAATACACTGTGCTTATGAAAGTGCCCAATACTCTGTACAGTGTAGACTTACGTAGGAAACAAGGTGTCTGTGTGCCCTTCAACTGAGAATAAACATATGGTGTCATTTCTTCATTTCGCTATCAACATCTCACGAAATTTATCCAGAGTCTCTTATTAAGGCAGAAGCGTTTTCTCCGCTGCACAAATCTCATTAATAGGCATAAGCGGATTAAACAGTAAATTAATTTCTTATACGTTTGTGCTGTCTGCTCACAAAATGTGCCCAACAAAGAAATATAAATATGACACCCACTCGATTATTCTTGATATTGTCGGTGTGTAAACTGTGTTGTTACTGTAATGTGACCCGCTTCATAGAGAGTAGACAATGAAGCGGCCCTCCTGAAAAGATGTTTGCCTAAGCCTCTATTACAAAGAAATCAATAAGCATGTAGTTTGCCTTGCCTGATTAATGAGATCATTGTATATTTTCCACTGACGCCAAGTATCCGTGTTCATGTCCAAATTAAAAGGTAAGATTTGAAATGCTGATTTTCAAATTAAGTTTAACTAATTTCACTGAGTCTCATCAGGATATTAGCAATGAAACTCTGGTTATTTGCTCGTAAAGCAATGTGGGAAGATAAAGGAAAAAACATTGAAATTAGAGTAATAATGTCATCGTTGTCAAGACGGTGATATTGGTTTGTGGAAAACAAAGAGGGATGTGAAAAATAAAAAAAAAGGAGAAAGAGATTTAAAAGAAAAAAAAAACAGAGAGCGAGGAGAGAAAATTCAAAACCGAAGATATTAACACCGGGGGAGGGGTGATTAATATGTTACAAACTGGGTAAACACCGAGAGGAAAAGAAGATAGAAGAGAAAGAGAGAGAGAGAGAGAGAGAGAGAGAGAGAGAGAGAGAGAGAGAGAGAGAGAGAAAATATGTTTCAAATTCAAAAGGTTAAGGTAAATGTTAACAGTGATGTTGCTGATGATGATGCAGATGATGATGAGGATGATGATGAGGAGGAGGCAAAGAAAGAAAGAAAGAAAGAAAGAAAGAAAGAAAGAAAGAAAGAAAGAAAGAATGAATGAAAGAATGAAAGAAAGAAAGAAAAAGAAAGAAAGAAAGAAAATTGGTGAAGAAATCAGTAGTTGGTGGGGAAAAATGAACGGATAATGAAACGGAAAATAGATTCAAATATCCAAGTTTATGAATAACAAGTATTAATAAGGAAAATACATGAATCTAAAGGATGATTATGATGGAGAAAGAAAGAAAAAGAGGAAGAAACAAACAAAAAATGCGAAATAAATAAAGAAAACCAGAAAGCAGGCAAGAAAGAAAGAAAGAAAGAAAGAAGAAAGAAAGAAAGAAAGAAGAAAGAAAGAAAGAAAGAAAGAAGAAAGAAAGAAAGAAACTAAAGAAAGGATAAAAAAGAAGAGAAATAATGAGAAAATTGAAGTAAATACAAGATTCTCATTTCAAGATGTCTGCTAGCACCAATAACCATATTGATAATTTTATTAAAGAAATAATTTATATTTAATAAAAATCCATAAAAAAGTCTTGAAGAGTTAAAATAGAAAACCATAAAATAGTAACAGTGCCAGAGAATGAAAAGAAATTGAACAATACCTGAGACTGGGGTTGGCATGGCTTGTGATGAACAGTGTATATTCATAGTCATGGCCAGAGCATAAATGAAGCAGTGCTATTTGGCATCGTATAAAATATTCCAAAAGCAATCCGCTTCTGATCACGATATGGAAGCGTTGCACTCTAAGTTGCGTTCGGCTTTTAATAGACATTTTTACAGTTATTTTCGGTCATCGCAGCTCAACATTTTCCGTTATGTATTTCCACGCGTTTACTTAAAAAGTTTCGGTATTTTAACATCTTTAAATGGTAATTTAATGGCAGGCAATAACGCTCGTACAAAAGCAATATCGGGCGACGTGATTATTGACCATCTGCTTCTACTTCTACTTAGCGACCTTCAGATTCTCCGTTTCGCAGCCAAACCACACCATGTGTGGCAGATGTGTTTTCTGTAGCAAGTCGGATTTTGTGGGATGGAGGTTCCAGTTCCACGGGGTAGTGGTTCCACGCCCAGCTGGTTATGAATTCAGTTATCCTTCTCTTAGACTGGTTGACAACTGTGACTAGAGAGAGTTCAGTCTGCCTAGCTATTTAACGCATAGCTAGGAGAGGAGAAGCAGTTATTGGCGCGAAAGTGAAGGCAGTGACTTCGGACAGAATTTAAACTTGACAGGCCCATTCTATTTTCTACACTAAAAATAGTAAGGTTTCACGCATATATTGACCACATTTGTTATATATGCATGACAGCTGTCGTCTCGTTAAACGACTACGACGATACTTGGCAATATTAATCAATACATTTAGTAGTTTTGAGAATGACAATAGCCCTTGAAGCCAGCAAGTAATTGCCAAAATTAGTGCAGATACGACAAAACATA
Source organism: Acanthosepion esculentum (assembly GCA_964036315.1). Classification (NCBI taxonomy): domain Eukaryota; kingdom Metazoa; phylum Mollusca; class Cephalopoda; order Sepiida; family Sepiidae; genus Acanthosepion; species Acanthosepion esculentum. The sequence goes on along the minus strand of OZ038480.1, from coordinate 95,584,472 downwards.
TTGTTCTGTACAGGGCCTGGGATGTTTTGCAAATTCTTTTCGGTGGTTTGGCTTTTTTTAGAGGTATATCAACCTCTATGGGTTATTTAATACCTACATCTAAATATTTTTAACAGCGTTATGACTTCAACTACCGATAAAATGTATTGTCTTTTTTATCATTTCACCCAGGCAAGAAATGCCTCTAGTACACAGGGTGGTTACAGGGAGTGAAAGATGGAGAAAAGATTGAGGATTAAGGAAAGGATAAATGATGAACGTGATTCAAGTCAACAGAAGATGGCGGCTGACGTTGCATTTAAACTTTTGAAGATTTTAGTTATCAGGGAAGCAAGTAAATGGAAGGGAGTTCCACAGGCGGGAAGTGCGAGAAAAGAGACTGTTGGAGTAGAATTGGCGGTTGCATTTACCTTTATCAAGTGTGGGACCTAGATACCAATCTAGTAGCGCACTTAAATTTATATAGTCGGGGCACCAGGGAAAAAGCTCATCAGGGCAGTGGCCATAAAAATATTTGTAGAAAAGACAGAGGGAAGCTACGCCACGTCGGTGAGAAAGTGACTGATGCCAAGTCAGTTCTTGCTATAAAATGTATTGTTGGTAACTCTGCTTTAAAAATGTATTGTTGTTAATTCTACTAGAAATATGTATCTTTGGTATTTTTTATATAATAATGTATTGCTGGTATTTTTACTATAAAAATGTATTTTTATAATTTCATAGTGTTTGAGGGTTCACTATTTGTCCATAGCTGGGACTCTAACAGGTCCTACCACCCTGAGTCAATGTGGACCTGAGAACAACAGCATTTAAGAAATTCTCAAAATCTCCAATCTCCCGATAAGTGGCCTTGCTGCCGGACGTATTTTGTCGTCATACCCAAACCTAATTCTGTTTGGGCAAGGTATACTAAAATATAAGAACTAGACAATACCCTAGACATGGGCAATAAAACGATAACAGTCTATCTCGTAAATCACATAAATGATTCAATTCAGAATACCTTGTAGATCGATATACACCTAACGAAATCCGGAGGACCCAGTGGCCGAAGCGCTGTGTTATCATCAACAAAGATGCGGACTATATTTCGCATATAATTAGTGTAAATAGTAATGTTTAATCTTCAGTAAATAAAGGCTGAATATTTGTTATTTGTTTTTTCTAAGTCCCGTGTCTTTTCAGGATGTGGGCGATCATGGCTCTCCCCAATTTCCTGTTCATTGTATCTCTTGGCAAATATTGTCTTTTTCCTTATCTCTAGTTAACCCTGTTGTACCAAACATTGACACATATTCGTTAGGTCATTTACGCGCTTCTCTGTTCTGTCTCCTCAAGGTCTTGTGTCAACCTTTCTAAACATGCTTTACTCATTATGTGCCCTGAACTTTCAACTGTCTCTTCTTGATATTAAGTATAAGTCTCCCTTTCGTATCTATTTTCCTTACAAATTCATCGTTGCTCCAATGATCAGTTTGTTGCGGGTCAGTGTATGCGTTGTGAGATAAACAAGTGTGTCTCCTGAAATGCCTACAACAAACGTGTCATACTCGGGATGTGAGTCGACCAAAAAAATATAGGAAACAACAGGAACCGATATATATGTACAAACAAATGATAATATATTTAAAAAAAGGTTTACAAATGAGAAAGACAATAATGTGTGTAACAAATGAATGTGTAAACTTTTTGGTTCAAAGTATGTGAAGTGAGTGAATATGCGTACGTAATGTGTGTGTATTTTTCATGAGATTCCCAAAAAGGGGGGGCGCGTTCTTCCGCAAGAACTTCACATGTTGTCGTATAAGCAGAAAAGTAAGAAGAGTGATAAAAATTAATTGCAGAGAATTTATAGTACCGGAAAGCGTCTTCAAGTAGCGGTTTCGAAAATTAGGCGGGATTAAAACGATAGTAGATTAGCAAAAAATGTATACATTTTAAGCAAGGGAGCTAATTCACCAATTGTTATATTGGTGAATGCGATATATTTCCAATAGTTTTGCTTTTGGGAAAGAAATTTAGGCAAATATTGTAGAAATTCTCAGATCTGAAAACAGTATTGCAAACAGTGCATTTATATTCTTTGGAAGTGCAAATGTAGTACTTATGATGATTATGGTATTGACAGGTATAATCAGACAATTTCCCTCAAGATTTCTGAAACGATGTCTAATTAGCGGTTGCCTTATGGTCAGGACCGATAGAACTAATTTGATCCTCGGTTTTAATTTGTATGAAATAATTTGTATTAATGCTAATGAGAACTGCAAGAGCTCCATAAATTTCACCGGGATTCGTTTATGTCTGTTCCAAAGTGAAATGAAACGAGCGAAGCTAAACATCACACAAGTCATCTTCAATATCATTTATTCAGTCAGAGGCAATGAGTTCCAAGGGTTGATCAATATATTTAAAATAAAAAAAAAGGATTCTCAATTGCTGCAACGTTTCGTCCTGGTTGTTATTTTTCCTAAACCATATTACTATCTGTAGTAGTGCATTTTAAATTCCGTCTTTCAAATGCTGTAGAAGGCGAAATTACATTACTGTTCAAAATGAATTGAAACAACTTCAACACCATCCTGAAGTGAATATTTCCGATTTTTTACACTTTATTTCCCTGAACATCAATCTTAGCAACTAAAGATA
>OZ038480.1:95554323-95576823 GCA_964036315.1 Acanthosepion esculentum | reverse complement strand
AACTGAAAAAATATATATGGGTCAAATAAAAAAAAAACACTCTTGTAACGGTAGAATTTTTAAAAATAAGAATAATTAGCTATCATATCAAATTGGGTATCATGCCATTGAAATCCGTCTAATGAGGAGCTTTGAAGATACTATGTATCAAGAACATAATATACATTGACTATGCCAATTTTCGGTACAATAATAATAATAATCTTTTGTTTTATCTGCACAATAGTAGAGGTTATTTACCAGGAATTACCAGGCACACATAATAATGAATGAAACTGACGCATGTAAATCATCTGAAAAAGATGTTGGAATTATTGACGATTGTGTCTTTGCCTGCCCACTCTTGACACCGGAGGAATACAACGGTCAACAAGATGTTTGGGCAGCATATTCACTGAAGGATATGTCAGTCTTGCAGGTTGCCACATCATGGTAGAATAGCATGCACATCATTTTGAACCCTAGAAAGGCACCAGATTACTATGCTTTTGGATTTTACCATTCATACTTACAGACATTAAAGGCTAATAGACCAAACACTGCAATTAAGAACTATACGCAAACCATTTTTACAGATAAGGTAGTGCTACTAGATATAAATATATCTCTGGCATGGAATAAACTGAATATGAGGATCTTGAAAACGAAAGTGAAATATGTAGCACCTTAAAAGTAATGTTATAATAATTGGAGCCCTCTACATAGCCAGTTCTTTTTTCTGAAGGAGAAATGTTGATGTTGATCAATTCGCAACCCACCAGTGGCTAAAGAATTAGGGAATAAAGAGCAAGACTGAAGAGTATATACTTGCTCCACAGTAGCAATTCTTGCTTACACACAACTACTTTGCTAATATCTTGCATTATAGTACGGACCCAAAATGAAGTTTCTGAAATCAATACCTGGAAACTATCGATCACTTTTTATATGTATGCTCAATATTTACAGTGTATTGATACAGAAACCGTCATAACAGGATAGGTCAGTATCTGCATTGGAAACTCTGTCATTATTACGAAAGAAAGACAAACAGTAAATTGGTATGAAGATTATACTGACACTTTAGCCGAGGAAGCAAATGTTATCATCCTCTGAGATTTTTCTATCAATACAGATCGAACATTACAAGCAAATCATCCAGAGCTTTTTATCAAAGACAGAAAAGAAAAAGACGTGAGCGTACAAAGGTGACAAAAACTTCTCTGCGAAGATTTTTTTTAATCTAAGCAAATATAACGACCTAGAGAGGGAAATAATAAAAAAGAAAGATGTGGCAATTAAAAAATAAAACTGTTCTCTTGGCTGGAGCTTTGGGTCTGATAAAGAAAGGAACTCAAGAAGAAATCAACAAGATCGCTGGTGCACCATCTCTCCAGCAAATCCCAAAAGATAATTTTAACAAGCACAGACCAAACCTGTGAATATATTTCTCCCTTTAACTTTTTGTGTTATTAATAGCTGCTTTTTTATTAATTAAGCGAGAAAACGAAAAAATCAAATTCTTCACTTGCCTTAGGACGTCGGTTTTTGATCCGACATGAGATTATAAAACAAATGCAGGCCAAAAAGATCATTTTAAATATAATAATAACAATACATATTTTGATTGTTAATTCTAACGCTAACACGGCCTCATCTTTTTAATCCTTCTACCTCCCATGTTTCCTTAGTTGTCCATGTACTTTATCATTGTAATGTAATGGTAACATTCGAAGTTTCATGACAAGGAAACGTTTGTATTCACTGAACGAACACACAGTATTAATTTCGGTTAAAATCTATTAAATTTTAAAACACTTATTCAGGAAAATGGGTTTCTCAAGTCCAGTAGATGTTATAGTTCTTTCCAGTATAGACGGATGCTTCTTTCATAACCTTTTATTTGAAGTAATGTGGAATGTTGACATCTTCATTATGTGATTGTTTTCTCTTGGAGTTACATGTGTTTTGTGATGAACGGTGGCCGTTAATAATTAAATATAACTCAAAATTTCACTGTTAAATAAAACAATATTTAATTACAACCAAAAATAAAGGATTATCAAGAACAAAAAAGTAAAAGTCATTTAAAGATAATTAACCATTTCAGTGAATACCTTGTTAGTAGCGCATCTCGGCTTAACGTCCGGTAAATCCTAAATCAAAACCCAAATCATCGCCGCACAATAATTCACACTAATTCGACTGGATAGTTCCACCAAACAGTCACTCAATAATCAGTTAATTACTGCAGTCAGTAGCCTGGCATTGCTATTTATACACTTGGTGGAAAACATATATTCGTAAGTCCAGTGTCTCACGCTCGAAACACGATGTCGGTAGTAACCCATTTTCTTGCTAAATGTCAATGTGATATTAATTTTAGTGGTAGCTGTTTTTGGTCGTTCTCAAGTGAATTGGTTACTGTTATCTGGTACAGTTATTTGTCTAGGATTCTGTAGTGACAGTTTGCAATGTTAAAAAAAGAAAGGTCTTTGCCAGCTCGCTAGGGCTTCACTTGCTGAAAGACATTTTTAGCCATTGATCTTAGAAAGCGGTTGTATAGAGCTGACAGTTTAGATCTGAACGATGTTGGCGCCAGACATGACATCCATATGGAAATTTCGATCTGACTGTTTAAGAACAAGAGTCTTGTTTTTCGGTTGATTATATTGATTTGTATCTATTTTCAGTCTTGTGTAAAACCACCTTCTATGTAACCTATTCTATATTCAATTTAATTTTCTCCTATACTAAATTTGTTATAACGTATCCATAGATCGAGGAAGTGTTTAGTATTTACTAAATCCACATCCTGAATATTTATGATCGATTCAGGGTAGGTTTGATCACTATTGTAATTCCTGATCATAGTTTCTGTTTAGAAAGGTTTAATTTGGGTCTTATTTCTTGCAATACATGGTAGAGCATTTTGATGTAAGCTTACTCAATATCGCAAAGATACATGTGGTGAAATTTACCCTTTGATGCATTTTAAAGTGCAAATCCGAGCAGCTAGTACACTTGCCAGCGTAATGATCAAAGGGAAGTAACTCTGAAACTTAACAGCGGTGCGTGGATTGATAAAATCTTTGCGTTTGTTTCCGGCGATAGAAACTGAATAGGGTATATTCTTGCAGGCGCTCGTATCGATTTTCCATTAATTGTTTCGCTGTGATGTGGCGATTAAACGAGTTCTCACGAGCGAAAAGCGCTATTCCTACACTTGTAGCATTAATGTTCCTTGAATCATTTGTTTGTTTATGAATACAGATGAGTAACATCTGGTCCCTTAAGATCCCTGCGTCTGATAGCATACTGTTAATCTTTCATAATTTTGCGTCAGGGCAAATTTCATCTGTGCGTCCGCACCTTACATGAGTAAAACAAAACAGTCCACAATGTTAATACCTACTGAAGGATTGCCAGCCTTTTGCATATATTGATAATTATTGATGTTTATAACATAAGTGGTAATATCTAATTTGCTTAATTGTTTTTTAAAGTATTTTTGAAAAAATATTTTATTTTTAAATCAATATTTTTAGTTTGGTTTGGTTCGGTTCGCTTTACGGCATATCTACCTCAATGGCTTATTTAATGTCGACAAAATCTTTAATGACGGTAAAAAATCTTTTTTCAAAAATGTATTTCTGGTAATATTTTTTTCTTAAAAAATGTATTGCTTGCAATATCTTTTTGTTCTAAAAAATGTATTACTGTTAATATCTTTTTTAAAAAAATGTATTGCTGGTAATAAATTGTACAATGTATTTCTGGCATTAAAACCCATTTTTACACTTTCATAGTGTTTTGACTCCAATTTGAGGGTTAACTATTTGCCCATAGCTGGGACCCTAACAGGTGATACCACACCGGGTCAGGGTGGACCTAAGAACATCAGCAAATAAGAGGTGGTTCCACGCTCTTCAAAACATACTTATCAAAGGCCTTGGTGTTGGACGTAGTTTATCGTCTTATCCAGGACGCGGATGTAGTTTATCGTCATACCCAGGACGGTCAATATATTTAATTGCTGTAGATAAACAATGTTTCTGTTAATGAAATTTTGCTTTTTAAATTATTCTTGTTTATATAGAATGAATGTATATATACTTTGTTATAATTCAGTCGAAGTTTAGGAAAACTACAGCGTTCATAATAATCATTGTCGTCGACTGCTATTTCATATAATACAATTTAATGGAATTGAACCGAAACTATTATTGGAAATTTCTAAATAATTCAAAATAATCTGTTTAATTATCTTTTCTTTAAAAAGTACCGAATTATTAACGCGGAAAAATAAAAGATTTACTGAATTAAGCCTCCTTGTTACATTATTTTGTGTAGTCTATTACTAGTGAGCAAACCCAAATGACTGGACTCACTTTATAGTTCCTGAAAAGAAGAGTAACCAATCAGGAGGCGTAAAATATTCAATCCGTCTTGTATAAAGACGGCCATTTTGGTTACTCTCTCCGAATGTCCAATGCCAACCTGTCAGAACCAAAGATGACCAGAGGTCCGTAGAAAGAACTACGCTCTGCTACTTTATCGAGATATCCACTGCTAACCTGAACTACGCTTTGTCTTCGAAATATTCACTGCCAACCTCTGGATTCTATACTCAAAGACTACCGTCATCATGAACAACACTCGTCAGATCAAGCCTTTCATATGGATAAAAATCATGGCACCAAACCCGTTTAGAAATATCTAAACTCTCACCTGTATACAGCCGCTTCATATGATCACTGTTGATAAAGGGCTTTGAAGGTGTAAAGGCGGAGGGTCTTGGCAAAGATCATACTTCATAGAACATTGTGGACTGGTGCTACAGAATCACAAACAAAGAACTTCACAAAATAACAGAAACCATATCACTTGAGGACTACCAACAGCAGCAACAACTAAAATGGATAGCAAATGTAAATCGAAGAGAAAATAATGAGATAATTAAGATGTTGGTATTCTCCACCACTTCAAATAGAAAGTTTGAAAAGAAAGGAAAGAGGGATAAAAGTAGCTGAACTTGAGTAAACTCTCCCTAAAAATGTGTTTAAACAGAAAGATTTTATCTGATTCCCAACTCCTTGAGAGTGCTTCGTTACGCCTGCTTGGTCTCACGCTATCCACTGACATGAGGTGGAATAAATACATTGAATCAATAGCTTCATCTACCGCAAGGAGAACAGACTCTATGTGCCGTGCCAGAAAGTTTTTTTCTCGACTGAGTCCATCCTTCAAATATATAAATCAACCGTTCGTCCTTGCATGGAATATTGCTGTCATATAGGGTCTGGTGCTCCCGTTGTACGCCTCGAGGTCCTTGAGAAAATCCAGAGACGAATATGCAATATGATAGGCCCTGATCTGGTATCTCGTCTAAAATATCTATCTCACAGACGTTCCGTGGCCGCCCTCTGTCTCTTCTAAAAATATTTTTACGGCAACTATTTCGACGAGCTACTTTCGCTGGTTCCCGGACTACATGAATTTAAACAAGCTAACAGTCTGGCATCTTGGTCCCACCCTTTCACTGTGAAAACGGATAACGTAACCGTTTCTTCTTCTCAAATAGCTTCTTCCCCCATACTTCCCGTCTGTGGAACTCCCTACACCTTACTTGCTTCCCCGATTAATATAATCTTCAAATATTCAAGTGTAATGTCAATCAACATCTGACACCCTGAGCTTGTTCCCCGTCCTTCTCTGTATCCATTCCTCAAACACGCCTCTTTACTCTTGTTCTCAATCCTCTGTAACCCCTCGCGTGCTAGTGGCACTCCCGCCTTGCTTGGGGTGAATTGCCGTAAAAAAAAAAATTCAACCGATAACAGTAATATCGATGGAGCATACATCCCGCCTGTGAGAGAGGTTGGAGTGGGGAAAATAATTCTCCTTCCCCAAGGACTCGGAGACGCACAAGGACTCGGAGCTTATCATTTAATGATTCTGTTTCTAAATATATTTTTCAAATGAGTATCACTTCCTATCGACTTTAGTTAACCTAAATCTTCTACGAGAGTCACATCTGCGGCAACATCTGCCAAAGATAATATTGCCATTATCAACAATGACGATTTTACCGTTGCCCAGACGACGGTTGCTGAAACTTCCACGTCTCGACCCAAAATGGATTTTAAAAAAAAGATATTTGGTCATTCAGCACTCCTTTTAAACCTATAGCACAAACCCTGCAAAAAATGATGACATTACCACACATAGAGGAAGTTTATTAAGTTTTTATTTAGTAGTAAATAAAATAACAGATAAGGCGCAAAACATTTTTTTATCTAATAACTGAATATTATGGCTTCATGAAATACATCTTAAACAATATAGATTAATTTATGGAAATACATAGTATAGTAATTTTTCCAAGCTATATAGAAAAAATCATATAGATTAACCGAATGTTGAAAAAGGAAAATATAGAATGAATTATTAATTTGCATTCGAAAAGATATACCATCTGAAACCGAAATATATAAACAGGTCTTACAGCTAAAAGAAGTACTTGCATCCGTCAACAGGCAGTTGGGCATATCTAAATGACAGGGAAGAAGGATTCAACAAAAGAACTTAATCGAAACAATAGAAAGGTCGTAAAACTCCTTCAGTGGAGTGTGGCGAAAGGATCGTAAATCTGTTCATTAGAATATGTCGAAAGGATCGTAAATCTCGTTCAGTGGAGTGTGATGAAAGGGACGTGACTCTCATTTAGCCAGATGTGGGGAAAGAATCGTAAATCTCGTTCAGTGGAGTGTGATGAAAGGGACGTGACTCTCATTTAGCCAGATGTGGGGAAAGGATCGTAAATCTCGTTCAGTGGAGTGTGATGAAAGGGACGTGACTCTCATTTAGCCAGATGTGGGGAAAGGATCGTAAATCTCGTTCAGTGGAGTGTGATGAAAGGGACGTGACTCTCATTTAGCCAGATGTGGGGAAAGGATCGTAAATCTCATTCAGTGGGGTGTTTTGTTTGTAGTCAGCTGTGTCTTCATTTTGGTGCAAATATAAAAGAAATGCGGGGGGCGGGGGGTATGTAAAGGAAACATTGGTAAACTACGGAAGGCGTTAAAGCGCCAAGATATAAAAGTGAAAGCAATATAATTTGTAAGCAATATACAGTGTAACCCGGATATAAGAGACTCTGATATAAGAGAGATTTTCTCTGGTCCCAAATTAGAGCCTGTGTTAATAAAACAAAGTAGACCAAACCTGATATAAGAGAAACCAGGGATATAAGAGACCCGGGTATAAGAGAAACTCGGATATAAGAGATTTTCTCTGGTCCCAAATTAGAGCCTGTGTTAATAAAACAAAGTAGACCAAACCCGGATATAAGAGAATCCCGGATATAAGAGACTTCTTCTCCTGTCCCGACAACTCTCTTATATCCAGGTTAGACTGGAACTTGAAAATAGAAAATATACAACGAAACAAATGAAAAACAAATGGGTTGAAGCAGGAGTCTATATTTGTGACATAACTGTTAGAAATCGACTGAATAAAATGTGATTTACATACACAAAATTAAATGACGACGAGTACTAACATACAAACAGAATCCAATAAGGTTAAAATAAGTAAATTTGTGGTGTGTGAATATCTTTATTTTTTACCGTGAGAGTAAACTTTACATGGCCCGGGGGCCACTCGATGTAGAGTATTACGTTAGCAGGCCATTTGTGAGCATATATGAGGTAGATAACGATTAACCCTAGCATTGAATAGGTTAAGATTGTAGTGATCGGAGAAACATCCTGTTGGGAGTCTGTTCCACGGAGCAGTGGTTTGCACGAAGATGCAGCTCGGGTAGAACTTACAAGGGTCATTCAATAAATAAGGTGAATTTTTCGGTATAAGGACTTCTAATACAGATATAAGCGTACTTTTTTTTTTCAACGTAGTCTCCCAGCACTGTCACACACATTTCCCATCTGTGCACAAGCTTCCGTATTCCCTCAGCGTAAAAACCTTTGGACTGATGACTCAGCCAGTCGCTCACAACACTTTTGACTTCATCGTCACTTTTAAACTTCGTGCCTCTCGTGAACACTTTCAAGGGACCAAACAGGTGAAAGTCTGAAGGGGCAAGGTCTAGGCTGTAAGGGGGATGAGGGAGCAGTTCTCAGCCCAGTTCGTTGATGGTCTGCACCGTTTGGGCTGCTGTGTGAGGCCTTGCGTTGTCATGATGCAAGATGACTCCTTCTGACTGATGAGCCCTGCGTTTGTCCCAACAGATAAGCTCAAAGTCCTTGCAATGTCATCCACTGTCACCCTTTTGTCAGAGTGAATGAGGTCATTGACTGATTCGATCACCTCAGGAGACCTCACTTCTGTAGGCCTCCCAGGCCTGTCTTCATCCTCAACACTGCTCCGTCCTTCTTTAAACAATTTAGCCCACTTGTAGACATTTTTGGCTGAAATATGTGGCACCATACAGAGGTGACATTCTCCTATGAATTTAAACTGGTTTGCACCCCGCAGCAACCAAAAACTTGATAACTGACCGCTGTTCAATCCTGAAGCATGCTTCTTGGTCGGCCATCTTTGTTAATCGACAAAAAAATAAAGTTTTTTTTTTTAATCTGCAAAAGAAATTAAATCCATGTGAAAAAGAAGTAAAACAAAAAAAAAATAAAAAAGAGTAAGCTTCTATCTGTATTAGAAGTCCTTATACCGAAAAATTCACCTTATTTATTGAATGACCCTCATATTTCTCACCGATGAGATATGGAAAGAATATGTATGGTTTGCTAGAATGCAAGTGGCATGGCTTGTTATTGCCATGAAGGTTTACCTTAGCGGCATCAGCGAATGTAGTTCGTCCGAGCACTTTCCTTCGAAGTAGCGGTAGCGCAGCAACAGTTTAGCTACATCCCGCCTATGGGAGACACGTTGAAGGTTGAAGAATAATTCGTCATTCACTAGGGCTCGGAGACTCTTTTAAACAGTATCGACGCCAGAGAGTGAGGTCTCTGAGGTAGCTCCTGCCCAGTAGTCCATTTTTGGGCCTGATCTGGCTCTTCTAAAGATAGAGGATAGCAGAAGGAGTCAGGCACTTACTGGAGTTGTACAGGGAGCCGACCATTTTACCTGCATCCTTAGCAACAGATCGTATGTATGACTGATTTTCTCTGATAAATCAAGAATCTGTATTAGCGATGAATTATGCTAGAATTTGTTTCTGGTTACGTTCAAATGGACATTTAGAGATGACTACCTTGTATATTTCGGCCGAATGTAATTACCAGCAAACTTGTCTAGCTAGATTAATTACGACTGAGTAGTAAGTTCGATCCTCACTAGGTCATCCATACTTTCGATTTTGGGCCATATCTAAGCTACGATAAGTTAATCGCTATAAAGATGACTGCCTGAAGAAAACAAGTACGTTTTCTAAATCATTCGTGGCATGGGGTTGCATATCAATTAAAGCAGTACAGGTAATACTGCCGGGACTTGGGGTGTTTCCCGAAAACAAAGAAAGAGTAGTCACATTCCACACCATGGGGGACTGACTCGTTTTTTAAAAACATTTCCATTTTAGTCTTATATTTACTAATGGTTATATTTTTCAATTAGTCATGTTAAAAGTCATTGCTTTACAACAAGTGAATGGGATATAATGAAAAGTAAATCAGTGAACTTAAATACATGTGACAACACCATGGATATATATTTCTCCAAAATCACTATCAATTTTTAACAAATGCTGAAACTTTTTATTATTTTAATTAGATTTTTCCTGGTACAAATGAATAATACTAGGAATTTTAAAATATTATATATGGTATAAATATGGTACCAGTCACTGAGAAGACGTGTTACGTCAAAGATGACTGACCTTAGAATGCGTAGGACATCATTTCTGAATGTTTAGTACAGATAGTTTCAAAATTGTTTAAAGCATAATTTAATAATTTAGACCTGTATATACTATTATTATATCCGCCCTATCTAGCACATTCTCTTTCTCTCTCTCTCTCTCTCTCTCTCTCTCTCTCTATATATATATATATATATATATATATATATATATATATATATATATATATATATATATATATATATATATATAGGGAAGAAGTTGTTCCAACGAGAGAAAAGTGTATATTTTAAAAAGAAGGTAAACCATAAACGATTTTGGTTGAAATGTGGATTTTTTAAATTTTAAAATGTATATTATACTTTATTTTACAGAATTCTGCTACACGAGTTTCTGGTCTCGTGACCTTCTTCAACTAAATAAATTCTTATCACCAGTCCCAAAAAGACATTTGAATTACTACCACGCAAAAAATTCATTTTTATAATATGTGGAAGTATCTACTCTTTGCTTGAAGAAGGTCACGAAACAAGAAACGCGTGTAGCAGAATTATGGAAAATAGAGTATAATATATATTCTAAAATAAAAAGAACACATTTCAATAAAAAAAACATTTGCGGTTTATCTTCTTAACATATATATATATATATATATATATATATATATATATATATATATGTGTGTGTGTGTGTGTATATGTGTGTGTGTGCGTGTATATATATATATATATGTTTGTATGTGTGTGTGTGCGCGTATATATATATATATATATATATATATATATATATATATATATATATATATATATATATATATATATATATATGTATATATTTACACGCTTTACAATGTTAAATCCTAGTAGGTAGGTTTGCCTTCCTCTTTTTCCTTTTCTTTTTAAACGAATTTTATATAATGAACAGCAAAACAATGAACTGAAATGTGTACTACAACCCCATTATAATGACTGTAGTATGCGACTGTGCAAGAACCATTCTTTGAAATATCCATTTTCATGGATATATATTTCTACAAATCAATGCAGAATAAACAAATGATGCAACTTTTATTATATTCATTATATTTTTCTGTTATAATTGAATAATACTACGAATATTCAAATAATATTTCCTCGTATTGTTATTATATATGGCTCAAATATGGCGCCAGTCACTAGAAAGATTTGTTACGTCAATGATGACTGACCTTAGAATAAATAACAAATTGTGTCCTCATGTTTAGTACAGATAGTCTTAAAATGACCCTGAAATAGGTCATATATCAAAACAAATTTGGTAGGTGAGGGTTTCCCAACATCCCACCCTTACCTTTGGATTGGAGGACTGGTCTCTCGCACACTGAAAAAAAAACCGGTATGTCAAATCCGATAGTTTGAGAAGCATTGATTAAAAGGACAAGTTGAGATTGTAATAAACACCTCATATATGGTAATAAATACCTCATATATGGTAATAAACACCTCATATATGGTAATAAATTCCTCATATATGGTAATAAACACCTCATATATGGTAATAAATTCCTCATATATGGTAATAAATACCTCATATATGGTAATAAATACCTCATATATGGTAATAAATTCCTCATGTATGGTAATAAATCCCTCATATATGGTAATAAATACCTCATATATGGTAATAAATTCCTCATATATGGTAATAAACACCTCATATATGGTAATAAATTCCTCATATATGGTAATAAACACTTCATATATGGTAATAAATTGCTCTTATATGGTAATAAACACCTCATATATGGTAATAAATTCCTCATATATGGTAATAAACACCTCATATATGGTAATAAATTCCTCATATATGGTAATAAACACCTCATATATGGTAATAAATTCCTCGTATATGGTAATAAACACCTCATATATGGTAATAAATACCTCGTATATGGTAATAAACACCTCATATATGGTAATAAATTCCTCATATATGGTAATAAACACCTCATATATGGTAATAAATTCCTCATATATGGTAATAAATACCTCATATATGGTAATAAATACCTCATATATGGTAATAAATTCCTCATATATGGTAATAAATCCCTCATATATGGTAATAAATACCTCATATATGGTAATAAATACCTCATATATGGTAATAAACACCTCATATATGGTAATAAATTCCTCATATATGGTAATAAACACCTCATATATGGTAATAAATACCTCATATATGGTAATAAACACCTCATATATGGTAATAAATACCTCATATATGTACATTGAGATCCTGGATAATTTTCTCATTCCATCGCTGAAAAAATTCTTAGGATTTGAATGCATCAAAAGAGATTAAAACTTTTTGTTTGGGAAGGCTTATAAAATCATTGATCTGCCCAGGGAAAATTTCGGATCTAAGCCTAATGGAAAATTAATGGCGGAAATTTAAAAAGAAATATTCCATGAGAAGACTCTTTTCACCAAAGATCTATGAATGCAGATTCGCGAAAGTTTTATCTACTTTGGTAAAGGATATGGTTTTAAATTAGTGAAAGCCACCCCTGAAAAAATAAAATTCGTCTAGGACGTATAACTAAGTATTAATTCTATTTTTATCGATTAATTCCGTAACTGTTTCTCAGCATTGGTTCTCTTATAATATAGTCTTCTGTATTAATCGGGAAATAAAACTATACTATTAATGTAAGTAACTTAAACTAGTTTACATGATATATATTTTAATAAACAAAATTATTCATCTATTAAATCAATGATTTTGCGGTGGCTGAATGATCATTGAATATAAAATAAATTATTATAAAGAATAAGCCAAGCTAAAATCAGTCAGTATGTAACCAACTAAAAATATATATTCATATTCCAATATAAACGTATTCTAATACTTGAACTTATACAGAAATGTATAAAAGGATGATTTTTGATGTTCTTGAAATCAACGGCTTTTGCTAAAAAATTTATTTATACATAACTTAATATAATATTCGACGTTTATCATTAAGTTACATTAACTTCGGAAGACTGTGAAGCAAGAACGAAAATAATTATTAATATTGCATGTAAAAGGATTATCCTATCAATAATGCTTAACAATTCCTGACAACGGACAGATTATTTCTTCCTTATTTGCAATAGATTATTATCAAACATTACCACCGGTTAATTAAGGGCCTTGTATTTTGATAGTTCTTTGAAGATCTTCAAAGCTACATTGGAGTCTGTAAGCACTGCCATGTCAATAAGGAGGCACATTGCGATGTCAGGGCGATTATCTTTTATTGTTCTGTCAGCGTGTATTGTAAAATCCCATACAATTGTTACAGGTCCTATCTCTCTAACCGGGTCTGGGTGGTGTTCATACTAATTTCTTGCAGATTTTCCAGTGGTTTTATTGGTCTGCTCTGTGATGATGTGTTTTATATTCAGTGGGTGCCAATACTGTTCAACCCGATACAAGATGGACAATTGTTTCTGGATATTTATCACAGAAACTGCATTTTTCTCAGTATGTGTACTTGGTAATTTCTAGTTAGCAAGCAGTGGACCTGTGCAGCAAAAATAAAACTTTCAGTTTCGGCTTTTAACTCTGCACTACGAAGCCACTAATGGGTACGGGGTTTGTGCCCATCCGCTTGTTTGCTATGGACAGAGCATTGACCGTAAAGCGGTTTATCTTGCTATCGTTTCTGTATCTGGTCGGTTGCATTTGCCTTTCCTTTCATTTTTAAGTATTTTGCAGCTTCAGTCGGTGTATTATGCTTTACTTGTATTTATCCTCCTCCTCCTGCTCCTCCTCCTTCTTCTTCTTCTTCTTATTGTTGTTGTTGTTCTTGTTGCTGATGCTGTTGTTGTTGTGTCGCACGTTGACGTAGTATAGAAAATTTATCCAGACTACTCACAACACAAAAACTTTTCGGAGATCCTCGAAGAATGAATGATGCCAGGTTTTAGCGGAGGGCGGGTATACAATCTTGGCCTCAAATCCAATTCCCTCTAAATACATTTACAGTTTTACCTATTGCGGAAAAAATCTGCCTCGTCAGTCATGTATCGAAAGATACATGATCGCCTAAGCGTGTATCACGCATGGCACATAACTGACTGATGGTTCTAGTCTCATTCACGCCTTTAGATTCAATATTTTGATTAAACAGTTAATTCCTAATATGAATGTTAGTGAATTTATTATAATTTATTATTATTATTATTATTATTTTCTTTCATTTCTGTTGGATACACATTTCCTTCCGGATCCCAGTCATGACATTTTGTACTGATAATTTTTGTAAAAAAAAAACAACCTAACGTCACACATTTTACATAGATAAATCTCTTCATAATGTGTGAGTTGTACTTGTTAATACAATTTTGTACTTTTTTAAGGTATGGTCTACCAGGAATCCCTTCAATTAATCTATAGGGACCTTTTCTAATCAATATTATTATCATTAGTAGTAGCAGTCGGTTATGTGCAGTCAGTTGTGTGCCATGCGTGGCACACGCGTAGATGATCATGTATTTTTCGATTCATGACTGAGGAGGCTGATTTTTTCCTGCAGTAGGTTGCCATTTCTTTCTGCAGTAAACCAGTTGCCCTCCAAGGCTATAGAACCCGGTCTATTTACCTATAGCTGGTGGGGAGAATAAGGGGATTCATACCTTTTCCCAAGCATGTAAGTGAATGTAGAGGATTCGACTGGAATTCGAACTCAGCTCTCCGATTCCTCAATCCGAGCCGTTATCCATTACTCCACCGTGCCTCCGCTAGTAGTAGGAGTAGTTATCAAGTAAATAGTTCAGAAAGCAATAATGTGTGTTTAGGACCATATGTAGAGAATGATTTAATCTTAACTTAATTTGTAAAATGACCACAAGTATGGCTACATGGCTATCGCACTGTGTTTAAGCAGTAATAGCCAGCTTGACCAACGTGCTAAACACTATCACTCTCTTCTTCTTCTTCTTCTTCTTCTTCTTATTATTATTATTATTATTATTATTATTATTATTATTTTCTTTGATATCTGGCGTTTACACATTTCTTTCCGGGTCCCGCCTAGGGACCTAAGGTTAGAAATGGCATCATGACACTTTCCACTGCAAAGAAAGAATAAATAAATAAATAATTACATAGATAAAGCCCTTCGTAAATTGTGGGCTGTACTTGTCAGAACAATTTTTTGTATCTTTTTGAGGCATGTACTTCCAGGGATCCCTTCAATTAGCCTACTGGAATCTTTTCCAACCAGTTCAAGGGCTCCAACTACAACAGGGATTGTTGATGTTCCCTTGTGCCACATTTTTTAGATTTCTATCTCAAGGTCGATGTATTTGGACAGTTTTCCGAATATCTTCAAAGATACATTGCAGTCTACAGGGACTGCCATATCAATAAGGAGGCACTTATTTTGTTTGTGGTCTTTAATAACAATGTCTGGGCGGTTGGCTTTGATTGTTCTGTCAGTGTGTATTGTGTAGGCCCAAAGAATTGTAACAGGTCCTATCTTATTATTATTATTATTATTATTATTATTATTATTATTATTATTATTATTATTATTATTATATATTCAATAATTATAATTATTATGAAATTAGATATGTATATAGGAAGTGGGGTAATTGCTGATAGAATTACGATTGAAGTCAGCCAAAGTTTATCGCGCTCTTTCCCTCACTCTGATTTTCTGTGCGCATCGGTGGACAGATTTGGTGGTTTAAAAACACATGCCAATTACAATTTAATTAAATAATTTTGAATGTGGAGGAGCGGGAAAATGAAAATAATTAATCTTACAATTATATATTGATCAATATTGCTAGAGATATGAATATATGTAAGTATGTATCGATGTATGTGTGTGTGTGTGTGTGTGTTTTCGTGTGTGTGTTTGTATGTGTACGCTCGTATGCGGATATTGAAACGGTTATCGGGGACGTCGCCGAGTCGAGTTCGATTTCCGGTGGATTCATTCACTTTGTGATAATGCTCCTGGAAGGATACACGAAGACGACTTCCTCCAAGAAAACTCACTGATATATTTTTCCTTGTGGGACAACCTATTTACGAGAAAGGAAACCTTGAATAATAAAAAGAAAACATTATATAGTAAACATATTTCCTATCGAGTAAAAATTACCGCCAGTACAAAGATTGCAGGTATCCACAGATTTGTATGCCCTCCTCAAAAAGGAAGGAGAAATATATAAAGAAAACACAAGATCTGATAGAAAATCACTCTGAATGGATTTCACATTCACGCAACGTAAGCTGCGAGAGACGGTTGAAAGTTTTATCGGCTGTTTATGTAAGAATCATGCTGGAGTTGGGAAATTTTAATGCATAATTTTCAAATCGTTTTTCATTGTTTCTTTAACAGTAAAATGAGATTTTACTATCCCGTTATATTCCGTGCTAATAGGAATATATACTTGAAAAACAAGGGGGGATAAATAAGTAAAGATTTATTGTAAAAACCAGTACAATAAGAATAAAGGTATTAGTTATGCAAGTCAATCCCGTCGTGAGTGCTACTAATGAAAAGTCGGTATTTCTTGCGTAAGTCTGAGTCGTACTGAACAGATCCTAGTTAGTGTATTTACTAACCTCCCTATCGCGATCAGATGTGACACAGGGCCGAATTTAATGTGGGGTATCCGAGCCCGTAGGCTCAGCAAAAAATTCCCGTATAAAACGAGGTCGGATAGCTATGCCCTTCTCATATTGAGAATATTTAACATCGAAAAACATTAGAAAAAAATTAATTATTTTTATAATATGTGGAAATCTCCACCCTTAACCTGATGACGATCGTGAGACCGGAAATACGTGCAGCAAAATTATGGAAAATAAAGTATGATATTTAAAAAATAATCCACATTTCAACTAAAAACGTTTGCGGTTTCTCTCTTCTTTTTAATATACACATCTTTCTCTCGTTGGAATTACTATAATCTCTTCCTTTTATAAATATATATATATATATATATATATATATATATATATATATATATATATATATTACGCTTTATTTTTCATATTTTGCTACACGGGTTTCCGGTCTCGCGACCTTCATCAGGCAAAGAGTGGATATCTCCACATATTATTAAAAGGAATTAATTTTTCTTGTGTTTTTCCATATTAAATATTCTCGATTTTAGGAATTCTCTTCTTTGTGTGTGTTAGTGACCCAAATGTCTTCCTTGAACTGACAGTGGAAAAGTTCTGCGTGAAGGATAATAAAACAATTAAGACTGGTCCGGGAAACGGTGAGAAAGATATCTATATTCTTATCATTTAATGACCCATGTGTGTTCTTAGATCTATTTCCATTTTTTGTGTTTTTGTCATCATGCGTATGTATACGAATATTCCCTCTCCATACATATATACTGTCTTATTTTAAGGAATTAGTATACACATATGTACACATATTCATATATGTACACACACATACACACAAACACACACACACACACATATATATATATATATATATATATATATATATATATATATATATATATATATATCAGTACGCGCATGTATATGCGCAATCCCTTTCTATACATACATACTGTCTTATTATAAGAAATTAGTATACATACACACACACGTACATATATACATACACACACACACTATGTCGTATGAGTTTTGCTCGAGTGCCTGTGAGTAGTCTATTGTTTTTGCCAATATGCGTGTACGTATTCGTGCTCCAAAGATACCCGCGTGTGCGCACGGATGCGTGTGGTTTGACCACTGTATTTGGCCATTATGTGTGCATGTTGTGTGCTGTGCGTGTGGTATTATGATCTATTTAGTGCTGGTTTAAATTTGTTTATGAAGTTTTTTTCTTCTTCTTGTATTTGTAGGTAAGAGTAATTGTCTGTTTGATATATTGGCATAATTTTAAATTGAAATAATATATTTAACAAAGTAGTTTATTTTCTCCGAATTTTCGAAGCCATAAGTTTGGGCAGAAATAACTCACAATAGGTAGACCACTATTTTCCCACTGCATTAAACTCGCAGAAGGGATTAGAAACACACGCGTGCGCGTGCACGCACACACTCATGCACGCACAAGTGCACACACACATACACACACACAGAGGGGAAGAGTGATCAATATGTGAATCAATGTGTTTTTAGATACAGACAGCTTGTAAATCCACAGAGTATTGTGGCTGTCACTTTTATGCCTTATTGGGATATTTAGATATTAATTGATAGTCACCGTGTAATATTGATTCATATGACACTTCTGTTCTGTCTCCCTATATATCTCAATATATCTCAATATATATATATATATATATATATATATATATATATATATACACATATATATACACACACACACACACACATATATATATATATATATATATATATATATATATATATATATATATATATATATCCGTCTTGGGTATGGCAATAAACTACATTCGCATCCTGTGTAAGACGTTAAACTACATCCGACAACAATGCCTTTGATCAGGTGGTTTTGAGGAGTTTGGAACCACCTCTTAATTGCTGGTGTTCCCAAGTCCGCCCTGACCCGCAGTGGTAGCACTTAGGCTCCCAGACACAAAATATTACCAACAATGAAAATTGTCGGCATTAAATAACCCATTGAGATTGATATGCTGTAAAACAAACCAAACCAAACGAAATATATATATATATATATATATATATATATATATATATATATATATATATATATATATATATATATACTTGTGTATTTAGGCAGCAATCCTTCTTTCATGCACATTTCATTAAAAACGACTGACAAGGTTTTTTTATTTAGTTTTTTATATAATTTCTCGGGCGATCTAATAATGTTTTTCTTTTCAGATGATAAATTATATAAAAACTGTCCGAATGCTCTTTTTATCTGAGCGCTTTCAGCTATACATTTAGCCATTTTCTAGGATTAAATTTTAACGTTAGAATTAGAATTAGTTTATTATATCTATGTTTTATAAAATGTTTCCTTTTTTTGTTTCAAAACACGGTCAAGATATTATATCCATGTTCAAAGTTAATATTATTAAGTGTTTGTCTGTTTGTTTTTATTAATAAGGCTTCCATTATTTTTAGCCTTTTTTTTTTTGCATGTGGATGATGCTATTATATTAGTGTTGTCGACAAGTATGTTCCGAATAGTGTCCGGTAGGTCCTCATGAATATTTAAATGAGATCTAATTGAGCTATTGTCAGAAAGGTGTAGAGTTAGTCTGCGTGTTAAACAATTTGTTGTGTGGCCTATATAATTATTTATGAAAGTTGATTGTTGAGGAATACAATTCCTTAATGGACATTTGAATTCGTAAATAATATTAGCTTTATTTAAAAAGGTGAATTGTTATTTTTAACTATAAGGTTAGAGGTTTTAATTTTTTTTATAATAAATAATTAATCTAATATATGCAGGACTATGTTCACTTTGACATTCGACACAACATATATATATATATATATATATATATATATGCACATTTCATTAAAAACGACTGACAAATTACACATATATATATATATGCATATTTCATTAAAAACGACTGACAAATTACACACACACATACATACACACACATATACATATATATATATATTTATATATATACATATATGTATATATAATAACAATATAGCTTTTAAGGTATGCTGCATTTATGGGTTAAAGTGCTAAATATCAGGTTTAATACATATGCAAATATGAAAGTGAGCATTGAAGTCGACACTTGACGCTGTGTGTTGGCTTCAATGTCCACTTTCATATCTCTCTCTCTCTCTATCTCTCTCTCTCTCTCTCTCTCTCTCTCTCTCTCTATATATATATATATATATATATATATATATATATATATATATATATATATATATATATATATATACATATATACGTCATATTTGCGAATGCACCAAATATTGATAGTTCTAGTGTCTGTAATTTGTGCGTACGAATTCTCTTTTTAGATAGAAATATTTACTCTCAAAATGATCATTCCATATCCAGACGAATACCTAGGATGAATAACCAATTACAGTAGGAGCCAATCATATGCGACTCTCTCAAGCACCATGTAGCCCCTCTTCAAAGAGACGTGTTTATTTAATAGACCCTTTGATTGACACGTGGAAATGAGATAACTTTAGACGCCAATTATACTGGGGTACGTGTTCGTAATATGCGACAAACTTTGTTATATTTATTACCGGACACTGAAGTATAGCAATTATCGATTCCATAAATATAAAACACTTATCGACACTTTTGCCCTTCCATAAAATGAATTTTATGCACGATTTAATGTGCATATGCGTATCTGGCTTTATATATGAAAATGAAAAAAAATGAAGTTAAAACAATAGGAAGACCAACAGAGACAAAGCATTTTATTACTCTGCAAATGTTTTGGTAGATGGCTCCTTATTTCTTTTTATGCAGGCATGTTGGACAACCACATGGCCAGAATTAGCAATCAACACGATTTCCTGTCTGTTGTATTATATTTGCCGTGTTTTTCGATATAGTCCCTTCAAATATATGGATCAATTGTTGGGATGAAAAGCATTGTCCGGTCTGTCCTGGGTATGACGATAAACTAAATCCGCGTCCTGGGTAAGACGATAAACTACGTCCGACAGCAAGTCCTCTGATCAGGAGTTTTTTGAGGAGCGTTTAACCATCTCTTAATTGCTGGTGTCCCCAAGGTCCACCCTGAATCGTGGTGGTAGCATCTCTTAGGGTCCCAGCTATGAGTAAATATCTCCCAAACTGAGGTCAAAACATTATGAGTGTGTAAAAATAAGTTTTAATACGTGAAATACTTTGTAAAAAATATTACCAGCAATACATTATTACCACCAATACAATTTTGAAGAAAAAAATACCAGTTATACATTAAAAAATATTACCCGCAATAAAAATCTTGTCGGCATTAAATAACCCATTGAGGTTGATATGCCGTAAAGCAAACCAAACCAAACCATTGTACAGTAAAATTGTAAACGTTTTTTTTTTTTTTAGTTATATTTTTTAGAATTTTATTTTTGGAGATAATAATGGTTTAGACATACTAGTCTTATTATAAACCCATTGCTTATGGGAAAAGATGTGGGTATCCATGCCTTTCTCAAACTTATTTGTGCCTAAGTGAATATAACGAACCCAACGGGAATTGGAACTCTGCACTCGAAACTCTGGAATTGAAACTCTGCTCTCTGTTCATACCGAACATTTACACATTACACCTCATGCTCATCTAAACTTAGATCACCTGGTATTCTCATGCGGTCACCCATCTAGTTAGTAACCAAATTCGACGTTGTCTAACTTTGGTGACCGTACAGGAACCAATATTTCGACGTGATGTGGCCGTAAGCCAAATTGTAATCGCCAAAGAGAGTGTAGATAATTTCTCGGAGATTATTGTCTTCCCTTCAGATTATGTTCTCCAGTTTCAATTAGATACTGGACATACTGACAACCATACATTACGTTTTCTCACAATTTATGCTTAGTTGTTCTTTCCCACTTTCCATTACTCCCTTTATGATTGCTTAAATCTAAAGTTTGAATAATCAGATGAGAAGATACACCATTGTCTTCCGCCCGTTTCTACCTTTTGTATTTTCCGAATTCATTTCCTATCTGTAAACAGGCGGTTTGCACCCAGCATACGTTATGGATTATTCACACATATTTCCCAAATAAACATTGCCGAGCATTTCTAACTGTTCTCTGTAACGTATGTTATCAAACGCGTTTGCATATTCTATAAAACATAGGTATACATTCTTCTTCAATTGTTTTTCTCTTTCTAAAATCATTCAGAGCATTCCTTGTTCAGGTGTCTTTAATGAAACAGTATTGATTATATTCTATTTCCAATCAAATTATGCTACGCGGTCTTCGTATCTGAATTCGAATGATATAAACCTATAATTAAGACAGAAATTTTAAATCTCTAATTAATGGCGGATTTCATCTTTTTAGAAATTTATAACTAAAATTATTATTTTTTGTTTACGCCAAATATTTCGGTGGGCATAAATCGTTAATAAAATGATTCAACTGAAAAGTCCAGATATTATTTATCGATTTATTTTTTAACAAAATCACAAAAAGGGCAGCCGTCTCCAGTCCTCTGCATAAGAAAGTCTTTTATCAGATTTTCTACAGTTTCATCCCCTACCATTTTCGCATTACGTTTGAGAACCAATCATAGAAACTTATTTTCATTTTGTACTTTTAAGTTTCATTCTGGTTTGTGCCTTCTCCACATACACTAATGTCTTTGAATCACATCTATGATGCCTTTTGGAGAAGGTCAAGTGAAGGACTGGGAACTAAAAACTAAATTTACAAAAATATAGCTAGACATGTGATGCCGAAACTATAAGTACAAAAGAAAAGTTTGGGTTAGTTGTTCGTAAATTGCGCATAAGTTACGAATTTTTGGTTAATTCTAACGGTCAAATGGACACTGATTTATTCGTCTTATTACGTTTTGCAAAGATCAATTAATACTTTTATACATAGTTTATAATGAATCTAAATGTATCTTTAAGTGAACCGAGTTCAAACGTTAGCCCCGCCTTCTGCGTTTCCTTTCGTAAATAAAAGCATGTGAAAAAGATATAATTCCATC
>OZ038480.1:95524323-95549323 GCA_964036315.1 Acanthosepion esculentum | reverse complement strand
TATTTATTTATTATTTTTTGTATATATATATATATATATGTCTATATTTCTGAGATGAGGTATTATGTACACTATTTACATTATTCCTATCAACTGTGCCATAGGACACATGGCACAGTGGATAAAGGCGTTGGTTAGATTTAGAGACAGGACACAAAGAGTGTGAGTTCAATCCCCGGTTAAGGCAGTGGAGAATTTGGAGAGGTGAAAACTGATAATTGACATCTATTAAAACATGTCGAACTAGAACAGCCTACCCCAGTGAACGAAATAAAGGGTTCAGTTCGAATAAGCCCGGAGCGTTCAACGGCGGAAACGTTGTAATAAAAATGGCACAATAATCCGAATAATGTAAATAGTATATATATATATATATATATATATATATATATATATATATATATATATATATATATTTCAAGAATGAAAAAATTAACACATCGAAGAATTCTGTAATAAATGACAAAATGGTTTAAATTTATCCAGAAATATATTAAAAATTATTTTAAAATTAAATCGCAAAATTACCCCATTTCTCGCTTCAATAATGTAAATCACCAGGAAAATTTTTTCTAGTTCAAGTAATTTAGACATTTACTACCTGTTCTCTTTTGATTTCATCTTTTTCTAAGTGATGAGTTTTTAGTACCAGCTCTAGTAGCATGTTTGTACATTTCTGAAGCACGGCTAATCCAGGTAAGAGATTCCTGCAGCTACATTTGGCCTAATCTGTGCTTTAAACAACTATCGGCCACACAATTCTTGATTTGCTGTGCATCGAATTTGCTGATCGTCTTTGTAGTAGTTTTTCTACGGGTGTAAGGACGATTCATTTGACCATGTTGTCAACACTGATGACCAAATTGCGCGTTATGATTGTCATGCGCAGCAGTTCCCCAGAATTTACCATTTCCCATCCCAAATTGCCATAATCTGACACCATCATATAGACTCAAATTACTCACGTTAAAAGATTTCACAACATTGCATCTTATCGTAACCTACGCATCAACATTGGCAATACGGACGATGCATTGCTATGAGAGATAATACGCCTAATGATTGATTCATATTTTTAAACGTTATACTGAGAACTACAGCCCTCTTCCAGACACATTTTGTAACTGACTTTGAGATTCAAATGAATTTCTGGTTATTATATTGTGGAGAAAAATTCTCTTGAGTCATCCTTATTTCTGTCACCTGTTTGTACATTAGTGAAAATTATGAAAATAAATCATAATTTATGCCAACCAAAACCACCTCATATATTTGGTTTTGCGTCAAAAAAGGTATAGTTTTTTAGGTTTTCATTTAATCACTTTGCCTCAAGTAAGGCGCGAAGCCACTATAGTGCGAAGCCACTATAGTGCGAAGCCACTAAAGCGCGAATCCACTAAAGTGTGAAGACACTATGGTGCCAAGCCACTATGATGCGAAGACACTCAAGTGCGAAGTAACTATAGCGCAAAGCCACTAAAGCGCGAAGCCACTATGGTGGGAAGCCGCTAAAGGCCGAAGCATCTAAAGCGCGAAGCCACTATAGTCAAAGCCACTAAAGCATGAAGAAACTGTTGCGAATCCACTAAAGCGCGAGCTCACTATAGCGCGAAGCTACTATGATGCGAAACTAATAGAGCGCGAAGTCACTATGGTCCGAAGCCACTAAATCGCGAAGCCATTATAGTCGAAGCTATTAAAGCGCGAAGGCACTATAGTGCAAAGTCACTAAAGCGCGAAGCCACTATGATACGAAACCACTATGATGCGAAGCTACTAGAGAGCGGAGCCACTATGGTGCAAAGCCACTAAAGCGCGAAGCCACAATAGTCGAAGCCACTAAAGCGCGAAGCCACAATAGTCGAAGCCACTAAATCGCGAAGCCACTATAGTCGAAGCCACTAAAGCGCGAAACCACTATGATGCGAAGTCACTAAAGCGCGAAGCCACTAAAACGCGAAGGCACTAAAGCACCAAGCCACTATAGTCAAAGCCACTAAAGCGCGAAGCCACTATAGTCAAAGCCACTAAAGCACGAAAACACTATAGTGCGAAGCCACTAGACCGCGAAGCCACTAAAGCACGAAGCCACTATGATGCGAAGCCACTAAAGCGCGAACCTCTATTTTCGAAGCCATTCAAGCGCGAAGCCCCTATAGTGCGAAGCCACTAAATCGCGAAGCCACTAAGGCGCAAGTGGTTGCTGAGAATAAAGAAAACTATGAAAATGTTACCGAGGTGAAATGTCAATGAAATGAACAGGCTTCAAGGAGACAGACAATGATATCTGGCGTATCTTCATAATTTTGTATATTATAGTTTACAGGTAAACAAGATGTGAGTTGTATAGGCGAGAAGACCGGGAGAAGACGCTATTAGAATCTATTTTACGGTTACTTTTAGCAATTTAGCCAGTAACATGATGATATTAACGTGTCTGAGCACGTCTTCCTTAGCTTAATTTCTTGGAGTTACCAAAGTGAAAAGCAGTATTCATTTTGTAAAGCTACAAAAATGTGTCACAGGCCGAAATTGGGGATAGGGGTGGGCTATTTTTCTTCTGTCTTATAATTACAACTACCACAATTACTGACCAAACATACCACATTATTCCTTACACCGAAGCAACACATTCTTACTTAGCATTCTTACTGCATCAGCCACCAATCAGTCATGTGTCATGCATGATACACGTCTAGTCGATCATATATCTTTCGATACATGACTGACAAGGCAGACTCTCCTGCAGTAGGTTGCCATTTCTTTCTGCTGTAAACCAGTTGCCATCCAAGACTATAGAACCTGGTCTGTCCTGCTATTTACCCATAGCTGGAGGGAGAAGATGATTAATACCTTTCCCAATGGTATTATAAGGGAATGTAATGGATTCGACTGGAATTCGAACTTGGTTCACCGATTCCTAAATCCGAGCCGCTATCTTCCTATCAACCATAATACCTCAAAATGTCTATGAATTCCCAACAAGCTCCCATATGTACAATTTTTGTCCGTTGCGAGAGAGGAGTAAAAGAGCAATTTTCATGAAAACATTTATAGAAAAGGCACAGGGAGGCCGTGTTACGGTGTGGTGCGGGTGACTGAAACTGAGTTGGCAGCTCAGGAACGATAATATTGCATATTCCTCTTTTAAAAGAGTTGAAATTGTCATCTGTTTATAATCTGAGATTGATTGCTGTCAGTTAAATATTCTATTGTGGCCTGTTTAGGGGCCAGAACAAAAGACACGAAGGTAGGTTAACACTGCGTCTACGCTCTCCAA
Source organism: Acanthosepion esculentum (assembly GCA_964036315.1). Classification (NCBI taxonomy): domain Eukaryota; kingdom Metazoa; phylum Mollusca; class Cephalopoda; order Sepiida; family Sepiidae; genus Acanthosepion; species Acanthosepion esculentum. Next base: position 95,546,043 of record OZ038480.1, on the reverse strand, counting down.
CCGACTCAGGCAGTTCGTATTTACGAGAGGAGGAAGTGTTCATTCTACTGTAGGAAGATTTACCACAACATATTCGTTTATTGCAATGGCACAGATTTCAAATTCCTATTAAATATATTAATATTTGTAAACATAGCTCAGAGTTTAAAATTAAGATTTTTAATGACGGCATAATGTTTCAGTGTGTTTAAGTCTTATAATGTGATACTTTAAAATCCAGTAAAATTCATAAAAGTGTTGTTATATTGTAAGACTAACACAGGGTAAACCATAAATTTCGAGATGTTATGTGAAATATGGCGTTCATTAATAGTGCAATTATTTCCAGAAAACTCTTCGTAAATTTTCTAAACATTACGAACAATTAAAATTGGCTAATAATGCGAATCGTAGTATACATTATATGTAGATGGATTGTTTTCCATTCTACTCCTTTAAGGAAGCCACATCTTTTATATAATCTACGTAAGTTGATTGTTCTCGTTCCGTTTTCCATCTTTCGAGATATCTCGTCTTATGTGTTTTTTTTTAGTACTGCTCAATTATTTCTAGTCAGGATTCGATTAATTTTTATCTCTATTACTCGGCATTGCGATTGACCTCGTAATTATTACGAAACAAAATTCGATTGGCACTTGATATAGTTACGCATATTCTACCAGTGTCAGATATCAGTGTTCGAACCTAGATTCTTTCTTTCTATGTGCCATGACCTCTCAGGACGTTGGCGATCATGGCTCTCCACCACCCGCTATCCCTTGTAGCTCTCAACAAATGACTTCCTTCTGCCACCTCACCCAGACCACGATCTGTCATGCGTTGTTTTCCCTTGTCTCGCTTTCCCTATATTGGATCCGTGTGTATCAGATTCTTCAGGCCCTCCTTCCTCATTACGTGTGGCAGAATCTTCAGCTGCCTCTTACGGATGTTAAGTATAAGCCTTCTCCTTGTTTGCATCCTCTCTAAGAACACATCGTTGATCACACGCTCGGTCCAAGATATCCTTAGCATCCTTCTCTAGAACCACATCTCCGTCGCCTCGAGTCTCTTCTTCATCTTTGAGGAAATCGCCCAACTTTCGCTGGCGTAAGGAAGAACAGATGTCACGTAACAGCTCAATGTTCATTTCTTCGTTACCAAAGAAATCCTCCTGTCTTGCATTACTCTACCCAGTTTTTGGAATGCGTCTTTCGCCATTCCAATACGTCTACGGATCTCAGTGTTGGATTTAACGTCCTATGTGAAAACGATTCCCAGATATTTAAACTTCCGCGTCTGCTTGATTTTAGTGTTCCCGACCTGCAAATCGCATTCCGGGTTCATACTTTTACTGGTCACCATGCATTCTGTTTTCTTGTAGCTTAAGCTTAGTCCCTTCTTCAAAGATCAATATTTCCATAGCTGATTTTCATGGTAGGAAAATAAACAATCATTCTTTATTTGGAAAATTGGCTTGTCACGGTCCTCCTGTTTATATAGACCTAAGCTTAAATGTTGAGGCACATTGTAGATTCAACAAAAAAGCGCCCCGTCGTGTAACAATGGCTAACATGATTTTTATGACTGCTGTAATGTTCAATCCGCAATAGTCGCCCCGACATTGTACCTGACACACCGAAGCTAAATAAATACATACGCAAGAATATGTACAAGTGCTTGCTTGTGTATTTTTTAAACTATCACTTGCTTGATTGACCAAGAAATGTGCCTTTAATTCTAATCTGCGTCAAATAAATTCTTAGCATTTATTGACCAGAGATGAACTTGACTTACAAAGTGAATCTTCCAAGGCGTTGCTAAAATGCTACATATTACTGTAAGTACATGCAAATAACATCATTCATGTCGTAATAAAACATATTTAATGTCAAATAGGAAAATGTCATTGAGCGTAGGAAACTAATAAAATTTGTGTGATACTTTGAGAGCGTATTTCTATGTTTACAAGAATGTTTCTGTTTATTTCTAGGAATAGGCGTAAAATAAGCAGACAAAAATATTTATGGCTCCAAAGATCCGATCACATTAACCAACTTTCAAAGAAATTCTAGATAGATGAATAAACAGATAGATCCGAACCGACAACTCGATCAATATATCAATAGAGAGACACTGAGAGAAAAACAAAGACAGGGAGAGATGAATGGGAGAGAATTTAAAGAGAGATCCATAGAATGATAAGTAAGCCAAGAAAAGATAAGGGATAAATAGATAGATAGATAGAGAGAGAGAGAGAGAGAGAGAGAGAGAAAGAGAGGGATAAATATATCTCCATTTAACCATATATATATATATATATCTATATGCTTACATACATACTCGGTCGCCTATCTCTCTATCTATCTATCTATCTATCTATCTACACACACAAATACTGAGATAGATAGATAGATAGATAGATAGATAGATAGATAGATCCTTATCTATTCATTTACCTTTATGCTTTCTTAGATACACATACTGTGATAGACAGAGAGAGAGAGAGAAAAAAAAGAGAGGGAGCGTTAGATCCATCTCGCTATCTCTCTCTCTCTCTCTCTCTCTATATATATATATATATATATATATATATATATATATATATATGTATATATATATATATAATTGTGTGTGTGTATATACATATTTATATATATATATATATATATATATATATATATATATATATATATATTTACATTGAGCACTATTTTGTAAAAATAAAAATAGCAATAAGAACACTGGATTATATATTTTACTGTTCTTTCTTTTTATTTTTATATATATACATATATATATATATATATATATATATATATATATATATATATATAGATAGATAGATAGATAGATAGATAGATAGGAGAGGATCAAGATCGATACTTAACCATGGAGTGAGATTAAACGATAAATAAAAGATAAAGCAAATAACAAAACATGAGGAACATAAACTCAAAAATTCGTAAATATATATATATATATATATATATATATATATATATATATATATATATATATATATATATATATATATACGAGTGGGACTCAAAAGTTACCGGGTTCGTATTCTGTGTGACAAGACCGTAGCAATTCAGGCTTCCACCGCTAGATGCTACTTGAGGCAACCCTCAGACATCTAACTGGAGTCATCGTAGGAAGAAGTACAGCTCCATGGTTCACATTTGTTTAGAAGAGCTTCACACATTTTCGTCTACTTTTACTATAGCAGAAAGGATGCCTGTCGTAAACTGAAAGAACAGTTTGTAGTTGATCCAGACCTTTTTTCGAAGATCATCACTGGTGACGAAAGCTGGTGCTATGGCTACGACCCGGAAACGAAGCACCAATCAAGTCAGTGGAAACATCAAACATCACCACGACCGCAAAAAGCCCGTCAAGTGAAGTTCAATGTCAAGGCCATGCTGATTTGTTTCTTTGATGTGAACGGAATTCTCCACAAAGAACTTGTTCCTTCTGGTCAAACTGTTAACCAGGCATTTTACTTGGAAGTCCTGAAGCGTTTGCGAGACAAGGTGAGACGAAAACGCCCTGACTTGTGGCAAAGTGGGTGGTGGTGGTTGCATCACGACAATGCGTCAGCGCACACCGCCTTGAGTGTGAGACAGTTTCTGACCAAGAATACCATGACCCCACTTCTCCACCCTCCCTATTCCCCCGATCTCGCCACCTGCGACTTTTTTTTGTTCCCCCGAATGAAGAAAGTCCTCAAAGGAAAACGTTTTGCAGATGCGGAAGAGGTTAAGAAGAAAACGACGGAGTCATCAAAAACACATCTTCACGAGAGTTCCCGGACTTCTTTGAACAGTAGAAAAACATGTCTGGACCGGTGCATTGCTTCAAATGGAGAATACCTTGAAGGTGATAAGAATATAAACATGCAACAATAAATGAATAAAATTATATGACAAAATTCTGGTTACTTTGCGGTCCCCCTCGTGTATATATATATATATATATATATATATATATATATATATATATATATATATATATATATATATATATATACATGATTCTTTATCTTTCTTATGTTTTGTATTTTTATTTATTTATCTATGTATATAGAATATTACAGATATAAATTGATTGGGATAGATATGAATAAACTCAGATCGATCTGAAAAGATAAAAGCAGACAGACAGAAATATATAAATATTAATAGTCGGAAATCTATAAATAAATCACAACCGACAAAAACTAAGTGGATCAGACTGAATTATCAGAAATTTAGATTACCGCTTGGAATGCAGATTTTGTAAGTAAGAGAATGTACTAAAAATATGAAAATCTTTCTGCCAACATTAAATTTGACCGCGTTGCCTGTTTTTGAAAATGCACATTTATCTGGCTTTCATGTATTCGTCGGAATCAAGTAGCTTTCAACTGCAGCTACAGAGAGAAAAAAGTGGTAGATAGATGCATTTTTTTTCAAATTTCCTATTTGCTAAAAGGGCTTTGTTTTGCAGGAATCTTAAAATGATTGATAATTGGTTTATCGTTTTTACCGTTGATATCTTGATATGAATCCAAACAACATACATCTTTACAGCAAATAACTCTCGGTTCCTTCAAAGAGAGAGAGATAGATAGATAGATAGATAGATAGATAGATAGATAGATAGATAGATAGAATTAAACATATTTAGATTGATAAATAGATCTAAAAAACGTAGAGGTAGAGAGAGAGAACGAGAGAGAAATGGATCGGAACAGATAGATAGATAGATAGATAGATAGATAGATCTGAACTGATTGACACACATATAGATCTGAGTAGACTAACATAGATAAATAGATAGATACATCAGAACAGATTAAGATAGATATGAAAAGATTTAAACAGGTAGTCAGACAGACAGGCAGGCAGGTATCCATGCATGCATGTAGGAAGGCAAGTTTTCACTTTGGTTTTGTCTGTATTTTTCATTTGAGGAATTAACTTTACTATCAGTTTCCGTGGATCTTTCTGTTTATTGGAAAATTAGATTGAAACGTCCAAGACCAACGCTGGTACTGTTAGGCTGTTTCAAGGAAATCACATATATCTGAAAACTAATTTCTTTGTTGTACATTTGTCTCTTCGTCTACCTTGACATTCCTGGTCTATTTTTTTTTCGGTCTCGAAAAAGAGCAAATTTAAATCCTCCAGTAGAACATACTGGTTCTCAAAGAAATATCTGACTGAATTTCTGGTATAAGGAGTTCTTAATTCTTACACTATTTATATTCGGACAATTCTCCTCATCTTTTTTTGTTGGTATCACTCCAGTATTCATTAGGAGTATATGCATCTGAGTAACATCCGGGGAATCTGTATTAAACCCTTTATTTAATCAACAAGGGTAAACTTTTCTCGTTCCACTGCCTATGTCTAGTGATATCCTGTTGTTTTTATTTTTAGTACTGTTCAGTTTTCCACTGAGTCCAAGTACACACTGCCTAGCCCAAGAATTGAACATGCAATTTCTATGTCAAATAGCATAGTGTATTAATGTGATGGTTTGTAGATTTTATGATAGTGACATGGCAGGTACTGGCCATGGGGGTTAGAACTGGCACAGCCAAGGAATGCAGGTCATTTAAGCACTTTCCATGGATTGAATGAGCTGCTTGAATGACTTGCTTTCCAGTGTTATGAGAGACTTACCACATCTTGGCTGTGACAGAGGTTGGATGGTAGAAAATAATTTGTCACTTGCAAGGACTCTTAGATGTCATCATAATGTTTTGAAAATTGTGCCTCCGGCCATCAGTAGATTTATATTGATCCGGGTAACCAACAGGCAATTCTGAACTTAAACAATAATTTAATCTATGGAGGTAGGCGCCAATAGTCCTTGGAGACAAATTTGCGGGATGCAATACGTTCCTTCATCCGAGCTGCAAATAGTGCCTTGGCATTGTCGAGGGTACGCTTACACTCATTGCGAGCAGAGGTAAATAGACGTCTGTTGAAGTCGGACATGTCACTACGAAAACGGTGGAAGAAGTGGTTCCTATGGGCAATGGCGGCTGAGCAAGCAGCTGTGAACCAGGGGGAGGAGCGCGGTTTGACCTTGAATTTCCTGGAGGGGATGAAAGCTTCGATACCGGCTTTGATCCAGGAGGAGAACTCAGAAGCACAGTCATGAGTGGGGAGCTTAAATACAGCATCCCAGGGGACATCGCGGAGGAAGTTCCGAAACGAGTCCCAGTCAGCCCGTTGGTAGCATATCATCACAGTTCTTATTTTTGGTACTGTTCAATTATTGCTCACCCGGTTTCCACTGAGTCCAAGTTCACACTGCCTGGCCCAAGGATTGAACATGCAATTTCTATGTCAACTAGCCTAGTGCATTAATGCGATGATTTGTAAACTTCATGATATAGAAAGTTTGAGGTCAATCCCTGGGTCGGGCAGTGTGTACCTGCATTCTCTGTCATACCATTTCAGTACTCTTTTCTTTCTTTCTTAATACTTTCTGAAACTTTATTTTGGAAGGCATCTTTCACTGTCCAAATGCACCTTTGGATTTCAATGTCAAATTTTCCATCCTCTCTTTAAACACTTTCCACATATTTAAATTGTTTGATTTTGCTTTCTTCTCCAATTTGTAATTTGTATGGTGGGCTGTTCCTTTTAGTAACAACCACGCATTCCATCTCTCTGTAATTGATGTTTAGTCCTTTCTTCTCACCTTCCTTCACTACCTTCTGTAATTCTGTTTCTGGGTCTTCTATCAACACTGTTATCTGCATATATAATGTTAAGATCGTGCCCACAATTAATACATTTGGGAAGGTGGGTAGATTGCTACAATGTACATGATATGGCAGGTACTGGTCATGAGGGTTAGAACTGGCACAGCCGAGGAATGCAAGTCATCAAATACATTCCATGAAAGTAGCGACAGTGCTATGAGAGGCTTGCCACATCTTGGCTCTAAGAGAGGTTGGGTGGTAGAAAATAGTTTTTCACATGCAAGGACTCTTAAATGCCATCATAATGTTTTGAAAATTGTGCCTCTGACCATCAATAGGTTTATATTGATCCGGGTAATGAACAGGCAATTCTGAACTTAACCAATCATTTAATCTATGGAGGTAGGCAGTTGTTGTTCTATAGGCCATGTTGAGGGATATCTCATCCCAGTTCTTATTTTTAGTACTGTTCAATTATTGCTAACCTTGTTTTTACTTTAATCCAAGTACACACTGCCCATCCCAGGGTTTGAACTCACAATTCTTATTATTCAACAAATTCACGAACCATCGCTTTAATCCACTAAGTTAATCCGTAGGGTTCATTTCGGAATTCCTTGTTAGTTACACAGATCGATATATATAGCTGATGAAGTCCGGGATACACAACAGTCGAAGAGTTGTGATAACAACCACGAATATAGGGACAATACGCGAATAAATGATCCGATTTTCTCGGGTGTTTAACTTTTTTTCTTTGAAATTTTTACCTGAGGTGGTGAGGGACAAGTACATTATCATTCTGGAGTATACTTAAATAAATCTATTTTTTCATCGCTTCATGAGGTTTTTTTACAAAACGCTGTTTATCTGGTGTGAAATTAATTCATGGTGCATAATAATCCAGCGTTGCAATCACCCTAAAACCAATTTTTAAAAATAGAGTCTGTATTAGAATCCCGATGACTTTAGAATCGGAATTGTAAACTTATTACACGTGTCTTTCTTCGCGAAAATAAATGACAAGCACAAGAAATTATGGCATTATGTGCGTATTTTTAACAAGAACATGTAGCGTCGAAGCTCAGACGAGACACCACGTTCGTTCTCAGAGAGCATTTCCTGCCCCAGTCCACAAGGTCATTTTCGAGACGAACGGCCAGGTTAGTTTTGTCAACGAAACTAGATTTGTTTTTGAGGCAGGAGTAAATTGTAGTGTCGTCCGCGTAGATGCCTACTTGGAAATTTATGGCGTCAGGAAGATCGTTGATGAAGATAAGGAACAGAGTAGGGCCTAGGATGGAGCCTTGGGGAACACCAGCGTTTGTGGGATAGGAGCTGGAGAAGAAGCCGTTGAGACCGACCTTCAATACACGGTCTGACAGGAATGATTGTATTAAGTCAAACAATCGACCTGAAATTCCATAACCCTGAAGCTTGTGAAGAAGGACGGCATGCCAAACCCTATCAAACGCTTTGGAGATATCTAGAGCCACGGCACGAGCTTCTCGGTTATTATGAAGGGCTTGGTAAACAATTTCAGTGATGGCCCATCAGCTGTAGAACGGGTAAAGCGGAAACCATATTGCTTGTCGGAGAGCAGATCATGTGATGTAAGGTACTTAAACACTTCGGCGTTGATTAAAGCTTCGGAAACTTTGCCAAAGATGGGTAGGAGACTGATAGGACTGTAATTAGAGGGATCAGAAGGGTTACCAGAGTTCTTAAAGACAGGAACAATGGATGAGGACTTCCAACAGTCTGGAAAACAAGATTCCTTGAGGCAGTAGTTATATAATTTGGAGAGGGCAGGGGCCAGTTCTGTCGCACATTTCTTCAGGACAATGGCTGGTATCCCATCTCCACCACTAGCCTTGTGGGGGGTCTAAATTAGAGATAATATCCAATACCGATGACAGGGTAATGTGCAGCTCGCTCAATAGAGCCTCAGTTCTCAGGGGAAAATCGGGTATGGATACACCGGAAGAGTCGAGCGTTGAATTGAATGAGAATTTCCAAGCAAAGCATTCAGCCTTGTCGACAGAAGAGGTCAGAGCCTCGAACTGGTTGAACAAAGGAGGTTTGCTATTGTTAAGTACGCTCTTGTAGAGACGCTAACAATCCTTGGAGCCGAATTTGCGAGATGCAATGCGTTCTTTCATTCGAGCAGCAAATAGTCACTTAGCTTAATTCAGGACACGCTTACACTCGTTATGGGCAGAGACAAAGAGACGTCTATTGCAGTCAGACATGTCACATCGATATAGGTGGAAGAAGTGGGCAATGGCAGTTGAGCAAGCAGCGGAAAACCAAGGAGAGGAGCGCGATTTGACCTTATATTTCCTTGAGTGGAAGAAAGCCTCGATACCAGCTTTAACCCAGGAGGAGACCTCGGAAGCACATACTTGAATGGGGAGTGTAAAGACAACATCCCAGGGGACATCGAATCTGTGGAGGAACCCGATTAAATATATTCATATTATTTTCAACGGATATACTTGTAATGCCAAAAGAACGCAGGTGTAGACTTTAAGAAAGACTTTTTTCGACTGAGAATAAAAGGTTTGCATATAGTGTCGTTTTATAGTCCCAGTAAACAGAAATAACTCTCTCAAAGAGGAGAGTAACAAAACAAGGGGAGACCACTCTTGATTATTCATAACAATACTTATATTTGTTTTCGGTTTTTCTAGTCATTCTTTCTTTTCTGTTACATGTCTTGTCTTCGGTTTAAACCAATTCATTTACTTGAACCTCTTTCTCGTATTTTTTGTCGAAACCGGAACCTTGCCGTTTCTTTTGGAAATTCGTCACTAGCTGTTTCTTCGCCGCTTTCTATCATTATCGGAAACTGAATTGAAAATATATTGAAAGAATAATGCATATGTCGCAGAATGTTCGTCTATTCGAAAGACAACATAAAGACAAAGTAAATACTTAAAATCCTTTCTTTCTACAATATGTCCATCAGTTTTCACTACACTCCCTTCTCATTTTCTGGTGCCATTCTAAGGCGACCGCGTGCACGAATCACGTCCCCCTCTCTCTCTCTCTCACTCTCTCTCTCTCTCTCCTCGCAGAAAATGACCAGACCACCTACTTACTTCAGTTGGTATATGCTTCACAGTAAATGCCGACTAAAAATAAATAAATATGAACAAACAAGAAAAACACAACGCCTGCATTTATTGTTCAAGAAAAGAATATATATTAAGAATATATATATATTAAAAATATATATATTAAGATATATATATAATATAAATATATATATTAAGATATATATATATTAAAAATATATATATTAAGATATATATATATTAAAAATATACATATTAAGATATATATATATTAAAAATGAATAAAAAGTTAATAAAATGGAATTATAAAAAATAAAAAATGAATGAACAGAAATAAAATTTTAATTTTAATTACATTTTTAATTTTCTTTGTTTGTTTGTTTGTTTGTTTCTTTCTTTCTTTCTTTCTTTATTCCCGTAGATCTTTCTTTCTTTCTTTCTTTCTTTCTTTCTGCCCGTAGATCTTTTTTTTTCTTTCTTTCATTCTTCCCATAGTTCTTTCTTTCTTTCTTTTTATTCCTTCCCATCTTTCTAGACATTATTTTTTCTTTCATACTTCCTTCACATCTTTCCTCCTAATTTTTGTTGCTTACCATCTTTCTTTTATCTTCATATCTTCCTTTCTTTTTTCTTCACATCTTTCTTTCTTTCTTCCTCCCATTTTCTTTTTCTTCACATATTTCTTTCTTTTTCTTAACATCTTTCTTTTTTCTTCACATCTTTCTTTTTCTTCGCATATTTCTTTTTTCTTCCTTCCTTTCTTTCCTTCTTCCCAATTTTCTCTCTATCTTCCTATCTTTCTTTCTTTCTGTATTTTTCTTTCTTTTTATTTGTCTTTCTTCTCAACTTTATTTCTTTCTTCCTTCCCATCTTTTCTATGTTCTTTTTAATTTTTCTTTCTTTCTTTCTTTCCTTCTTTCTTTCATCCTTCCCATCTTTCCATTTTTTCTCTCTTTCTTCTTTCACATTTTCTTTCCTTTCTTTCTTTCTTTCTTTTCATTTCATAGACCAATAGATGTTCTATGACACATTTTCCTCTAACAAAAAGCAGACAATGTTTAAACATTGTTACACACGTAGATTGAACCAGGATAATTATACGGGTGTATACCCTTATTTTTAGATATATCCTTGCCGCGATCCTTTTTCTGTTCTTCTCTACTACCTTTCATTCTATGTATGCAGACAGTTAATTCTGAATCGAGACTCTGTATAATTCCTCTATCCTTTCTGTCCAAGCTATTCTAAGATTGATTGTATGCGACATAGGCGAATACTTAAATGATTATATAGATAAGAATGGCGGAAGATAAATATACTGTGAAAATGCTAAAGAAATGTATGACCTATTCTATGCATTATTTTTGCTTTGAAAATCAGTGCAGAAGATTTAACTTTGGTTTGAATTCAAGTATTTGGTGCTGGAGTAAAAGGCAAAAATGGTTCAGTGAAAGGAAAATGATTAGTGCGAGAGAATGATTCTATAAAGCAACAGCTTTCGTCTTTTTTTAAATAGATGACCATTCAAGAATTAAAGTGTTTTATTAGCGCTAATTGAGAAAGGACATCATATAAGATAAAGATTTACGAGGGAAAGTCAAAATTATCCCCACTATTATATAAAGTATGTTATATAAACATATTAAATAACATATATATATATATTATATTATATTATATTATATTTTCTTTTATACACACATAATATATATATATATATATATATATATATATATATATATATATATATATATATATATATATATATACATACATACATATATATATAGACACACACACACACATATATATATATATAACCCGTGAGGAAAAACTATTCTTAGCCGAAGTGTTTCATTTGAAGAACTTTATCAAGAGGACGTAACGCGTGTCAGCTAAGAATAGATTTTTTTGTCTTTTTATTAATTATAAATTACTTAAATATACACTCTATGATATAAATTGTAAGGAGGATTTGATAATTATAATTAAGTAATTCAATGAGTCTGAAAGAAACCTCAACAGAATGCAGAAAGCAATGGACGGCCAGTGCATTATGATTATCAAATCCTCCTTACAATTTCTATCATATGTATATCTTTGCTTGATCCGGCTTCTAATGATTCAGTTTAAGCGGCTTGGTGATAGTAGTCGTGGCTCCGGGGGCCGGCACAGTCCTATAGTTATAGAGAACTTCAGTTGAGTTCCACCACAGAATATGTGAGCGAGCGGCGCTATATTGAGTTTGATTTGCTACCTCTTCGTCAAAGAGGCCCGTTGAACAGTTGCTATGATGTTTGCATGACAACCTAACAGTCAGGGTTTGAATTCTCGGTAGTGGATGCGCACTGCTGATGAGTCCCAAATATAGGACGAAACGGCCGTCCAGTACTTTCTGCATTCTGTTGAGGTTTATTTCAGACTCAATGAATTATTAATTATATATATATATATATATATATATATATATATATATATATATGTATATATATATATATATATATAGTGTGTCTATAATGTCCGTGTGCAAATTAAAATACGTGTAGTTTTGTCAAGATACATGAGAGAAACAATCTGTGAAAAGGATAAGAAAGAGGACGTATTTAGATTCATTATTCATTTTCAAACTGCCCACCATCTTTAATCAGACAAAGGGCAATAAGATTCAATAATTCTCGGAAAACATTTTGCAGCTGATATTCTGTAACACCTTCAATCGCATAAATTAGTTTGTAATTCCTGTGTGCTCGTGTTTGCGTGTGTATTTAACTTCTTGATAATATCCTGTCCGAGAAGAGAATCCAAGTGTACTGAACTCTCAATGGCTGTTTATATATTCATCTATCAAACAATCTTGTCCTCATACTTGCAACAACGGATGTAGCAAGCCCAGATTAACTCCCAGGTGATTTCTGGATTTTGTTTGATATTCTATAAAGACGTCCTACGCTCAAAAACGAATAGCTATTATTTTTTTTTCTTCTTTGTTTTCTGTTGTATACACATTTACTTCCGGGTTCCCACCAGAAACCTAAGGTCAAAAATAGCTTCATAATATTTTCCACTGGTCATTTTTGCAAATAAAAAAAGCATAAATAAATATCTAAAATTAGATTACTCGCATTTTACATAGATAAAGCTCATTGTAATGTACTTGTGAATACATCTTTTGTATTTCTTTAAGGCATGGGCTACTACGTATCCCTTCAATGTGTCTATCTGTTCCAATTACAACTGTAATTATTGATGTTTTCGTGTGCCAACATTTTGAGATTTCCCCTTCAATATGCTTGTATCTTGATAGTTTTTGAAGATCTTCAAAGATACATTACATTCTGCAGGGACTGTCATTTCACTAAGAAAGCACATTCTGTTGTTGGGGTCTTTGATCATGATGTCTGGGCGATTAGCTTTGATTGTTCTACCTGTGTGTATTGTTTATTATTATTATTATTATTATTATTATTATTATTATTATTATTATTATTATTATTATTATTATTATTATTGTCGTTGTTGTTAAATACTTTGGCAACTATTCCAAAATCCTTTCTGGAAAACAGATGATGCATATGACACTTACAAATGCGGTTTTTAACAGTGTTTGGTGTTATTTACACAGTTGTATATAATTTCGGATGATAAGCTCTCAGTGAAAGTCATTACATCAGTAATAACGATATTAGAACATTCCAATGCTTTCTTACATTTATTTAATAATACCGATCAGTTTAAAATAATATCCAGATTGAATAAAGTTCAGCAATCAGCCTAGATAGCTGACAAGGGTATATTTCTGTTCATATCTATCTATCTATCTATCTATCTATCTATCTATCTAACATTCTTTTTTTATATATTTATCTAACACTCTGCTTATATTTATCTATCTATCTATCTATCTATCTATCTATCTATCTATCTATCATACTTAACTCACAGAATAAGAAGTAAGTATGTACCGGACCGCTTTCTCCCTTTATTATCTAACATTCTCCGTTTTATATAAAAGTGAAAGCCCCGGAAATTATCACCAGCTACTTGATACTATCTACCTGCGAATTTCTTTAACCTTTGAACTCGAGTCGTATTCTTAAATAGTCATATCCAAACTTCTACCTGTTAGTCATGTATATCGTTCAAATCGTTCACAAATGTCGAAACAATCAGTTGCATACAGTCATTTTCTCAAATCAATCATTAAAAATGTATTGCTGCGAATGAAACCTGTAGGTTTTCAAGACAACTATCCTTCAACAATGACGCTACACAATCCCAAACGGAGAACTCTACCAAACACAAACAATCACAGAACTTGAAGACTTCCAACCGTACCAAGTACTAAAATGGATAGCACATGTAACTCAAAGCGAAAATAATGGAATAATCAAGGTGTTTACATTCCAAACTATCCGAAACAAAACTATAGGAAAGGAACCAATATAATTACTAAAAAAAAACAGCGTGATAACAAATAGTGGACTTGAGAGGAATGATTTCCTAAAAAAATATTTTAGGAGAAAGAATTTATGAAGTCCAAATAACAGTAAGAGTAGCTGTTCAATCAGTTAATGTCGAAAGTTTCCTTATAAGAAAACGGCTAATTTCACCATTACCAAATGTAATTGTGTTTATGAATTTCTTTCTCGTTCTTCTCTAAATATGTGTTTCAAATATTGAAATGTCTGTCTGTCTATCTATCTATTTATCTATTATTAATTAATATATATATTAAACCGCAAACCACAAGATAGCTTATTCCCAAATTCTCGCTTGACCAGGAAGCGAGACCAGACACCTTAATTCAACATAATTTCAAAAATTATATTAAGGGTCTCGGCTCTCGCTTTTGAAACATGAGAACACTTATGTAGCGAAGGTATCATATTTTTTGTTAAAATATTATAATATAAGCTCTACTTCTGTATGGAGCACTGTCTTTTTAAAAATAAAAGCAAAAATACTAAGGAACTCCGGATTATTTACCCAACGTGTTCTTTCCTATTTTTCTGCATACCTGCACATATATATATATATATACTTACTAAAATACATACTAAACAAGTAAAATTTGCCGCACAAGAACTACGCAACCACCCTGACATAATCGTAAAAAAAGCTGATAAGAGCAACATTTTCGTCCTTCTAAACAAATTAGATTATAACAAAAAACTTGACCACATACTCCATGATCACATAAAATTTAAAAAACTCAACAAGAATCCGACCAACCAACTACAATCAAAGCTTAATAAACTCATTAATGCTAATAATGCCGAACAGAACTCTTTAAAACTCCCTAAGATTGTTGGTGATTATAGGCCTGGTTACATATACGGCACTATAAAAACACATAAACCTAACTATCCTCTCCGTCCTATCATATCGCACATTCCAACTCCTGTATATCAACTAACAAAATACATCAACTAACTCATTACTCCTTACCTTCCTAGTAAATATAGTGTTAAGTCAACATTAGAAGTAATCCAAATCCTAAAAAGTGAAAAACCCGACAATGAAATCATAGTTTCACTTGATGTTGAAAACTTATTTACCAATGTCCCTGTTAGTGAAACTATTGACATAATTATAAGAAATATATACAGTAACTCATCTTTACCCCCACTTAAAATTAATCCTAATATATTACGGAAACTACTATTAACTTGTACTACTGAAGTCCCTTTCTTAGATCATAATAATAATATATATATACAATGTGATGGTGTCTCTATGGGTTCAGTACTGGGTCCGACATTTAGCAATTTCTATATGTCGAACCTGGAAAATATTTACAGACTTTAAAAAACCATCCATCTATGTAAGATACGTTGATGATATTCTTATGTTAGTTGAAAATACAGATGAAATACTTCAACTACAAAAATGTTTCCAAAATAATTCTGTCCTCAAATTCACGTATGAACTCAATACTAATAATAAAATTCCTTTCCTTGACATATTGATAAACACAAATAATAACAAATTTACTATTTCGCCATAGAAAAAACCTACTAGCATAAATTCATGTACACTTAACTACAAGAGCGAATGCCCATATTACTACAAAATAGCAATTATAAAAAATCTAATACATCGTGCAGAGACTAATTCATCCACAAAACAGATTTTTTACAGTGAACTAAAGAATATAAAACAAACACTTGTTAATAATAGTTTTCCAAACTATATCATTGATGAACAAATAAGATGCTTTCTTAGAAATCTCAATACTAAGCAAATAGTACATAATACTGCTTCTACTAATCTCAAACATATTAATCTCCTATTTCGTAATCAAATGCATACTAATTATAAACAAGATGAAAATATACTAAAAAAATTAGTAACTACTAACATATCTACAACAGATCCTAGCAAAAAAATTAAGTTAATTATATACTACACTAAATCTAGTATATCCAACTCAATTATTCGCAATGATTCTTCTCCCCCGGTTAGCGATTTGAAAAAAAAACAACATAGTTTACAAATTCAGGTGCCCTTAGGGAGATTGTATCTCCAACGAACTAAATAATATCTATGTTGGTCACACCACAAACTCGCTTTCACGACGCTTGACACTACATTTGAATGATAACTCTAACATTTTTAGGCATTTAAAACAACATGCCTGGCCGCATACACAATTCCGGAAAATCCTCGTCGAAAACACAACTATACTTAAACATGAAACAATAAACAAAAACTAAAAATTCTTGACGCTATATACATAAAACAGTTGAAACCTAACCTGAACAAAATAAACTATGAAATCTCCACAAATATCCTTAAATGCCTATAATTAGTAACAGAAGCCATTGGTTCATACCAACGGCTTTCCATACTCAATACTCATCGGATTCACTCTCTCGTGGTCATGTGTGACGTCATGAGCTGTTGTGCGATTTTCGCTTTCAGCGTCTTATATGCACGTGTTTATCGTTGCTTGGAAATCATTCATGCAAACAAAAACAGACTATCATCAATTTATTGTTCGTGTATTGCTTAATATATTGCGTAATTGTCATCTTTGATAATGGCTTATGTAAGCCGAAAGCTTAGATTGGATAAAAAAAAAATGTATCAATATTGTGATTTTCTTTCATTGTTTAATGATAATGTTATTAAGCTTATCAGACAATATGAAAAGAACTTACATAAAATAAATAGACAACACTTGTCTATATTATTTAATGAAACATGTATTAATATATATATATATATATATATGTATGTATGTATGTATATGTATATATATATATATCAGTTTGTTAATCTATTTATCTCTCTATATATTTCTATCTATCTATCTATGTATATATATATATATATATATATATATATATATATATATATATATATATATATATGTATATATATATATATATATATATATATACATACATATATATATACATATGTATATGGATATATAAATATATATATACATATTTTTATATATATATATACATATGTCTATTTATGCATCTATTTGAAATATCTCAAGAAGGTTTCCAAAATAGTCTATAAATAGGCAAAATAGTGTCGTGGCGTCTTTCGTCTTTTGCCAATTACACCCAATAGAACAGGAACTTCAAATATATATCAGATCGTGGCTTCCGCTTTTCAAGCCAAATTACTTTTTCACATAACCATCAGATGCAATGTCGATTTTTCCTTAATCTCCTTCATTGTCTTGAATCTCATTCTGGCGTCAATTTTAGCGTTGGGAAATCTTTTTTCAAAAACAAAAACAAAAAAAACACAAGGACAAATGTCGAAGTTTATGGAGAGATACCAATCAAGGACGATTTGATTTTTATCAATAAAACCCGGTGCGAAAACGTGAAGAAGATGTAAGCGTATTGTACTCTGGCTCACTCAGTGACACCCTCATTCCAACAGGGTAACACCATACGAGTGTGTCTGTGAACACATAAGCAGTAACCTCCCATCTGATAATGTGTCACATTACATCAAGGTACCACAATGAGTTCCAGTGATATTTAAATTTTTATTGTACCACGTATAGATAAAAGATATATATATATATATATATATGTGTGTGTGTGTGTGTGTGTGTGTGTGTGTGTGTGTGCGTGTGTGTGTATGTGTGTGTATGTATATATATATATATATATTAGACACATTGATTTCATTTTCCTTATTGAGCTGTAAAATCTTATGAGGAAAGACGGCTTGGCAAATTTAACACTCACTTGAACTATTGAAGAAACTGCATGTAACCTAAAATGTTGGTGAGAATGTATGTTAGGGGGATTGCAATGATTTACAAGTAATTTAGATTTACAAGAGATATGAATCTATAGAGAGCCATGATCGCTCAATTATTGAAGGTTCACGTCACATAGTTTAATGAAGAAATCACTTTTATATCTTCATGTTTCAGGCTTACGTGAGTAGTATTATCCTCTTTCTATCCATTGTATTTCAATATACACTAAAATCTGTTAATATTTAAAGTCATTTTAGAGCAATTTTGCTACATTGAGTCTTTAACACCGATGCATCATTGTTAGCGTTATTCATTCATTGTATTTTATCTTGTATGCTTATTCGGGAATTAAGCAGAGTGACAAAGTAAATTAACTCTCCGTCTACCAAGAAAATTGACTTCCATTATATACCACTTGTGTCTAATGTACTTGCTTCTATTTTCTTTAAAGTATTTATATTTTCTCCATTTTTATGACATTAGGCATGTATAATTATAGATGGACAAAGAAATAAAATTTTAATCAAAATGTATTTCCTGGAACAGAAACATTGCAATACATCTTTGCTAGGTTCATCTTTTTTCTTTCTCTCATTGGATGATTCCTGAGCAGCGTATTGCTTACCAGATATTGTAGTTTTATCAGCGTGGAGTAATGGATAGCGGCTAGGATTGGGGAATCAGAGAACCGAGTTCGAATTCCAGACGAATCCATTACATTCACTTACATGTTAATACTCTTGGGAAAGATATGAATCCGCCTTTTCTCCCACCCTAGCCATTGGTAAATATCAGAACAGACCAGGTTCTATAGATGGCAACTGGTCTACCGTAGAAATAAATAGCAACCGACTAAGGGTGGAAAAATCTGCCCCGTCAGTCACGTATCGAAATATCCATGATCACATAAGCGTCTATCACACATGGCGCATAAACTGACTGATTCAATCTATGCTTTTTTTTTTTGCTGTAAAATATGTAATACTTCAACTAAAATTGTTCATGATTTTCATTAGAAAATTCAACTATAATAGTGTCATCGAATATTTCGGGATACCTAATGTTTCAAATGAATTTTAAAAGTTTTCATTTTAGCTTTAATGGAAATCTAAGGGATTTAATTTACTATTTTCAGCAAGCAAAATAATCTAGTTTATGTCAAACAGAAATTGTATTGATTGGAATTTTTTTCCCTAAAATAATTGATTAGGGCGATTTTTTCTTCGTCTTTTATCCCAGTGTCTCTATTAAAAATCATCCAAAAATAAAATATGCTTTTCTCAAACTTTATTCGAGGAATATTAAAGTATAATTAATCTGATTTGAAACAAATATTATTTGCTTTAAGTTTAAAATAAAACAGAAATGTATTTTTTAAAGAAATTGTAGCCGTGACTTTAACCAACAGTCGCCATGTTTTACGTAATTAACAAATGTTGACATATCTTGAAAATGTTGGAAAATATTCTCTGTAATTTAATTTTAGGAATGTTGATGTAATATTATCTACAGTCATCGACCTTATTTTCTGATAATGTCGTCTATGGTCGACCATACTTTAAAAAAGGATCACGTTACATAATGTATTATATACGCTAAAAATTAAAACTTCTTTTTACAATCTTGGTGCAAAATAATTTGTATTAAACTTTTCAATTTTTTAATTAGTAAATATGGTTTACATTTAGTAACACAATTAAAGTAATGCAAAATTTTAAATGGTTAAATTATTATAATTAAAATGAAAAATGAAACAATTCTTGTAAAAATACATTATTCATCGGAAAATATTTTTCTTAAGACAATAGTGTCTTTAATAAATCTTATTTATAAAATCATTTAAAATAATTTCTAGATAAACGTAAGTGTTATTGGATTTTTTATTTTACTATTCTGATCAGATTTTCAGGAAGTGAGTAGCAGATTAAAAGGACAAAAATAATGATTTATATTCTCCAAGAAGGCCTGCTATTAATTAATAAAATAAATTTTGCAATTTAAATTTAATTTCTTGAAATTCCATTAAAGCAAATGGAAGGTAACATATACCAAACAGAAAATTTGTACCAAGATTTAAAAAAAATTAAATAATAATCTACTTCATTTGTTAATAAGTTCTGAAAATTTTGAAACAAATATTATTTGCTTTAAGTTTAAAATAAAACAGAAATGTATTTTTTAAAGAAATTGTTGCCGTGATTTTAACCGACAGTCGCCATGTTTTACGTAATTAACAAATGTTGACATATTAATATCTGTTATACTAAGACATTATCTGTAAAATATAATTTAAGAATAATTCTCGATATGTGAGGTTTCAAATGAATTTTAAATGTTTTCGTTTCAGCTTTAATGAAAATCTAAGGGATTAAATTTACTATTTCCAGTAAGCAAAATACTCTAGCATGGCTCATAACTGACTGAGTTGTAACAATACCTGCAAGACACGAATTCTTTCAGCATTTGTCCACTTTTGGATTGTTTCTATGAATCATGAACAATATAAGTGAAAGATATCTCATTGCCAAAGGTGAAGGTCCAGGCTTTTGAAGTAAAACTTTGTAGAATGGAGATCTTGCTTGTGCCCATTCAATTGGTTCAAATGACTAAATTTCAGACAGCCTCCGAATAATAGATTTCATTCGTCTTTGAAGGATTTGAAGAAGCATTTCAGCTTTATTATCTCTCTATATTTCTTAGATGAGGTATGATGTACACTATTTACATTGTTCGGACTATTGTCCTCATCTTCATCGCTACATTTATCACAACGTTTCGGCCGTTGTACGCTCCGGCCTCCTCAGGTGGTTGGGATGTCGAACTGAACACTTTATTTCGCACCCTGGAGTAGACTGTTCTAGTTCCACGTGCCATGTCTAATGGATGCCAGTTATTAGTTATCTCCTGTTAATTCACCTCTCCAAGTTCTCCACCGCCTTAAACGTAAGGACACATGGCACAGTAGATAAAGGCATTAGTCAGACCTGAATGAATGGAATGACCTATTATGACATTATTTGTCTATATTTCTGAAATGAGATATTATGTACATTGTTTACATTGTTCGGGCTATCATCTTCATCTTTGTTGCCATATTTATCACAAATTTTCGGCCATTGTGCGCTCTGGCCTTCTTCAAGTGGTTGGAATGTCGAACTGAACTATTTATTTCGCTCGCTAGGGTAGACTGTTCTAGTTCCATGTGCCATATCTAATGGATGTCAGTTAATAGTTATCTCCTGTTAAGTCCCCTCTCCAAGTTCTCCACCGCCTTAACCAGGTATTGAACACACACGCTTTGGGACATTTCACTGGATCTAACTAACGCTTTTAACCATTGTGCCATGTGTCGTTGAGGACATGGCACGTGGAACTAGAACAGTCTACCCCAGCGAGCGAAATAAAGGGTTCAGTTTGACATTCCAACCACCTGGTAACAAAGATGAGTATGGTAGTTCAAACAAATGTAAATAGTGTACATGTCAGGGTTGTTAGATTCTATATTGGGAAATATCAAAGAAATCTAAGCGAATAGCAGAAGCATCAAACCATATGCTGCAGCATTATTCTAAGCATGGACGAAAGGTAGAGTTAGAGACATGTAGTAGAGATTATCTATATTTGTGTGCGCACGTGCATATATATATATATATATATATATATATATATATATATATATATATATATATATATATATGATCTAAATAAGTGATACA
>OZ038480.1:95489323-95521823 GCA_964036315.1 Acanthosepion esculentum | reverse complement strand
TCCAAATTTCATTCAAGAACCACCAGGAGAACGATAAGGTTTAAAAAGAGGGAACAGTAGTGAGGAAAATTGGACCGGGAGGTCACATCAGCAAGAAGGGTCATGATTTCAAATTAGAGCTAAATAAATTCTTATTATTCAAAGTAGAGCACAGTAGAGTTATAAAAACCTCGGAGAAATCCAACTAAGATATCTTTAATCCTTTATAAGATACAACGGTTTAAATATTAATCTAACAATTTTTACAATTTTGCTGTTACACGATCTGGACAATTTTGCAGTTACAGCCGATATATATTGAATATGACTCACAAAGAGTCAGTTTAAGTCTGCACTACATCTGATTCTTTTACGCTGTTTGCCTGCGCCAGGTATGCTAATATATTTTAATGATTTAATGTCAAAAGTGATTTGATTAAATATTTGGTAATAAGAAAATGAGATATGAAGAAGGATAAAAATTTAAATCATTTTTAGATTGTTATAGATTGAGTAAGATTCGTGCGTATAAATTGAAAAAAATGACAAGTAAATTTTGAATAGAAAAAGTCTAGAAAAAATAGAAAAATTCTTTTATAAATAGGGAGAGTCATGTTGAGTCAGTAAAAGTTCAGCATGCTCGCTACATCAAATTTAGCAAATTTTCACTCAGGAAAAAAAAGAAATGGATAAAAGGCTAAATTGGATCAAAATTAAGGAGAACTACGGAAGAGATGATTACTGTCATTAATTTTTGGCAATTTAATTTGGTATTCCAGATTCCGCAAATTTTCCATGCGCGTACTGGAATAGATATAAAATTATGAAATTACTTGAATCGTGAAGGAATATAAAAATGAAGATCATTTTAGGATTTTCATTCTAAAAAATCCATCCATGATATCCAGGAGGTCATCGATATTAATATATTCCCATTCTGTTCGTCAGTTTATCGTAAAGCAATAAAGAAAAATTAAAAAAAAAAACGGTTCATCGTAGCGATACTTTTTAAAAATTCAATACCGTTACAATACCCTACTTTAAAAAAGAAAATTAATCCCAGACAGAATTGCAATGAAATAATGAGTAGTCTACATTCGATCTCACTCAGATAATTATGGTCGGCAATTTACATTTAGTATATTTGTTTTTTTCCCAAAAGCTGAATTTTTTTTAAAGAGAGAAAAAAATATACGAATTGATATTCAAAATTATGATACTGTGGAATAATAACATTATTATTTAGCAATATTATTATTTTAAGAACATATTACTTTTTTTAATTTTTACTTAGACATAAAATATCTTTTCACACATTAAACGTATTATTTTAGATGTAGCAGTAACTTTTGCCAAAAAAATTCCTTTTTCAGTTCTTTTACTTTACCGTTTCCAAAATCAAATTTGCACATGCGCTGTAGCAAGAGGGGCCCCAAGGACCCACTAATCTTGTGCCCCTGATAAAACCAAATAAATAAATAAATAAATAAATAAAAATATAAGAACAGAAGTTGCATATATATTAGGTACCTCAAATAATTAGCTGAAAAACAGCATAGCATGGTGAAAAAAGGCCCCAAACTTAATAAAAACAAAGTTTTATCGTCAAAATCTTTGATATTATTAAGAGGAAAGACCAAAGTATTTTTTATTATTTTATTAAATTTTCTCATCCTTTCTAGCACGTTCGAAATTTTCGTTAAAAAACTTGTTTTTTTTGCGTTGGCAGTCAACGTAATATTTACGATCAGCATTTTCGTGGCTTCTTTTCTGTTGAAGAACACAGTGCTTTCGAAATTCTTGCAAAAGTCAAATATTGTTGGATTTAATTTTAATTAAATTTCCAGAACTTATTAACAAATGAATTAGATTATTATTATTTTTTTTTAAATCTTGGTACAAATTTTATGTTTTACATATGTTACCTTCCACTTACTTTAATGGAATTTCAAGAAATTAAATTTTAATCGCAAAATTTGTTTTACTAATTAATAGCAGGCCTCCTTGGAGAATATAGATCATTATTTTTGTCTTTTTAATCTGCTACTCACTTCCTGAAAATCTGATCCGAATAGTAAAATAAAAAATCCAATAAAACTGACGTTTATCTAGAAATTATTTTAAACGATTTTATAAATAAGATTTATTAAGGACACTATTGTCTTAAGAAAAAAAATTCTCCGATGAATAATGTATTTTTCCAAAAATTGTTTCATTTTTCATTTTAATTATAATAATTTAATCATGTAAAATATGGCAATATTTAATTGCGTTACTAAATGTAAACTATATTTACTAATCAAAAATTGAAACGTTTAATACAAATCATTTTGCACCAAGATTTTTTACAATCTTGGTGCAAAATGATTTGTATTAAACTTTTTTAGTTTTAATTTTTAGCGTATATAATACATTATATAACGTGATCCTTTTTTAAAATATGGTCGATCATATACGATATTATCAGAAAATAAGGTCGATGACTGTAGCAAATATTACGTCAACATTCCTAATATTAGATTACAGAGAATATTTTCCAACATTTTCAAGATATGTCAACATTTGTTAATTACGTAAAACATGGCGACTGTTGGTTAAAGTCACAGCTACAATTTCTTTAAAAAATACATTTCTGTTTTATTTTAAACTTAAAGCAAATAATATTTGTTTCAGATCAGATTAATTATACTTTAATATTCCTCGAATAAAGTTTGAGAAAAGTACATTTTATTTTTGGATGATTTTTAAGACACTGGGATAAAAGACGAAGAAAAATCGCCCAAATGAACAATTTTAGAAAATAAAAAGTTTCCAATCAATACTATTTCTGTTTGACATACACTAGAGTATTTTGCTTACTGGAAATAGTAAATTTAATCCCTTAGCTTTCCATTAAAGCTAAAATGAAAACATTTAAAATTCATTTGAAACCTTAGGTATCGCGAATTAGTCGATCACACTATTATAGTTGAAGTTGCTAATAAAAATCATTAAAAATTTTAGTTGAAGTATTTCATATTTTACTCCAAAAAAGCATAGACTAAATCAGTCAGTAATGTGCCATGCGTGATACACGATTATGCGATCGTGTATCTTTCGATACGTGACTGACGAGGAAGATTTTTCCCGCAGTAGATTATCATTTCTTTCTGCGGCTATGTCCTGTTATTTACCGATAGCTGGCAGGAGAGAAGAGGATTCATGATTCAGTGGATTAGTACGTAAGTGAATTTAATGGATTCGATTGGAATTGGAACTCAGCTCTCCGATTCCTCAATCCGAGCCGCTATCCACCATGGAATTACGCAATGAAAGGGCTCCAGATTTTATTAACCTAAGGGCCTCTTATGGCCTAAATCCAGCATTGCGCGTTTCCCACAATTATTGTAAAAACAATTTTTACAAATATCCTGTTGTTACTTTTCAGATAATATTAAATAGATTCTCTTGAACTGATTAAGGATAATATGTATTAAATTTGAAAGATATAATCTAGTTGCAGTCTGGTTAATAAAAAAGTAGTTATAACAGGTAATAGCTATGGTAGAAAATTACGTTTTCCCCAGTTAAATGCATTTTTATATCCGGGATATAATAACACCAGAGTTCACGGACAAAACGGAATGGCTGAAATAAAAAGGAATGACAAACATGCTTTGTTCTCGGACAAACTTTTGTGCCACTAAGACATAGACAAAGCTATATATACATATATCCACATAACCGACGTGGTAAATTATATATCTCACATATCTGCACAGCGAGCAGAGTGTAAAGAGAAACAAAAAGAAAACGTCTTACATATAATATAGAGATACTTCTGTGTGTGGGAAGCCATATTTAGGACACCAGATTCAAACTGTCCGGATTCATCTATGTCCCAGGCGAGGACATATTCCACGAACGTTAAACAATGAGTAATGGATTTTCCCAAATTGGGTAATGCGAGTTGGAGTAACTTACTTTATCTGGGAAAGATATATTCCCAAAGGAAACGACACCATGGACCTGTAAGCTGCTGGGTAGACAGCTTTAGCCTTTGACCAGGCCATGGGGAGCCCGAGTCTAAAGAAAACAATATCTCGGTTTGGCTACTGTAAACTAAACTGAAGGACTGGCCACTCTTATGACTGTATGAAGTAACATCGTTATGCGGCCGTCGCGTGACCCATGTAATTTATCTACAAGAAATGTTGATACACATAAATGAGATGTAAATATTTTGACAAAATCCATTGAACAAATATAAGCAAATAACGTTTCTATTCGGGCTGGTAACATTGCAACACCCACTTTCATGTTAAGAATGAAGCTTGGTGTTGTAAGAACGAAATATTTAACTTTGCTCTCTCTGTGCTAAATAGCTGTTTCTTTGTTTTAAAACCTTTGTGCATGCCGTAAAATTTATTGCCAAAATTGTCCTAATGAGAGCATTTCTACAGGTTTAATGCTTTGGCTGTCGTCTACTTAACATACGGTAACTTAAAATATTATAATTTATTATAACTTTCAGCCTCTCAAAATACGATTATGTAAAATTTAATTCGTGATTGAAATGTTGCTATCGTTACCGCTTTCACTACAAAACCCTGATTTAGTTCTGACTATCAGCAACAAGTCGATTATCTCTGAAAATCACAAAATGCCATACTGGAAATGAATAGCAAAACACAGTTATTTATTTATTTCTTTAATCATTTCACCGCAAGCGTTTTCTAAACCTTTTTATTTAATCAATAGAGGGAAGCAATTCTTGGAGAAAAAGAACTTTTTTTTCTTCTAATCATTTCACTCCAAACAAGGCGGTAATGCCTTTAGAACGAAGGGTGTTACAAGAATTGAAAGTCAAAGAGAATGAGAGGACTGTGAATACGAAGGATTGAGGAAAGGACAAAAAAATGAACAGCGTTCAAGAAAATAGAAAATGGCGATTGACGTTAAATTTAAATGTTTGAAGATCGTAGTTATCAGTGAAGCAAGTAAGCACAAAGGAGTTCCACTGCCTGTGCGCAAAGAGAAACTGTTGGAGTAGAAGTTGCGGTTGCATATATAGTTACTTCCACAGTAAAACAGTGGGACCTAGTTGACAATCTAGTAGCACGCTTAAAATCATATCGTAAACGCACCAAGGAAAAAGCTCTCCAGAGCAGTTGCCGTGAACATATTTACAGAAAAAACCAGAAGGATGTGACTGAAGTCGAGATGCCAGGTCAGGATCGATTACATTACAGACCCTTCGAATATTCGTCAAAAATCTGGAAATGTACAGCAGGAGCACCAGACCAGATATAGCAACAGACGAATGGTAGATTTATTAATGTGCAAGATAGATTCTGACGCAATTTATTATTCTGATTTTTAATGCTGAATATGGCAGATTAATTATGTCAGTTAAGTAAGAATGCCTGTGTTAGAAAGATATAACGTAGATTATCGTAGAAATAATAGATGAAAGGCATTTATTTGACACCCTAGTTTGACGTTATATTCACACACATACATAGACAGAGATAACAGCATGTAATTTATTTTATTTTCAGGTTATCGTACAGATATACATACAAACGTTGAACTTTATATTATATATGTGTGTGCGTGTGAAGATTTTTTTATATTGTTTCAATTAATTAAATTTGTGTGTTTAACATCCTGGTATGCTAAATATGCCAAGAATCCGCCCGTTCTATTGGAAATGTCACGTTTTTCTTTCTACGCAATTTCAGAAAAGGCTTCCGAATAATCTTGAATTGGATCTGCACATTTCCTATTCTCATGCTGGTTGAAAGTTATTCCGTAATGTTAAATATAGTTGCAGAAAAACAAAGAAAAAAAAAACGAAAATATATTATACACACCCAAATCAAGCAAAATAACTTAGATATCAAAGAAGTGTTTTATCAGAGGACAGAAAGGGCGAAAACCGGAAACTGAAGGTGTATTGGAATAACGAAAGATACTTTCTAAAAGTTAAGCAGTATTACGAAATAGGAAAATTTCTTTAGAAACAAAAAACAAAAAAAAGATTGGGTGCTGGACTGTTATGCCATATCGGACCTCATGTATGACCAGCTCCCACAAGAAATTAAAATGAACAAAGTCTAAATAAACAAATTAAGGAAATAATAAACAAATTAACAAACTACAAATGCACACATAAACACAAGTAAAAGCAATAATAATAATAATAATCAACAACCAATAGATAAGTTGTAACCTAGAAAGGCTTACTGAATGAAAAATAACCTAAACGGAGGTTGGAAATGAAATGGTAATCTTTATAACATCAACAAAATACAATACTCGCCAGCAGCATGAACTAGGTAAACCCCTACTAGAGGTGCACTACTTAGGCAGCATATTAACCTTACTTACAATAGTGACTAATGTAGTTATAAAGTAAGCAAGTAGGTAAACCACTGTTAGTGGTAGACTGCTTAGACAGCATATTATCCCCACTTACAATAGTGTCCAACGTATTTATGAGGATTGGGACGTACCAATTGGTGTTCATAGGCATAGTATATAACATGAGTAATCAATAATAAATAATGCTTAAAGAGTTAATAAACAAAATTGGAAAATAGCTACAAATAACTGCATTCGGATTCACAATTACTTATAATCAATAGCATCTAGGATAAATTGAAATATAACCGTTAACGCATACCCAATTAACTTTAGGATAATACGATAGACCTTGATACTCTTAATGCACTATTGACCAGTATATATAAATTCTCATGTTAAAGCACAACATACGTTGCCTGAAGATTACGTTAAAACATGAAACAGGCTGTCGCCAATTGATGTTGAGCTCTGAGTCCACTTCCATATTTAGTTAGGCTCTATCCCTGATACTGAGTATTTTTACCCATAAATATAACATATATTAAAACCATATTTCATCATATATATATATATATATATATATATATGTGTGTGTGTGTGTGTGTGTGTGTGTGTGTGTGTGTAATATTTATTCAGATTTATAACATATGCATGTCATAAGATTACTACCAAAATTTCAATTTTGTTTCGAGACTTCTGGCGCCATCACTTGACAAGGCGCCAGAAGTCTCGAAACAAAATTGCAACTTTTATATTGATCTTATCACATGAATATGTTATAAGTTTGAATAAATATTATTAGCTCTACTCGTTATTGAGCACTCTTTAAGAATAGTGTTTGGGCTATTGCAATTTTATTCCATGTGTACCCACCCTGTACTTGTGTACACACACACACACACACACACACACACACACACACACACACACACACACACACACACACACATATATATATATATATATATATATATATATATATATATATATATATATAGTTTTGGTGTCCTCCCTCTAAAGAGTCTATGTCGGACTCTTCCGCCTACTATAAGATTAGTAGGGGGGAAGGCCTTGCGGGAACAGTCGAATAGATTGAACGCAGGGTCAACCGACACACATTCACTGGTCGTGTAATACTCTTCTTTTGTACTTACTGTTTAATATATGATATATCTGCAACACTTGTTTTGTTATTTCTTTAACCATTTACTTGGTCTGATGCGGAAATCTAAACATTTTTGACGCCATTTTATTTTATATGTTTTATAATAATGGTTTAATGATACAAGCCACAATATTTGACCCATAACCGAGGGAGAATAAGTGGATTTATACTTTTCCCAAGGTATTTCCGCAAGTGAATACATCGAACACAACTGAAATTAGAACTCGGCTCTCCGATTAAAATTTCAAGCTATAATTCATGACACCAACCTCACATCCAATATTCCAGCATCTATTATTCCCAAAGGTCACTCATCTAGGTACTGACCAGGCTCGACTTAGCTTAACATTGGGTATCGTACGGGAATCGGTGTTTCGACGTAATGTGCTGTAAGCTTGCTTAATGTTTGAGCTTGATAAATTCCACTGTATGAGTTGTGTGGCTTGTATTTTTTTCCGGTTCTTTGTTAATCATCTAGCAATGCAGTAGTATACACCAGCCCAGAATCGAGACAGAGTTGCCTTACAAGTCCTTAAAATTCACTCCCAAATAATGATATGATAGCGTATGTACAAGAAGAACATACAGCTTCGAATTAGATATTAGTTTCCGGTCAAAGTTCCATTAATTTTACTGAACACTGTAGACACTTGAATGAGATTATATAGTACTGCGTTCAAAATTTTATAATTGTTATGGGAACTTACCTGTAACGACAATGAACTCTTCCTGATAGTATAAAGACTGCGCCACTCAAGAGAGACGGTAGAACGAAGTGGAACGAAGTGGAACGAGTCGAGACGGAGAGAGCCGAGACAATAGTAGTTCACTCTAAACCAGATTGACAGTCATACTAACACCTTTCAACTTCTTGTATTATTATTATTCTGTTGTAATATATCTTTGTTATTCCTACTCTTGTGTTCGTGTTGTTCTTCCTTGGTCCTAACCTTGGACTATAACAGTGGTGCGAAGATATTGGGCCATAACAATAATCATACCACAAAAAATACAGAAAATTTGTCCCCAAGAAATATAGTCTTGCAATAATTATTTTCGTATATTATCAGGAATATAATTTTATATTTCTAAATATCTTTTAAGTTAAGTTTACGTATACATTATATTTGAACACGTGTGAATAGATATGTAACATAAGCCTGAAAATAATTATTTTACAAAATAATTATTAATTTTTCAACGGAATGTGGTTCCATTTTCATACTATTTATTCAAAGGCAAATAATGTACTTAACATAAACATTTCAATATTCCGCAATGGATTGCGTGTTAATCGGCGTATTATTGGAGCCAACACCTATATTCACAGTGAGATATTTTGGTTTATAATTCAAATGTTCCTTCGTAATATGTAAAAAAGAAGAAAAAAAAGGTTTACAAGTTATGGCTGCACTTTACATAAAACGGAAACATCCTACTGTTAATAAAATGTAGTCGATCACATGTTTAAATCGATTTCATGATCATAGGTTCTCGCCTGTTAAAATGACTTCATAAACATATGGCAGCACAATTTCTCTTTTTGAACTTTAATCTGATACAATATATATATATATATATATATATATATATATATATATATATATGCCTGTGGTGTGTGTAGGGAGATATATAGAGGGCGAAAGAAAAGACACAAAAAAAGACGGTGTGAGAGTATGAAATGTATAACAAATCATGACAGGAAATAGCATCTCAATGATAAATAAGACCTACGCTTGTTAACACAGTTTTTATCTGCAGTTTTGCGTAACTTCTTTTGAGGAATTAGAGATGCTCACATAAGACCATGTAAGTTCTATAGAATGAAACTTTTGTGCATTTTTCTTAACTGTATTTGCTAACAAAAGCAACTGTTTCCGCGTGGACAAGATAAACTCACCTCTTTCTCGCAAGCGATGAGTACAAATATCATGTTTACCATGTTCTTTTAATCATGCCATTATTAAAATATGAAAGAGCTTTTTCAGGAAGGCTATTTAATTTTAACATATATATATATATATATATATATATATATATATATATATATATATATATTTTTTTTTTTTTTTTTCAAAAATACGCTCTTAAGTAGGCGCCCGAGGGGGTCGTCAGTGATGTTATTTGCCTTGGTTGATCAGGAAGTTTCGGGTCTTTCAACAGCATACTCCCCATCACCAAGAAGACCCAATTAGGGGAGATCAATCTCTGAACCTCCCTCTTAGTGAAACTCTAACAGCTACTCTGGCCTTTTAATGAATTAGACGAAGACATACCATATTTTCCGTACACCCGATTGGATGTTCGTAACAACCAATCCGTTGCGCGAACTGTTTTTTAAATGGTCCACGGTGGGGACTGGCTTCTTTTCTTTTTTGGTGGATAGCAGGTTCAATGGATAACCGAGGAAGTAATCTTAATGTTCCTAAAGTTAACCTTTTTTCCTAAGTATTTTATACTGTTTTACTCTGAATATTTGCTGTTTTTATTTTATTTGTCCTTTTTTTTAGCGGGGGACTTAAACTCAACCCTACTATCTCATTTTTATCGTTTAGCCCGATTCTTAACATTATTACTGGTCAGTTAATTTTAAATGGATGTATTAACAACATGAAAATAATTGTCCATAAACATTCCGTATATTTTGACTGTACACACACAAAAATAAATAAATAAAAAATAAAATAAAATAAAATAAATAAATACATAAAACACCATAATATTCCTTAAAATTGATTTTAAACTACTTACAAATTTGAAATCGGTTAAATACAATAAACTATACAATACTCTTGAAATTAATTATACTATGAAAAATGTGCGATCTGCTTTACAATTTATCTTTAAAATAAAATATTAAGTAATAACGAAGCTTCGTATTATATATATATATATATATATATATATATATATATATATATATATATATATATATATATATATATATATATATATATATATGTATAGCTTAAAACGGATGACAATTAAATTGCTAAAATAAAAATAATATACAAACGATATATAGCGATGATCGAGAGAAAAAAAGTCTATAAATACACTATGGACGTGTTATGATTCCGATTAAAATATACAAAATACGAAATATTCGTGTAAAAATAAAATTAAAAAAAATATGAGAATAGAGGACAAAAAGCCTTACGAGATGTGTCACAGCGAAACCGCTAAAAGGTAAATAGTAAATTACCGCGTATGAATTGGGTTTAACCTAAAAATACATATTTACAAATAACACAATTTACAAATTGACATGATATATTCGTTGACTGTACATGTACGATTCAAGTCGTTTATTTAAACGTAAAAAGGTAATGTTTATATTATTTTCCTGTTACAATTGAATTATATTAATAATTATTATTTACAGATTTACCCGACTTGATAATTTTAACTGTTTTGCTACATTGAAGTCTAAGAGCTATCACGTTTAATTCATAACAATTTTGTTGGGCTTTCTGCTGTATTAGTTATGGTCCACATCCTACTAAGCCAATAACAGTTAGGGCTTTGCATATATATATATATATATATATATATATATATATATATATATATATATATATATATATATATATATATGTATATATATATATATATATATATATATATATATATATATATATACATATATATATATATATATATATATAATGCAAAGCAAATATCGAAGTATTACCAGATAATATGCATTGCAGTGCGAGTTTTCTTATCAAGGCTTAGATTAGGCATACACACTCAAAAACAAATACATACATTCATTTGAATATATATATATATATATATATATATATATATATATATATATACATATATATTTGTGAAATATTCATATCTATCTATCTAACTATCTGTCTATCAACCTATGTTTATTCTGATCTGTCTATCTATCTGTCTATTTATATATCTATTTTTAGGAAGTGGATTCGACATATTGTTAATTTAATTTTTTTTAAATTTTTGATGGGTAACCATGTGTCTGAGCGGTCAAGCACGTCAGCTCCGACGACGGTTACCTATAGCGTGATGTAGGCACAAGATTACTCGAATATTCAGGCCGGTAGATGTAGTTAGATAAAAAAAAATCTCTTTCGTTAAATAATACTGTTTTCTTAAAAAAAAAACAGAGCCTCTACTCAAATTTGAGAATCCATCACAAATATCGTTTAAACAAAATAAACTATCTATCTCAGTCTGTTCATATCTGCCTCTAACCGTTGATTTACAGAATGATTTTCAGATTCAATCGCCTATTACAAAGCATACAACGCTTTCTATTGGATATACTAATATATAAATTTAGTTGAAAAATACACTTCATAAAACAAATTCTCGTAGATACTGCCTAACTTTTAAAATCTTATCTATATAAGTGTATATACACGTGGAATAAGCACTGACATTCATCGATTCAGGCAAAGCCTTTACAGAAAGCAAACAGTGCATATAAGCACAGTTAGGTGGCACACGATCTGTTACAAAATGGTAGCAGCAATAAGCGTGACAAGACACTTTTCAGCGGTCGGTAACAGTTGTCAACCAAGGAAATGAAGTTTACTTGCAACAGGCAACACCAAAATGGTCAATATGTTGGAAATGTCGATTAGTAGCTGGACAATATATTACTGTCTCGTATATATATATATATATATATATATATATATATATATATATATATATATATATATATATATATATATATATATATATATATATATATGTATATATATATATATGAATAAATTAATAAATAAATGAAATAAAAATAATATAAACATAAAATAAACAAATTAAATCAATAAAATACACAAATAAATAAAATATTCGAATAAATCAAGTTAAATAAGAAATAAAAATAAAATAAAATATAATACATATATAAATAAGAAATAAATAAGAAATAAATGAATAAAGGAATTCAATAATAAATAAAAGGAAAGAAAAAAGTTAAATAAAGACAAAAATATTGATAAATATAAATAAAACAAACATAAAATTAAATATAAAATATACACATATATACGTGTCTGCATGTGTGTCTGCATATATATATATATATATATATATATATATATATATATATATATATATATATATATATATACAGACACACAAACAAAGAGTTAACAGAATATTTAATGCCCCAATGTTCAAGATAATAGCAAGGCAAAATACAAAGAAATACTAATTCTGAAACGAAAATGAAGCATTCGATAAAAAGATAACGCATGAACAAATATTTAATTTACTATCTAAACACTGTTTACAAATAAATATATGTGTGCGTGCGCGTGTTTGCATTTGTGTGTTTGCGAGTCTATGGGTACGTGCGTATGTGCGTGAGAGTGTACATTATATAACTCACATACATATATTCAATCAACTAAGTAATTCCTCCATAAACATAACCACCCATAATTAATACATAAACATTTAATTAATTCCCTAAAAATAACCAATTAATAATACTCAGTTAATACCCTAACACATCACTTAAAAGCACTAATTAATATATTAAAAATAACGCACAGGCACACCTGTGGATGTGTTTGTATGCACGCGTTTGTAGATATATATATATGTGTATGTATATACAAATATATATATGTATATATACAAGTTTCGTGAAAGACGACTGACAAGGCACTGTGATTAAGCTTTTTTATTTGCTTTATCTTGTGTTCGTATAAGTGTTTTTCTTCTGCACACAAATTGTGTAAAAACTGTCCAAAAGTTCTGTATATTCTTGCGCTTTCGGCTATTCTTTTAGCCATTATCAAAGATAATTTGTATTTGTATTTTTAACTGAATGTGTATAATTTTTATTATGTATGGTCATCACATTGTGGGCGTGTTCGTAGTTAATATTGCTGAGTTTTGGCTTTTACATTTTTTTATTATTAGTACCTCCATTATATTTTTAATTTTCTTACATGTGGATGAGGCTATTATCCTTGTATTTTCTACTGGTATCTTGCGGATGGAGATTTGTAGGTTTACGTGTGTGTTTAAATGAGTCCTAAATAAGTTATGGTTGGATAAGTGTAACATTAATTGTCTAGATAATTATGTAATAGCAAGAAAATCTTGGACCTCAAATTTAAAAGTGAATGCCCATTTCGGTCTAAAATCGTATACAAATAAAATCGAGATTTCTCATTCTCTCTCTCTCTCTCTCTCTCTCTCTCTCTCTCTCTCTCTATATATATATATATATATATATATATATATATATATATATATATATATATGTATGTATATATATATATATGTGTGTGTGTGTATACGTAGATAGATAGATAGATAGATAGATAGATAGATAGATAGATAGATAGATAGATAGAACTTCTGGTCACCTGAAGATTGCGAAAACAGGGAAGTTTAAAGTAGTGACTCGTGTTGTAGTTATTTGATGGTTGTCGCTGTACAGCATTTTGGGCTCTGTATATATTGACAAGGTATTGAGCACTGCTATTTTCTGCATAGGTAGGTGTTTCCTTCTGCTCTTTTCTTTCTTTCTTTAATTCTATTTTGTCTTAAGTTTCTCTTGTGGTTTTGTTTTATTAGTAGTCCACCACTTTTATGTTTTTTGGCAGGTAGTCTGTTATATACAAACACGCGCGCGCACACACACACATATATATGGAATAATTTAGACAAGTTTTGGGTCATTTTTTTAAAATTGATCTTTTCATATTCGCGGACAAGCTTTTTGTTGTCAGTATGAAAAAAAGAGAGACAATTACCGTATTGATACATATTATTTTATTCCGAGAACTTTCGACATACCCCAATGTCATAATCAGAGTGTTGTTTATTTCAAGACAAATATTGTAGTCTTTGTCATTTTCAAAGACAAAATTGCTGTGTTCATCTGACAGTTAATTCTTTTTTACTCATGAAGTGAAGAAAGCTGAGTTGAGTACTGTGACTGGCTTGACTAAGTATGGTATTGTCGAGAATTTTGATGAGTGTTCTTTTTGATAACGCACACACACATACATATATATATATATACATATATATATATACATATATATATATTTATGTATATATATCAGAACAATAACTTCAAACATATTAAAAGCCCCTTCATAACAAAGAAAGAGAGATTGCATAAAAATAAAGAGGGCCAGCATATATATATATATATATATATATATATATATATATATATATATATATATATATATATATATATGTCTGTGTGTATGTATATATTACCAGCTAAACCGGTTTAACTGGTTTTCATCGTTATCTTTCAGTATTACCAATTTATGTTAATATATGTTTTTGTTAACCTTATTTTTATGAATGGCCTTTCAATATGTCTGATTGATTGATCTAATAAAACTTTGTAAGCACTGAGCAAAAATAAATTTATAGTTAATTATATATATATATATATATATGTATATATATATATATATATATATATATATATATATATATATATATATATATATATATATCAAATATGTAGTGCAGTTCAATTTATATTACATGAAACATTCATACAAAAACCAGATAGTGAAGTTAATGATATAAATAGAGAGAATACATCTACGCAAACAAATTTAGTAAAATACATTAACGCCGAACCTGCAGATGAATGTTATGATCCCTGTTTTTAATAAATTCCAGTTGCATAAGGTCTATTTATACAAGCTTTTGTCTGTTCATACAGACACCATACCTGATGATGTCTGTATGAACAGACGAAAGCTTGTATAAAAAGACCTTCTGGAACTGGAATTTATTAAAAACAGGGATCATAACATTCATCTACAGAATGGGGGTTAATGTATTTTAATAAAGTTGTTAGCGAAGATGTATTCTCGCTATTAATACCATTAACTTCACTACTTGCTTTTTGTATGAATGATTCATGTAATACATATATATATATATATATATATATATATATATATATATATATATATGCAGAAATATAGTCTTAAAGTGTGCTATATTTATGGGGTAAAGTGCTCAATATCAGAGATAGAGCGTGTGTAAATATAAAAGTGGACATGGAAGTCAGCACTTAGAGGCGACAGTCTGTTTCATGCTAGTGCAATCGTCAGGCGACGATTGCACTAGCATGAAACAGACTGTCGCCTCTATGTGCTGACTTCCATGTCCACTTTATATATATATATATATATATATATATATATATATATATATATATATATATATATATATTATCAATTAAAATAAGACAGCCAGTTTTATAATTCCTGTTCTTATTGTTAATCGAAGAAATATTCCAATACTAATCTGAGCGGAAATTCCCTTTGGTGATGAGTGGTCAGTTTTAGCTCAGTAAAATAGATGATTACAACGATAGAGTGACGTCGCCAGTACTTAATATACCGCCAATCCAAATACGACATTTCTCCATGTTGCACGAACGTTCCCTGCTAGCTAAGTTCTGGACATCAGAATTTGTTATTGGTGAAACATGATGTTCCCGTAGAAAAATTACGAACCTCTCTTTAAAATTCAGATAGAACCCAAATATTTAATCGGGAAAAGAATTGCGTGCACTTTCCTGTTTCTCTTTTCATTCCTACAGTACTACCGAAGAAATTACTAGATGTATCGGCTCAAACATTATGGGGACAACATGGACAATATAATGAATTTGTCGGACTATTGAACGCAAATTCACACCCACTAAATGCGCCGAAAATATTACCCTGCGTTCAATACAGCAATATCATGTGTGAGAGGGATATGAAGACCACGAAAAAAGTGTGGTTCACCAGGAAACAGGGTATGCATAGGGCTTAGCTCTGAAACTAGGTCACCTGGAAGTGAACAAAGATGATATCAATAAAAACGTGCCTAAAATATTCACTCAAGGAAAAGAAATTAAAAAATCCATAGAATTGTACAATATTTTGCTCCTTGTTTTGTAGAAATACCAGATTTTACAGAAATATTTGCTTTGACTGGTATATTGCTGCTTTGTGTGTGATTTTGTTGTATTGGAAGTTTCTTTTTGGCATGTACAGTATAGGACTTCATTTATCAATAAGTTCCATATTTTTTGTTTTTAACCTATTACCACATATACCAGTGTTCACTCATATCTATAGACTTCGTTGTAGCTATTATGAATGTTCTGTATGTGCAGATTTTGTTCCCTAAAAAAAATTAAAACAATTTTCAATAAATGCATGATGAAATGTACCAACGTTCTTCTGTTCCAAAAAAATTTCCTGATAATTAAACCTTATCTCACTTATTTAAAACAAAAATGTATCCGTATTATAATTTGTGCTAATACTGTAAGTGTTTCTTCATGGTTAGTGAAAATGTCATATAAGGGTAAGGCATATCTGTTTCCAATTTTTTCTAAATATACCATGCCAATATCTGTCTATACTTCTGAGATGAGTGTGAGTTCAATACCCGGTTAAGGCAGTGCAGTACTTTCAGAGGGAAAATTAACAGGAGATAACTGATAACTGACATCCATTAAATATGGAACGTGGAACTAGAACAGTCTAACCCAGTGAGCGAAATAAAGGGTTCAGTTCGACATTCCAACCACCTGAAGAAGGCCGGAGCGTACAACGTCCGAAAAGTTGTAATGAATATGGTGACAAACATGAGGACAATAGTCTGAATAATGTAAATAATATACCATGCCAAATTGAAGGTGTATCGAACGTGTGGGTGCGTCCAACAGACTGGCAAATATGATAATCTAAATATCCGAATAATTTTTGGAATTAAAATAAATCTTATCAAAATAAGCGCCAAATACAATTATTTATAATTATTCTAAAACAGGCCTACACAAAATACGGCCCACATGCTACATGTCGTACGTGAGACAACTCAGCGAGACCAGCGAGACAATAATCTGTATTTTCTGGTCTTCAGAATATAGTCGGTGACAGATCCCATACGAAAAACTCATTTTTGCGGAAGTATGACTACCACTGTCTTTGTATCTAATTAATAATTTTAACACCTCGCAAAAAAAATGAGAAATAAATCGTTATATCGCTATCCATCCATGTTTTTATATATGTTTCTACTTTTCATTTACTGATTAATTTATTTTTAATTTTACTCTTACTGTTCGCAGCTAACTTTCTACGATCAATATTCGTATTCGTATTCGTATTTTTTAAAATTCTGCAGCTTTGTTCTAAAACAATGATTCCCAACGTGGGCTGCATGCCCCCTAGTGGGGTATGGCAATATTTTGGTGGGACATGCGAAGGATGTGCACCCTTCAGCTTACTATACCAAAATAATAAGGTGGCAATTCGAGACGGAGTTATTAACAGTAAATTGTTTTCTAATGAGTGTTAATGTTAATGCGTGTTACTGTTAATACATACGAGGCATATACAGTATGAATACATAAAACTATTTTGTATGTATGTACGTACATGTGTAATTTATATACTTGCAAGAATTAAATATTACAAGATGGCGCCAGAATTTTAGAAATACCAAAGTGGGGCATGGCCCAAGATCGGTTGAGATGCATTGATCTAAAAGTAATGAATAATTATTTGAGGCATGCTTTTTTTTTTATTCCTTTTTATTTTGTAAATTGTAGAATAGAGTGTAAGACAAAGATGTGTCTTCTTACCAGATTTTTCAACCTTTACAACGAGGAGATTCTGAGAGGATTATGACTGCCACGTTTCATTATTGGCGGCCACAATCTTAACAACATAAGAAATACAGATGCCAGAGTGTTTATAGCAGAGAAAGAAATGAAACAACAGGAAATCCAACAGAAAGCATTAAAGAAATAAGAGAAGAAATAATTGTCTATTGTTTGAGTGTTTCGTTGTTTTCTTTAACGGCATTCCAGCCTTAGTGGTCATTTTATGCCGAAAATGATTTTGAGTGACTTTAAAAGAATCTCAAGTTTAATGTATTTATTGGTTTGAGTAGGCATCTTGAAGTAAGCAGCTTCATGGTGGTATATAGCTTGGTTTATTTGTGTTTATTTAAATCTTTTCTAGATTTTGTTATAAAGACCAGTTTCTCTTATATATTCAAGTATTGTTGAAGGTTTTACTTGGAGG
The DNA here is from genome assembly GCA_964036315.1 of Acanthosepion esculentum. Lineage (NCBI taxonomy): Eukaryota > Metazoa > Mollusca > Cephalopoda > Sepiida > Sepiidae > Acanthosepion > Acanthosepion esculentum. The sequence goes on along the minus strand of OZ038480.1, from coordinate 95,503,250 downwards.
AATACTTCTTTCAGGTTTGTTTCTTTGTAGTACTTTTTGCGAGTTCGCTTCAAGTCTAAACAATTTGTCAAAATGTGACATATTGGATAAGCCTCCTGGCATGGTTTCTAGATTGGAGCTGCCTCCTTCCTAAGGAGGTAAGAATGGGTGATGCTCGAGTAGCCCATACGGAGTCTTGATAATGTCTATTGTAATAAGACAAAATTTATGTTTCTCAGAAAAAGGAACAATCTATCATGTGAATTACGAATTGGAGACATCAAAATCAGTCAACTAATCAAAACGGGTGATTCATTTTTTACGGCTTATCAACCATTTGCAGGTTATTTAAAGGCAGAAGATATTTTAAGTTTGTTAGAATTTTTTTGGAGATAATAATGGTTTAGTCATAAAAGTCTTACTAATTACTAATTAAATTGGGTGCGAAGAGGCGAATTCGTATTTTTCCTAAATGGTCTTTGGGTGCCAGTTGATATAAGAAACGCAACTGGAACTGGAAACTCGGCTCACCAATTTCCAATTTAAAAACTTTATCCATTAAACCACCCGCACACCCAATCTTACAGTACCGACCAGTCTCGGCGTTGCTTAACGTCGATGATCATACGGCAACTAGTGTTTCAACGTGATGTTGCCGTTAACCTGGTTTAACAGCGGACGGAAAATCAACGCCGATATTCGAAGACACATTGAAATGCTTAAAGATACCTTCCAAAAGCTATGCAAAAATATTAATAATCACAAAACAATAATGAAACAAAGAAACAAGTACGTAATTATAATATTTGTACTCCTATATAGGAGTGAATGCGCGACAATCTTAGTATTGAGGCCTCAAAATGTAGTTCTACAGAAGGATGTTGAGTATACTATGGCTTGAACATGTGAGCAACAACGAAGATTTAGAAAAAAAATGGACAGAGAAAGTATTCTTAGAGTTAGAATTAAATTTTAGAGGACTCATAATGAGGAAAGATGACCTGGAGAATATGACACCCACAGTAAATGCTGAGGATGACGATAAATTGCATCCGGCAGAAAGGCCTCTGATCAAGAAAGTTTGAGGAGCATAGAGACGCTTCTTAATTGCTGTTGTTCGACCCTGATCCAGGGTTGTAGCATTTGATAGTGTCCCAGCTATTGGCAAATAAAGGACCCCCACACTTGGGTCAAAACATGAAAATAGAAAAAATAAATTAGAAAAAATTACGCAATGCATTTTCATAGTAAATTTTTTTTTAAATTACAAGCAATACATTCTTACAAGAAAATGAATTTTCGGCATTAAATGACCCATAAAGTGTTGATATGCCGTTAAACAAACCAAATATATTGAAGGCAAGAGAGACAGAAGAAATCAGCAAATAACCTTTATAACGAGCTTGTATAAATGGTTGGTAGAAGAGTGATTAGGAGTGATAAAAAAAAGGACAGGCCTAAGAGTTATAAAGGACAGGATGTTGTGGAGAACCATGATCTCCACGCCTTGAAGGGAAACGGCACATTAAATAAGAAGAAATGAAATCTATATGTAAATCTCTATCGAGGCAGGCATTGAACGTTGTAACTATAAGTTACTTAACTAAGAGTTATAAAGGACAGGATGTTGTGGAGAGCCATGATCTCCACACCTTGAAAGGCCACGGCACATTAAATAAGAAGAAATGAAATATATATGCAAATTTGTATCAAGACAGACATTGAACGGTGTAACTATGAGTTACTAAAGAGTTATAAAGGAGAGGATGTTGTGGAGAGCCAATGTCTCCACGCCTTGAAGGGACACGGCACATTAAATAAGAAGAAATGAAATATATATGCCAATCTGTTTCAAGGCAGGAATTGAACGGTGTAACTATAAGACATCTATGGGTTAATTACGCAGCCGAATATCCAGACCATCTTTTACACCATAAACACGTTTCAGTTTTCGAAACAAGAGAATAAAAATGTCCGATAATTTTGTTTTACAATTTGGACGCATGCCTAACGTAATCAGTAGAATGTGTATCCATGGTAACCGGATGACTGGTCCGTTCTGGAGTCAAGTGTGCAAAATATGTTAACGTGAGAGAGTCAGATTATCTGTAGAATGTAACTTTGCATTGAAGCTAGGTACCAAACATCAAATTGGTGTTCTGTAATGGAGAGTCCGTGTGTACGTGACCCGACCACTGAAGAGCGATGTCTAGAATGATAATGGTCACGAAAGTACACTCAGCAAATCAGAGACCTCTTGTCAGCCGACGTGCAATCGCGGTCAGGAGGACGCGTTATTATGCTCTACACCGCGTGAAATTTGCAGATATTAAAGTCTAAAGGCCAAACTTTTCCTTGCTTTGTCTCTCTCTCTCTCTCACTCTCTCTCTTTCTCTCTCTGTTTTCTTCGACTAGGTTTTGGAATGTACGTGTTGTTCATAATAAACTTAGCAAGATACGGAGATACAAGACCTATGGAAACATTACCTTTGCGCACAGAATTTAACCAGATATTGAAGAAAAATTATTCGCTTATCGAAGAACAAGAAAATAATTGCTATTTTTGTTTATCAGTAAGAACAATCGAATTTTATTAAATTCTTGGGTGTCCCTAAAGTCTGGACACAGGAGCAAAAATGCATATTTTCAAGCAATGAAAATTTCAATAACATTATATTGAATTGGAATATTAACAAATATTTTCAATATGATTTTCTGATGCGCTTTGCAAGATTCACGTGAATTCGATGCAATAACAACATTGCGTATTCACTTTTTATGCATTTAATCAAGTGCGTTGCATCGGTGATTTTCATTGAGTACACCTCCTCGTTTAGTATAGACCCGAAAAAAGAAGTCAATTATTCCTTCTGTTGAAAAAAATATGTTTAATCTGTGGAGGTAAAAATATAGTTACTGAAATTTCCAGTGTCCAAACTTTAGGGACTCACGGTATATTCGCTATATCTTGCAATAATAATCCCAATTATCTGTCAAGTCTTTGATACATTGTGAGTAAATTTACACAAGTTTTCTGTGGAAATGTTTTCAACTAACACTTGGATATGATGCTCATTAGAAACATCTCCCCCCCCCCTGTCAAAGCGTTTTGCATCGATTGGAAAATATAATTGTCACAACTTTGTAAGAGTGGAGTGTCTGCAGTAACAATGCCAACGCAGTTTCGACTTAAGCCTTTCGTTCACCGAAGCGGTCTCCAGCTTTTTTATTCATACATCAACAATATGGTCGACACGGTACTTCCGTGTCGGTACAATAACGGAAAAGTCTGCTTCCGTTTCCTTACTTCACGGTTGCAGCTAAAATAATCGGCTGGTGTGAGGTCAGATGAATATAGCGGTTAGGGTCGAACGGACCAACCGCGTTCATTTTTTTTGTGTATGTTATTATTTCTTCATGAGGTATTGCGTTGCCAGGGAGACGGACATTTTTTTCAATAGATATGCCCAGAGCACTTTTTCACAAAGCATTTATGTTCACGTTGCCTATGTTGGACGTATAAATATCTATTCATTGTCCCATGGTGCTTTAATAATTTTAATGAATAATACACCAACGATGCCACCAAACGCACATCATTAAATTTCTTCTATGTCGAACAGCTCTCATAGTTGATTGTGGAGATTCATCCTTGTCAAATTGCGATTTATACTTGTCAAACGACTTTTGCGTAGAACATTGTTATATGTAAACCACTTTTCATCGCTTCAAATGATTTATTTAAGAAATGCTTAGTTAGGATGATATATTCGATTTAGAACTGGTTAAAGCAAACAAAAAATACTGCAGAGTTGACGTAAAAACATTTAAGACACATATATCTGTCGTTGTCTGTAGACGTCCATTGGAGAATATAGACAAAATTTCACCACGCTAGACCTTGCTGATGTTGTTTCTGTAAGATGTAGACTTTTTAGGAGGAGGAGGCTTACGGCCATATCACGTTGGAACACCTGTTCTCGAACGATTACCGAATTTAAGCTACGTCATATCTTGTCAGTATCTAGATGTGTGACAGCTCACGAATACAATGTTCAGTAAGCTTGAATGTGCAGGTGGTGTAAATGGATAACAGCCTGGAAGGAATTGAAAATCGCAGAGAGAATCAAGTTCTTTATATTTACTAATGTGCAAATGACTTTGGTAACGTTATGAATTCACATTCCCTCTCCCAGATATGGGTTAATTATTATGTCTTGTATAAGGAAATCATTATTATCGCAGAAAACAAAAATTCTTGTTATAACCCAGAAACAGTTACTGAATGAGAAATAGAAAAAACGGAGGTAGGAAATGAAATCGTAATCTTTATGACATCAACAAAATTAAAATACTCGCCAGCGACGTGAAGTAAGTAAACCACTTCTACTGGTGGACTACTTAGACAGCATATTATGATCTTTACTTAGACAGCATATTATGATATTTACCTGCCTCCCCACGAGGTAGGATGTGGCACAAGGCCAAATTTAATATGAGGAAATAGGAAATTGCCCGTAAACCCGGCATACGCGGGATCGGGTATCTGTCTACCTTCCCGGAGGAGACTCTGCCCTTCGGCATAGACTCGTCCGGCTTCCAACGAACCAATTCTATTTCCCAATGTCAAACGACGCTCATATGTCTGCATATTTCGAATAATTATATTGTGTTTATATATTTTTTGTATACATGCAGATATTCTGGTATATCATAAATTACACTATGTAGCCCTGATATAATGAGGAATATTTGATTTTTCGAAACTCTTGTTCTTTCGTAAGGATTATAGGAAACCATTTTCACCTTTCATCGGCAGGGTCGACGCTTACCTCCAGGAGAGTAATTCGTTGCGTTTTCTTGATCTGATCTTTTCCACTGACATGAAGTGAAGTGATAATAATGAATCGGTTGCTAGTGCTGCAGCTTAGAAGTTGCTTCAGTGTGCTATGCAAGTCAATATTTATCGTCAGAATGCATCTTGCACATTTATAAATCTACCATTCGACCGTGCAGTGAATTTTGCTGCTATGTTTGATCTTATGTTCCTGCGAATGCAAGAATTTAGGCGTACTACTGATTAGGAGGAACGGTGATGGAAGTAATGGAAAGCGGCTCGGATTGAGGAATCGGAGTTCGAATTCCAGTCGAATCCATTACATCCACTTATGTGCTAATACCCTTGGGAAAGGTATGAATCCTCTTCTTCTCTTCCCACTCAGCTATGGCTAAATAGCAGAACAGACCGGGTTTCTTGGATGGCAACTGGACTAACGCAGAAAGAAATGGCAACATACTGCGGGAAAAATCTGCCTCGTCAGTCATGTATTGAAAGATACATGACCGTCTAAGCGTGTATCACGCATGTCACATTACTGACTAATTGACGATTGGCAAATAAGTCTCACTGCTTTACTGTTGAAATAGGTAGATGTTACAATTTGTTCTAACCTAATAGTTTTTTTCTCGCATTTTCAGTTTTTTGATTCCCAGCAAATTACGTTCTTCAAAACGTCAGTCGCCATCATCTGTCTTCCTGAAAATTGTGTTTTCATTGTCCTTTACCCTCATTTAAACGTCTTATCATTGTCTTCCATACCTAGTAACCAACTGCGTCCTAGTGACATTATCACCTTGCTTCGGGTGAAATGATTATATATATATATATATATATATATATATATATATATATATATAATTATTTTAAAAAAATAAACTTCCACCCCTACACAGAATTTACTATGTTCCGAAACTTAACTTAAGTCCTAAAGTTTAATTTTAATATTCTAATATATTGAATATTAATGAATGTTAAATTTAGTTTAAATAGCTTAATTTCAATATTCAAATATATTGGATTTTAATGAATATTAAAATTAAACTTTAGGACTTGAGTCAAGTTTCGAAACATAGTCATTTCTTTGTTGCGATGGAATCATATTTTTAAAAATAATTAAAATTTAAGCTCTATTTCTGTATTGAGCACTGTTTTTTTTTTTTAAATAAAAACATAAATACTAAAAACTTTGGATCTTTAATCTATTCTTTCCTATTAAATCCACACACTCACGCACGCACGCATATATATATATATATATATATATATATATATATATATATATATATATATATATATATATAAGGGGCGTTACATTAACGTGGGCCGATTTTAAATGTGAACTTAGTTTAAGGGTCTACTGATTTTTTTTTATTTTTCTTTCAGATTTGACGGATATTAGGGCGGTTTTTCACACATAATTGCCATAAACAACATGATCCAATAGAGAAATAAATCGTCACCAATAACAATGATTTATTTACTGCTGACTTTGATCCATCTTAATGAAACACCCTTATATATATATATATATATATATATATATATATATATATATATATATATAGAGTCTGAAAGTCTGCTATATTTATGGGATAAAGTGCTCAATATCAGAGATAGAGCGTATGTAAATATAAAAGTGAACATAGAAGTCAACACTTACAGGCGACAGTCTGTTTCATGCTAGATGCAATCCTCAGGCCACGAGTGCTGTTATTTTTCTCGGCTATTGATATATACGGGTCAGTGGTGCATTGTGGGTAGTCTATTTTGGCGCATATTTTACCGGAAGTCGTTTATTTGTTTATTTATTTATTTGTGTCAAATTATTTTGCTTGTTTTATTTAATTTTATTTTTTATTTTTATCTCATATATTTATTTATTTTTTATATTGATCGATGTTTTTATTAACGTAGTAAAAATTTGTTTATATAGCTTATTGTGGATAGTCTATTTTGTCAAATTATTTTGCTTGTTTTAACGGCACTCGTGGCCTGACGAATGCATCTAGCATGAAACAGACTGCCGCCTCCAACTGTTGACTTCTATGTTCACTTTTATATTTATATATATATATATATATATATATATATATATATATATATATATATATATATATATATATATATATATCATTTCATCTGATTTCATATCAATTTATTACCAGATTTTAGTTTTTATTTGGAATGGTTGTAATTTGAATCCTACTTTTGAAGACGCTTGGCAACATATATATATGGCAGATGATTTGATCCTTGAAATTTTTCAATACAGTACGAAAAAATTTACTGACATAATCTTATTAATACGTATAATTCCACATTATCGCTAGTGACTTTACAGTAGAAATGTACTGAAATGTACTGAAAAACAATACAAACGTTACTGTTGTAGAAGTAAGACCATCGTTATGGAGAGAATATGAATGCCACTGACGGAATATGGTTGCTGTGTAAATTCACTGCGAATAATTTACTTGTCGGAATGCATTAAAATGCAGCACAAATTGTCAGCGGACATGAATTAAGTGTAGCTTTATTGAAAGAATACAGCTTCTAGGGGTGAGATATAAATAGGTTGCTAATGGGTTTCTTTTTATAGAAATATCTTGGACATCAAGACAGAGCGAATTATCTTGGGGTCAGGAGTGAAGGCAAGTGTTACTGCGACAATAACACAATTATATGTTTAATAGAAACATTTAATGCATTTAGCACTGTCAGATATTTTATGACATTAACGCATACAAATATATTTTGGAATATTTGCTAACACACAGACACATATATATTTCACTTGGACTATATATATACATATATATATATATATATTACTTGGATTATATATCTACGATTATTAAATATACATATATATATATATATATATATATATATATATATATATATATATATATATATATATATATATTGCAAGGAAAACGTAAAATGTATTCCCTATAGGTATTATGAAAAATAAAATATAAGAGATGAAAACACAAACAAGACAGACCAACCAGTTTCGTTCCCTAGCTCATCAGGGTTGACTGGGAACATAATAATAATAATTTATTTCTAATTACTTTTACTCACACAAACAACCTACATACAATTAAAACATTAAAAATGAAATGATTAATTTGTATGAGTGAAGACAAAAAAACGTAAATTCGCGCAGCGAAAGAAAAGAAAAGAAAACAAAACAAAAACAGGAAGGTAGAAGAGGAAGAAGAGGAGGAAAAAGGATAGGGGACGGGGAAATGTAAGATTGACGAACACTAGAGTGTAATAACGTGTAGTCCAAGGTTCACTGTTCTGGCTAGTTCACACTCTCCTTTCCATTTACGGGCACTGGAGTCTATGTATATACGGTCCAGGGAACCGTCTCTTTGTAAGCAACTGAATTCATTGAAACTATTACTCTTGTATATATATATATATATATATATATATATATATATATATATATATATATATATATATATATATATATATTACAGTGAAACAGTGTCTGTGGATGACAATATATATATATAGAGAGAGAGCATGACTCTTCGGCAGAATTGAGTCACTGTCAGTCACACTGTGTTTATCTAAAAATCTAAAAATAAACAAGCTAAAATTCACCTTCATCCCTGCCGTGAGCCGACGGCTTAGTGGTAAAAGTTCCGACTGACGCCAATTCCGTCGCGTTTCGATCCTAGCTAGAGGCAACCGGACGTCTAGCCACACTGATGAGCTGTGAAACAGCGAAACAGTCTGTCTGTGGATGACAAATATATATATATATATATATATATATATATATATATATATATATATATATATATATATATATATATATATTCCGAACTGAACCTTTTATTAAATCTCTGGGTGCAGACTATTCTCGTTCTACTGGCCATGTCTGGGGATATCTCGACTAGTTCTTATTTATAGTACTGCTTAGTTATTGCTCGCCCGATTACACTGAGTCCAAGTGCACTTTTTCCGATTCTAGGGTTGAACTGTTGCTATCGCCTGTCATAACTTGATTGCCGTTGTTACAGCTGCTACTGCTGTTTCTGTTGCTGCTACTGTTGAGGCCTTGCTGTCATTTGTAATCCTTTTTTCTTTCTTTATTCGTGTCTACCATATTGTATTTATTTCTATGCTAGTCTTACTGAGGAGATCCTCACATATGTACTGATTCTTTCAGACGTCCAACTCTCCAGTGTTCTTCAGTATTTGTAATTTATTACACTGAGTCTGATGGCCACCCCTTCTCCACACAAGGAAAGTAAGACTAGTGGAACATTTAAAATTGGGGCAATGAAATCCAACATGACTGATCAAATATGAAGGAAAAGGGTTTGTGTAAATATGGATAACTCATCATTCCAGAAATTCAGATATAAATTACCATGATCGTTACTTGAAAACATTGAGAAATATCTCTCCCCATAGAGCGGTGAACGAAATCTGAAGCGAAAAAATTCATCGTCTTGGCTAATCACAATGAGGACATGAATTGAAAAGGGATGAATTTCGAATAGGTTGTTCAAGGGAGTGAAAGCAATTATTTTTTCCTGTGACAGCTTACGAGATAATTCGCAAGGAATTTCTGTGTCCCAGCCATACTTAACATGGCCGTGTACGGAATAGTGATTCGTAGATGGAGATGGTGTCATGAAAGCAATGATTATACAGAAGCCCTATAGAAATATTTCGTGTGTATATCGTTTCGCTGTTATCAAATGGGTTAATTACGCCTCGACATCAATTTATTATTTCCTGAATGAGTGATCAATTGTGTTTGTCATTGGCAAGCCTGACAATTTATTTTGCATAGATATTGATATCAAAATATCTTTTCTCATATGGATACTTGACAAAATATTTAGATTTTCGGCATTTTCATGTGATCCTAAACAATTGATTACATTCATTAACAAAATATTAAGACAATTTAGATATAATAAGATTATTTTCGTTTTTTTTATATAATAAGATTATTTTCTTTTTTTCTTTGCATTAACATCAGATGACGCCATAGCTTTTTGTTATTATACCAACCTTTATTCACGCATGGTCAAAGGTTTTTTTGCCATTGTCAATTTATCAGCCACTGTGATAGTATTTTGTGTAGTGAATTAGGTTTAGAATATGGGAAAAAAATCCTCACTGCACGAAGGGCCCAGATTACGGTTCAACGTAGTGAAGGCTATTCTGAAATGGAGATTAGTGTAAATTGTTATCATGAACTTTAAAAATTCAGAGACACTTCGTGACAAGAAAAGTGTACGTCCAAAGAAAACTAGTACTACAGATGACAATTTGATGAAGCAACGGATCCACAAGTTCTTCTAAAACGATACATACTGTTGTGCTTCAATAAAACACAAATGTCTGTTCTATGGCAGTGTCTCGTCGTCTGAGATTTTTGTTTGTCTATATATCATAAATTACTTGATAATGTGTTATTTTTAATTTTAACTTTACAAAGATGGCTCATACTTTTTTAATGACTGTATAATATGTAATGGCTATACAAGAAATAAATATTTGCAATTCCACGTTCGCATATTGGAATCTTTATCTTGCAGACAATACATTCTGTAGTATTACTCCAAAGGCGCAAATTGCTCGGATCAGCGTAGATTGCTACAGCAGCGAAACGTTAACCTGAAAACTGGTGTCATGTTCTCAAATAGCAGCGGAACATCTATATTTTTTATATGTTTTTCATGCACAGTGTCCGTTCAGAAATATATAAACTGTCAGCTATATAAAAATGCTTTCTCTGATCAATGGTTAAAAATGGCTTTGAGCAATTGATGCACGTAGGTCTTAGCGATGATCATACGACTTACAACCTCGTAGACTGGCGTTGCAGAACCACGAAAACATATATTACATGTAACTTAAAGAGAGAATGATGACATAAACAAAAGGTTGACGACCCACAATACCTCAAACAAAAGGTTACGAAGGAAAACCCCACAAGCACTGGAAAGAATGATAACAGCTACGTGACAAGAAAACTATTTTCCTGAAACTTAATTTAAGAGAAAGATTTATAAATATCTACCGACTTAAGTACTGGATGCTCGGTTGATGAATGCCAAATGTTTCGTTGTAGGGAAACGGCTAATATTATGATCATAATTGCCATTATAATTCATCGTTTGTAATTACTTCTCAATTTCTTTTACGACGTTGTTTATTAATCTTGAAAGAAGAATCTGCAATGTTACAATCCTGACATGGCATTTCGGCTTCAATCACTTTCGCACTATCGCTTTCCTATAAATATAAATATTTTCTCAGCAACTGTTCTGATCAGCTACCATTTTTGGTTTCTCGACTTTAAGAATTTAAGCCGGGTACGAGACTGATGGCTTTATTTACAGTTAAAATTGCTAGATATATCCTCAAGTTCTTCTCTCACACTTCTCGCTTGTGGAAATCTCTTCGAACATTATATATATATATATATATTCTGAACTGTACCTTTTATTTAATCTCCGGGTGCAGACTGTTCTCGTTCTACTGGCCATGTCTGGGGATATCTCGACTTGTTCTAATTTATAATACTGCTTCGTTATTGCTCGCCCGATTTCACTGAGTCCAAGTACACTCTGTCCGATTCTGGGGTTGAAATTTTACTGCCGCCTGTCATAACATGCTTTCTAGTCAACTTTGATCTACAAAAATTGAAATGAAGTGTCAATCGTTATCTTCTGCAGGGTTAATTTCTGTTCATTAATTGTTCTATTTCTGTCCCCTTAAGGTAAGACTGAAAGAATCGTAAAGCCATAACATAAGGGGAAATAAAAAAAAATCAGGCGCAGGTGACCACATATGGAGAGAAAAGGAAAATCACCGTCTTTTGTGGGATGAGGTTGAAATTGTAGACAGATAAAATCAGTGGGAAATACGAAAACTTAAGGAACTAGCATACATGCTAGGCCACAAAAAACTCCTAAGCCGGCCAAGCATAGAAATAAATACAATATGGAAGCCAGTAATACGAAGTGTAGAGACAAGCAATGATAACCAAAAAATCGTAATATGTGCTCTGGTAAAAATGGTTTCTGAGACATTAAGTTTATATGTCCCAAAAGTTAATACAGTGAATTCCTCAAGGACACAGACTAGTGCATAAAAGCGTAGGTTGAATCCAGTGACTTGACTCAAATACAGGGTGACCCCCCAAAAAACCGGAACTTTTTAACAATCCAATAAAACCAAGAGTGATGGAAGAAAAATATTTAATTCATAGTAATTGAAACCTTAAAACATGCCATTTAAGAAACAATGATGGAATTTACATTTTTTTAAAATTACGTCCTGTAGATGGCGTCCTCCTGTACGAATGCATTCTTGAAATCTGCTGTTGAGATTCCTCATTGACTGCTGCAACATCTCAGCTGGGATATTGTGAATTTCATTCTCGTTACTAAAATGGCGAAATCTTTACTTGCTTTAAGGTTACTGTCTCGCAGTGTTGCCACTTGCTCATGTCTGGCAATACGCACTTCAAAAATTCCCGTTTTTTGGGGGGGGTCACCCTGTAGTTGTGAGTTACATACCTGGTTACTGAAGTGATAAAAAAATTTAATATGAGCTCTGGTAAAAATGGTTACTGAGACATTAAGTTTAAATGTCCCAAAAGTTAATACACTGATGTCCGAAAGGATACATAGACTAGTGCATAAAAGCGTAGGTTGAATCGACTGACTTGACCCAAGTATTTATGAGTTAAATACCTGGTTACTGAAGTGATAAAAAAAAAGAACTTGGAGAGTTGAGTTAAAGGTAGATAACTGAGATATTCTGAATGGGTATAGCACGTGGAACTAGAACAATCTACGCCGGTGGATGAAATAACGTGTTCAGTTCGAATTTCCAATCACCTGAAGTAGGCCGGATCGTTCAACGGCTGAAACGTAATGGCTTTGGCAATAAAGATGAGAATAGCCTGAACAATGTAAACAATTACAATACCTCATCTTAGAAATATAAACAGATTGTGATCTCTCTCTCTCTCTCCTCAATAATGTTATTTCCTTTTCTCATATCATTTCACACTCTGTAACCCCCTGTGCAGTAGTGAGTTTATCGTCTTGGTTGGGGTGAAAGGATAACAAAGAGTTCTTCACATTTCTTTCTCTGGCTATCATTAACACTTTGTCATCAGTGTATATTACGTTTTTAAGATTGCGCCCACAAATATAATTTATACTGGTAAAAAAATATATCTCCTCAGAATCCATCTTGCACATTTATAAATCTAACATTCGTCCATGCATCTGGTTTGGTGCTTCTGCTGTACATCTCGAGATTCTTGGCAAAATCCAATGAATGGTCTGTAATATAATCGAACCGGAATAAGCATCTTGACTTCAATTTCCCACTGATGAGATGTGGCTTCCCTCTGTCGTTTCTACAAATATCTTCATGGCCATCGTTCCAAGGAGATTTGCTCTGGTGTCCTGACTGCATGAATTTAAACGTTATACTAGATTGACATCTATGACCCACGGTTTTACTGTTAAAATAACTAAATGCAAACGCTACTTCTATTCTAACAGTTTATTTTCTCGTGCTCCACATATGTGGAAATCTCTTCCGTTTCTTTGCTTCCCTAATGAATACAATCTTCAAAAAGATTGAAGGCAACGTCAATCGCCATATTCTGTCTTCCTTAATCCCGATCATCTTTTGTCCTCTCCTGAATACACCCTATTCTCTGTCTTTCACTTTCACTTTCACTTTCACTTCCTGTAATTTCCTTGCGCACCGGTGGCATTAGCGCATTGCTTGGGGTTACATCATTGGAAAAAAAAGGTTCCAGTTCTCTGAGAATTATCTACCTGTATCGTTTAAAGAAACCAGATTAGGAAAGGCATCCTTGTTTTACGCCCCGCTTTTTAAAAAAAGAATTTTCTGTTCTTAATCATTGTAAAGACGTTTAGGGGCAGTTTGATCTAAGTATATATTCTAAAACATTTCTCACAATTCTGTCTGTTTGTAAATGTTTCTCGCTTTCAGCTTCTCTCTTTATTTTTCGGTATGTTGTGTCTAATACCTAGGTATCTCTACAACAGTCTTCTATTCCAGAAACGGATA
>OZ038480.1:95464323-95484323 GCA_964036315.1 Acanthosepion esculentum | reverse complement strand
AATACATAAAGATGAGCAATGGATAAAAAAATAATAAAACCACTTTGACATCACGAGGGGATCACTAGATTCAGCTGAGTTTTCTGACCTTATAAGTTTTTTTTATATTATACAATCTCACAGCTATCATGAAATAATATAACTGACATTGGATTATCCAGAGACGATGAACTTATGGTTATAATGAACTCTACGAACTTTAAAATCAATAAAATTAGAAATATATTATATAGAGAATTTAAATTCCTAAACTTAAAAATTACTGTAAGCACTAAATTGAAAAAGGTGAATTTCCTTGATAGAACATTAGATTTAATGAAAAATGTATACATACCTTATAAGAAAACCCAATACTAATCCTTTGTATATGCACTCTAAATCTAAATATCCTCTATCTATAATTAAGCATATACCTTTATCTATCGAGAAGAGAATAAGTACATAATTCAGCAAATGAGAAAATTTTCTATGAACCTATTAATTTTTATAATAAAGCTCTAAAAGATAGTGGCTACAAAACCCCAAAGCTAACTTACATAAAAAAAAATGAAAATGGAAAGCATAAAACAACAGAAGTAGAAAAATAATTTGGTATGCACCCACATACAACCAAATGTTAAAGAACAAATTAGGACAAAAATTCCTTGATTTAATCGTTGAACATTTTCCTAAAGATAGTAAAATCAGTACCATTTTCAATAAAAATACCCTAAAATTAAGTTACAGCTGTACTGAAAATTTAGAAAAAATTATTAAGAAACATATTACTAATATGTTTCTAATACTAATGTTACTAATATCTTGAATAATAGATGTTACTAATATCTTGAATAAACACTTAGACCAAAGAAATTTAGACAGTATAATAATAAAAAGAGATGAAGATAAAGAAAAATTATGTAACTGCAGAAATCCTCAAGACTGTCCTCTTAATAATAAATGTAGCACTGAATCATTGGTATACCAGTGCAATATCTCATCTATTGAGGATCCAGACAACGTAAAAGTCTACACTAGATGCACAAGACATGAGTTCAAAAAACGGTTCAACTTACATCAAAGTTGTTTTAGGATAAATAAATACCGAAATCAGACGTCCCTATCGAAATATTTATGGCACTTAAAAGAAACAAATAAATCACCAACTGTGAAGTGGAAATTAATAAGAAAAACTAGAATATGTAGGTCATTAAATGACCCTTGTCCTTTGTGCATACATGAGAAAGTATATATTACTAGGTTTAAAAAAATCAAAATTTACTTAGTCAAAGAAATTAAATAGCTGTTCTTCGCCGGCATTGTCAAATAATTTCCTTAAGTAATGTTGGATTAAAAAAAATAAAGAAAATAAAGAACTGATGAATGAAATATACATATTTATATTTGATATTTGATAATAATTTTTAAATAAATAAGTTATTCTATTACATTTATTTGTTTTAAAAGATGTATAGTCTATTAGTATTTAAAATTAAGAATAATATTTTAAAATTGTAGTTCAATACGATGTATTCATATAGAAACAACCCTTTTAGAAAAAAAAAAATATGTATACAAGTACAAATTTAACGGCTAAACAAAAGTGCCGAAAAAAAGACCAGACGACATGCCTTGAACACATGTCATCATTCGTTTGCAAATGCACCCCTGCCTTACCTTGACTTAACCTCTTTTCGAAAGTAACTAATATTTAGATACAATAGTTGTCAGTGAAAAAGAATTTCTTACGGCCCTTGTTAAAATGGTTGTATTTCCCCATATCCATATAAACAAATATTATAAATGTATAGGCTTATAAAACTCAGTAAATTTCAAAATAAGTTATTCCAAAATTCGCTTGAAATTGAAACAGAATTAGGAACTTTAATTTAATTCTGTAATTGAATTTGAAGTTTTTAGCTTCTGTTTTTGAAACATGGTAATTCTTGTGTTGAGATGGAACCATAGTTTTAAATAAGTAAATTTATAATATTTATGGTCTGTAGATTTGCATTGAGCACTGTTTTGTAAAAAATAAAAATTAAAAAAAAGAACACCGGATTATATATCTTACAGTTCTTTCTCTTTATTATAATATATATATATATATATATATATATATATATATATATATATATATATATATATATATATATATATCGAGAAATTTCATGGAAAATATGTGTTCTCCGATAGTTAACACTGTTTATTATAAACAGAGTATTTACTTAAATATGTGTATCGATGAAAATAACGTACAAAGAGAAAAAATATTAAAATAATTGTCGAACTTATTCCATTTAACAATATATATATATATATATATATATATATATATATATATATATATATATATATATATATATATATATATAAAACATCGAAACGGTGTTAAATGAATTCCTCACAGGAAGAAATTTGCCTTAAATTCTATCTGATGATCAACCATTAGAAGTTATTTTTAAAATTCTTTGCATATATATATATATATATATATATATATATATATATATATATATATATATATATATTTGAGTAGACACTAGGTCTTTCACTTTAAAAATCATTTATCTATTCTGTGCATGCATGCAAACTCGAGAAAAAAAATTAACCTATGCAGGTGGGTAGATAAAATAAGTACTGTTTAAAATAAACAATAAAAAACGGGGTGTCTACTCAAGTAATGGTATCCACAAAAAATAACGTTTGATATAATGAAAATGAAATATCGGCTTAAAAAATAAACTCCATAAATTCTCTGGAAATACACACACACACACACACACACACACACACACACACATATATATATATATATATATATATATATATATATATATATATATATATATAGTTGTGTATTTTGGCAGTAATCCCACCTTTAAGTAAGTTTCATTAACAATGACCGACAAAGCACTGCGATTCAACTATTAATTACTTTCTACTTTCATCCATACAACCTGTCTATAGATGTAACTGATTTCGGATGATCTGTTAGGCATTATCAAGGATTTTGTTTTCTTTAACAGAATATCTAAATTTTATATATTTATATATGTATATATGGATACGGGAATTATTTTAATTTCCGTGCCAACCGTTTTCTGAAAGAATGAAAAGAACATTCCCATCCCTATGCATACATAGAAAAAATATCTAAATATTCAGTTAAACATGTCTGTTCTTTTGTGGATTTTTGTGTGTGTGTGTGTGTGTGTGTGTGTGTGTGTGTAATCAGGTATTGTTTGACTGGTTCCAACTTGCCAGTCTTGTTACTCTATGCGTGCAGACATCAGGCACCCGGTACTGTTCCGTAATGCTCTGCAACTTTGGCAAAGAGCACTTTTTCCTGGTTTGTCACATTGTATACGATTATTTTATTTGCCGGAATTGTCACGGCTAGATAATATGATTTTCTGTTTCAGCGCTCTCTGGGGTATTATCAAGTAGAGAGTTTCATATGTCAGAATTACCATCAGTTGAAGGAGGACTTTCTGAGAGCCTTTGCAACAATCAACAACGCATAGCTTCTTAAAATGACACACAGGACATGATGCGTGTGTGTGTTTCTTTTTTGTGTATATGTTTGTGTGTGTTTGTGTGTGTATAATTATTGGGTTGGTGCATAATTATCAGGCGTTTTTTAAACACTATTTATTATGAAAAAAGAAACATAATAATTCAACTAACATTTTTAAATGATTATTCCGGAGGGTATGATAATCGACACGCATTTTTATAACCTGAAAATAAAATAATATTTAAAAAAAAAAAAAGTAAGCAAAACAGCATTTCTTATCAACAAATAACTCGCCTACAAAAAAGCCTGATAATTATGCACCGACCCAATATATACACACATACAAATGCACTTACATACAAATGCACATACATCTATACATATGTACATATGTACACACATACATATACACATATATGCACACTCACACACACACACACGTATATATATATATATATATATATATATATATATATATATATCGTTGGTGTATAATTATCAGGCGTTTTCCAACACTATTTATTATGAAAGAAGATCCATAAAAATCCAACAATTACATTTTTAAAAGATTATTCCGGAGCGTATGGTTATCGACACACATTTGTATAACCTGGAAATAAAATAATATTTTTATAAAAAAAAATTAAGCAAAACAGCAATTTTATTAACAACTAAATCGGTGTCAAAAACGCCTGTTAATTATGCACCAGCCCAATATATTTCATTATATCCGAAAGCTAATGCTGACGACTACCTTTATTTTGCACTAATATATTGATTTTTTAAAATAATTGTCTTCCCTCGCCCGCCACAGATTTTGAGCATTTCCTTGGCAGAAACTATATTTCAAACATTCTTTTATTTTTGCCCCCAGTTCCTTTGCTAATATTCAATACTGTCCCAAAAGAACAGTTTATAAAAGGTACCGACTTTTTTTCCTTATTTCTTTTTTTCTCTCACTTATGATATATTTTTCTAAAGCCAAATGATCTCTCCTTTCATTTCGGTTCCAAATTCATTTTTACCTTTGCTATTGTCTCAAGCGATGTTTATTCTACATTCATACTAATCGTCTGCAACGTGAAATACAACTTGGCAGGATTTTTAGTGCTTTATCTTTTCTAACCAGATTCAAATTTTTGGTCATATTTTTCTAACAGAACTTGCAGAAATTTTTTTACCTGTGTTCCTACTGTCTACCAGCATGTAAGTAAGTCATTTCAACAGTTCTTAGTAGATTATCGATTGTGATCCAAGTGAAAATGGACATTGTATTTCATTGTCGAAGTGACGTTGGTATTATAATTATTGTAATCTATATGCTAATATTTTAGGTGTTAATACTACCATTTATTCGTAATTGGCTTAGTATTGGCATTTATTCGTAACTAGCTTAATCTAGTTACGAATAAATCGGGGGTGGACATTTATGCCATATCTCGTGGAAGGCTTTTGATTGGACCTTCATCGCTATAGGTAGGGAGGAGTAGATATGACAGGCAAGGATAAACTATAAAACTCAAAACATCGCTGCATTTAAGTATTGCACTAATATTTAAGCTTACAAAAAAACGATGGCTGGATCCAGTGACTTGATCCAAAGAGTTGTGAGTTCAGTCCCTGGCCACGGCACTGGTGAACAAAAAACTTGGAGAGTTGAGTTTATGGGAGATAACGGAGACATTCGGAAGAGGCGTGGCACATGAAACTAGAACAATCTACCCCGATCGACGAAATAAAGGGTCCAGTTCGAAGAAGGCTGGAATCTACAATGGCCGAAACAACTGAAACATGACAATAAAGATGAGGACAACAGTCCGAACAATGTAAATAATTACAATACCTCATCTTAGAAATTTAGACAGATATTTAAGCTTACCTTTAAAAGTTCAACGATAATTTCTCTGTCGCCACTTTATTTAAAGACTATTCGATGTACGTAGGTCCTTCATTTCCGTACATACAATTATTTTTATTTCATGGATGACATTCGCTGGATTTCGCAATTAATTTCGATTATTCCCAAATTTATTTCCAAGTTATAAAAATTGTGATCGTACAAAAAAATCGTTGCAAAAAAATCACCAAAAAGCCAAAATTTCAGGATTACCGGTCTGAATCCGGTCCGGAATATTTTTAATTTGCTTATGTAGTTAGCCTGATTCCGAAATGCTATGATATTTGGGGCTACGGCCTCAAGGAGCAAAGATGAAAAGTCTAACACAGTGATATGCTGACATTCGCATATATTATATAGATATGGAAGATAAGCAACGTTGAACCTGTTCATTACCTCCATATATGACCGATTGTGAATACCAAGGGACTCTAAGCTTGGATGTGCGGTGGTGTAATGTATAACGGCTTGAAATTGGAAATCGGAGAGCCGAGTTCCAGACCCAATCGTGTTCGTTATATTCACTTAAGCTTGAATATCCTTGGGAAAGTTATGAAACTACTTCGTCTCTCCTCATGTATGGGTTAAATAGTAGGACTTGAATTAGTAATAATTATTCGCCCTAAAAAAATCTTATTATTTAAAAATATGTTCTGGCTTTAATTAACCGCTAAAGGGCTGATAAGCCGTAAAAACAAACCAGTGATTTCATTTGTAACTGAAGTATTAATATTACATATATTAAATTATAAAACACGCAATGTATATACATTTTTATATACATACATCCAAAGGTTGTCATAGCCGGGTATATAATGGGAACAAACTCCAACTGAAATTCATAGGAGAATGTCAACTGTGTATGGTGCAACATGTTTCAGCCAAGAAAATGTCTACAAGTCGGCTAAATTGTTTAAAGAAGGACGGAACAGTGTTGAGGATGAAGACAGGCCTGGGAGGCCTACAGAATTGAGGTCTCCTGAGGTGATCGAATCAGTCAATGACATTCAGTCTGACAGAAGGGTGACAGTGGATGACATTGCAATGACTTTGAGCTTATCTATTGGGACAAACGCAGGGGTCATCAGTCAGAAGGAGTCATCTTGCATCATGAAAACGCAAGGCCTCACTACGCGGCCTTCATTCATGAATTTCATCCTAACATCAAGAAAATGATTAGAGAACTCGAAATGATCATTATAAAAATAGACATAATATGTCTATACTATTCAATGAAATATATATATATATATATATATATATATATATATATATATATATATATATATATATATATATATGCACGTAACGGTCCTGAAAATATAAGCGATACACCGTTTTCTGGACACCCAGTAAGTGACTGCCATTGAATAACTCAAAATATTCTTGCTTTTAGTCTAATTTATCGGGAGCAGTTAAATCCTCCCGACTGTCTAATCATCTTGGCCGTAACCTAACAGACAGGAAAATAATGAGATGATTTATAGAACTTTCAAAATCACAAATAGTTGGAACAAGGCGCGGAAATAAGAAAGAATCGTCGGTGAAATATTATATCATTATTTGAGCCATGCAACCAGAACGATATAATCGCCACGTGCTGTGTCAAAATGGCACTTAGATGACAATAAAACCATTTTGCTGTCCAGTGAATCGTAACCGATACCCTGAACACTAAGATATCGAACTTCATATATACTTCTTCCAATTTCTCTCTATCACACACACACACACACACACACACACACACACACACATATATATATATATATATATATATATATATATATATGATAAAAATATACTTTTAAGGTATATTATATTTATCGTTTAAAGTGCTCGATATCAGGGATAGAGCGTATGTAAATATAATAGTAAACATTAAAAACAACATTCAGCGGTAGCAATCTTATCATTCTTAAGCGCAATGATGAGACCACGTGACTTCTGTCTTTGCTCGACTATTTATATATACTGGTCCCTGATTCTTTTTTGGTAGGCATATTGTATTATCTTAACGGTTATTTGGGTGGGTGGTAGCGGTTGAATTTCAAATTATTCTAGAGGCTATTGAGTGGAAATAATCGTGGATCCAGATGCAGTTTTGTGTCTATTTTATAGTGTTGATTTTATCGTTTTTATTTATTATTGATTAATTTATTTTTTGTTGTCATTATTACATGTATATTCGTATTTGGGTAATTTATTATTTACTAATTTATTTATTTACTGGTTTGTTTTAATTTATTTTACTTATTTATTTTGATTTATTTATTTTATTTTTGTATTTATTTATTTTGATGTTTTTCAGTTTTTGTAACATTTTTATGTCTTTTACTGTCTGCATTTTGAGATGGGTTCTAATCGTTTATTTAAATTTTTTTGGTCTCTGAAGGTAATTATACCTATTTTCTCTATTTTCTCCTCCAGACAGAGTTTACAGTTTTTGGATTTATTATTGTAGTCTCATGCTGTTTTCCTTATTTTTCACCATATTTTTAATTTGATTTGGCTTTTGTTTATAATATTCTAGATACGTTTAGAAAGCATTGTGGTGTTCGCGTTTTTACTATTTGTAAACGAAGATTTGTGCGCGTTGTTTCATTGTTTCCAGGGTCATTCAGTTATTCTTACTTCTTTTTTCTTCGTTTTCTGCTGATATTACAGTGGCTTAGTATATTAGATGCTTCTGCAAGCAGATGCCATTCAAGTGACATTCGATCTTTGTTCTGCAGTCACAAGTGTGTTTAATATGTGCGGGTGATTTGTTAGTTGTTTTCCTTTTGTACTTTTTTTAAAATTATTTGTGCCTTGTTCTCGGTGCAACTCTAGCTGACTTTTATTGTGTTTGGTTTAATATCTTGTGGATAGTGCTTGATGGAAGGAAATATTTATGTATCGGTTCAATGTATATTTTCCATACGTTTGTTTTTACATTTTTGTTGGACGGTGGGTTGAACCATATGATGCTTCTTTTCCTGTTGGATTTTTTGTTTTGTGTGTTGTGAGGGTTGTGGGAAATCCATTATCTTTTAGGGCTGTTCCATAGTTTTTCTTGGCTTCGTTGAAGATGTTCTTTTCGAAGAATTATGACATAGTCTGCGGTTAATTAGTTGTGGGACCTGCTTTATTGATGCCAGGTGGTTGGAAGCGGTGCGTCTGCACAGTAGTTTGCCGATAGGTTTTCTGTGTCGTTGATATGTACATTTTCCTCGCTGAAATGTGACATCTAGAACATCTACATTTTAGGTTAGTTTTTTTTATGTCTATGTCGACTCTTATATTTTTGAAAATGTTTTTATTTTTTTTCTGGTTTTGTCTGCTTCTGTCAGTTATAAATTCTTTAGATTCAATCGTCTCTGTAAAGGACTGTATCATTTTTATCGATTATTTTACTTATTTCGTGCAGCAAATGTATACCCATGAGCTCAAAGGTCTCTACACCATCAAATCTTTCTTTATTCACGCGTCTTCGTTGTCGAATAACATCAATATGCAGATCACCGATCCTAACATCACCAGACTTTATCTTGTGGGCTTACTAAATGATCTTGTTTACAATCTCAAACTGAAAACAATTCCTGAATTAGAAGAAGCGATTTCTAAAATTTAAAAATCTGTCAAATGGTTTGTCGAATTGTTGTTGATTTGTTTCAGCGTTGTCGTAAACAGGAAGGGGAGCATTTTAAACATGTTAAATAGTTTTATTAATCATAACAAATCCTGTTATTTTGATATGACAATACTTATAAAGTTTCCTAAAACTATCGTAATCTATTTTTGCGCAACAAAATCTAATAAATGAAGAAGGGTGTGACTTTCGTCACACCATGTATTTCTAAATCCAAGAAATTGTCATGGTCTCTATTTAAAATGAAACTTATTTTATTCAGTTACTTTTATATAACGTTGTTAGGTAAACTTTAAAACCTCTACGCATTCAGTCCAATATGTTACCACTAGGAAAATATCCTTAGTTGTTCATAGAATAACATTTTAAACGCAATAAACAATTAATCCAATGATGTGTAAGTATGCCAAACACTGTCTATGTGAGTAATTCTTGTTGCGGAATAATTATACATGGTAAAATGGTCGGTGAAGGCGTCATAAAGTTCCGTTGGATTAAACATCCGGCAACTATTAAAAGAAGAGGTAATTAGTGACAATGGAAAAGTGAAAGAGAAATCGGTTCGACCAAGTCGAAAATCAAATGATATATTGCTATTGTGTGGAAATCAAACTAGGCTCCAAATAGACTGTCAAAGACTGGAAAAGATTCATTAATCGAGACTATACAGTCAGACGAAACAAACGTTACTCTTTTTGGTCACATCACATCAAATAGGGCCGGTCTTTTGCTAATTATTTATTTCTTACTTTACTATTGTTTACGTAGGCTTAAATGATGCTCAATATGGTGGGTGATTGAATGCGGTTGTTTTAAGAGCGTTTATATTAGGAGAAAGGGTTGTATATCAAGAGGATATGCAGGATAGATAATGGTTGACTAGAAGAGGTTAAGATTATAGGGATCAGGGAAGAATTCCATCGGGGCGTGAGGGGGTGCGTTTTGCATTGAGAAAATTCTATAGTAGCTGCTGCCTGAGTTAAACTTCCTCCTAACCAATGGAATATGAAAGGAATGGCAATTTCATGGGTGTACGCGGCATGGAAAGTCCTAGTTGTGAAGGTCTGATCGGGAGCACCAGGAATCGCAATTTGTCCGAACATCTATCGTAAAAATAGCGATAGAGCAGTAACGTTCAGTCTGCGGGGAAAGGATTAAAGTGGGGAAAGCAGTTCTTCAACCACAAGGCGGCGCAAATGTTTTTGAACTCGGTGGAAGCTGGAAAGTGGCGACTGGGCAATTCTAATTCAGATGTAGCAGTGAGACTCTATTTTCGGTCTCCTGTAGAGAGAGAGAGAGAGAGAGAGAGAGAAAGAGAGAGAGAGAGAGAGAATCGCAGACTTTTCGCGGTGAACATTTGAAACTTGTTCTATTATTAGAAAAATAAATTACAAAGAAATAAGCATAGTTCGAGAATATCGCATAAAGAAATTCCTTGCTAGAACGGCATTTTGGGAGATGATGCCTATCCATGAAAAAATCACATTGTTGGTGAACGTAATAAATCTTGTTATTATAAAACTAGGTACCCTATAGTCCAAAATCTACCTCGATATACATCAGTACATTGACAAATCTGTAACCTAATTATGTAACTAATTTTAAGCAATTTTTATTTTTTAGATATAATTTCTTTCTTTTTTATTGCACTTAAACCACCCGCACATCATAGAGTACCTGATATTCCCAAGCAGACACCCATCTAGGCTCGACGAACCTTAACTTCGGCGATCGTACAGGATGTGGCTTCTGAGGGGTTGCTTCCCGATTACTACAATCATAATCTCTTCAAGTCAAGTTTTCTCATAGTATGCACCTCCAACCATACAACTGCATTTTTTTTACCATGTCTCTTGAGTGGCTCTTGTGCCTTGCAATGTGTGAACAATATTATAAATAAATTAATAGACACTAGAAAGAACCGTGAAAATTCCCCCGATTTCTTTTTTGAATTTTCTGATGAATTAAGTTAATGATTGAATAGGCCCATGGCCAGTTCTATGACAGTATACTATCTGTAGAAATTCCCCTATCACATCGTTAAATATTTGAGCTTAACAACTTTAGCAAAATATTGCAATAACCATCATAAATTTGAATGCTGGTTGTTATTTTAAGAAGTGGGTACAAATGAAAAGTTTTGAAATTGACAACGTTTTTCATTTCACTGAAAGAGACGTTAAACAATTCTATCTTCATTTCTTTCTTTCATTCATTTTCTCACAGAAACCAAGTGACATATTTGATGTTTGACGTTTTTTTTCCTGGCAGTCAAAATAGTTCATTATTTATGACACATTGGTAAGAGATGGTAAACAATTCTTTCTTTCTTTCTTTGTCGTTTTTTTCATACATTTTCTTACTGAAACCAAGTGGTTTTTTCCCCCTCTTTCCACGCGATCAAAACGGATTAGTCCATTATTTATGAGTTATTGGCAGGAGATGTCAACCGATTCTTTCTTTCTTTCTATCTTTCTTTCTATCTTTTCTTTGTAATCTTTTCTTTCTTTCATTCATTCATTCATTTTCTAACTGAAACCAAGTAGTGTCTTTGCCCCTCTTTCCTCTCGATCAAACGGAATAGTCTATTATTTCTGAGGTATTGGTAAGAGATAAAACTTTCTTTCTTGCATTTTTCTACTGAAACCAAGTAGTGTCTATTTTCCCCTTTTTTCCAGTCGATCAAAACGGAATAGTAAATTATTTATGAGGTATTGGCAAGGCGCAACAGTCGTGCGAACTAACGAAAGGAGGGACAACCAGAATTATAATATGATAACACTCCAAATATTCAGAAAAAAACATTTCGGATTATCTAGAAGATTGAGAAGTGGTTTCTGTACTTTTGTTTGTTCGCTGAAGGTTTTATCAGTGTCTTTCCATGAGCTTCAAGATGGCTTGATTTTTCTAATATACTTAGTCTTTCTTTCTATCACACTCTTACTCCATCGCCTTATCTGTCAAGTTTGTAAGGTTTCAGTAGACAAAACCTATCAGGGGACTCATTGTCACATTCTGGTGGGAACGAATCGCACAGCATCCTATACTTTCATCCGATAAACCTATTTTAGAAATCACTTGATCTATTATTTCCTAAATCCGAATTGATAGTCGAGCGAAAACCTAAGATTTATCTTTTGGGCGTCTCATATTTTCCTTATATTTTCATTCTGCTCAAAGTTCTTCTTTTTTTTTTTATTTCTTGAAATAACATGAACATTATTCTAAAAGATGTTTCTCCCCTGTGTCGTATGCCTTCAGGGCATTGGCTATCATGTCTCTCCATAATTTCCTGTTCTTTGTAGCTCTTAATATATTTTATATTTTTGTTATCACTCCTAAACCCTATTCTGCCACCCATTTACGGTGATGCGTTGTTTTCCCTCTGTCTCTCTTGCCTTCGATCTGTCCTGTGAGTATCAAATTTTACAAGTCCTCTTTCCTCATTAAGTCCATAAAAATTACAACTGTCGTTTTCTGAATCAAATAATATAAGTGACCTTTTTGTTTTCACTTTCTTTAAAATTTCGTCGTTGCTCATGATCAGTCGATTGTATTCTCAGCATCCTTCTGTAGAACCACAATGCTGTTGCTTCAAGTATCTTCATTTCTGAAGAGAATGTCTAGTATTCACTGCCATATAGTATTAATGACCTCACGTAACAGTTCAGCACTCTTTCCTTTGTTTCTAACGAAATGCTCTTGTTTCCTAATACCTTGCTTAGATTTCGGAAGGCATATTACGATATTCCACTATTCCGCCTTCCGATTTCAGTGTCGCACTTTCCGTCCTCTATTAAAATACTTCCCAGGTATTTAAGTTCGATTAGTGCCATTTCACTTTCCAAAATTTAGGTTTCAGTTAGAGACTGAGTAAAGAATAAAATGTCTCGAAGCCGTCTACTCTGTTATTTAACCCATAGGTTGGAGGGGAGATGGATTGATGCTTTTTCAAAGTGAATGCAAAAGCATTTGAAGGGATATGAACTGCGCTCCCCCAATTAGCTTTCCTATCTGATACCCATTACATGTTACATTACACGACTGGAATATCCTCTTTGAAAGATATAACTGGTTTTTACTCGCTGTTATGCTGTTAATCAGTAACACTGCTTTCGCTTCTTCCAGTAATTATTTTCTATGAATAATAGTTGAACTTTTGGGTTAATGTTTTTTTCTAGTCGTTTTAATTTAAAGAACGAATTCCTGAAGCAAAGGAATTTCGATTGACTTGTCGCTCAGCTTATCTTGGTATCAGCCATTTATTTCAAATAATAACTAATGGTGAGCAAAGATAATTTATTCAAGCTTTCTGTAGTCTGGCATTATTTTTTTTCCTTATATAGCTATATAGCAGAAAAGATACCGTTTAATTGCACGCCGAATGGCGGCGACTCAGCTTATTAAAGCAGGTCACATTCTTTAATATTTAAGACTAAATCACGAATGAAGGATCTATTTTACAATTAATTAAAGAACAGAATGCAATGGGTTAACACAAATTCAGAAGTTGAAAGAGAAAGGGAAAAAAACTTAACAAGACAGATAGTACGAAAGAAAAATGATGTGGGTGAAAAAGGGGAAAAAGAACGCAATAAAGGAAGCTGAAATTGAAGCAAAGAAACCAGGGTAGAAAGAAAGAATGTAGCTTACAGTGATTGCTGGTGGCAATAAAACAATGTCTGATGTACAATAACAGAGTAAAAATTTAAACGTACTCGTCGGCTTTATTTTATCGCCAAAAAATTAATTTCTTCTTTGCTGATCGCTTCCTTTAGGATAATGACGTTGATAACTAAATTCGCAGGCAAGCTTCCAGTTTCACCAAAACATGCTCGCGTCATCCATTCCCTATCGCCGTTTGCCTTTGCAAGATTTGATTTTCCAAGGAAGAAAAAAACAAAATCAGAGTCGAAGAAAGTGCCGATCGCGTGGATTTATTTAAGGTGGGCTTCAACTTGTCAGGAAGTGACCACCACACTTGATTTCATGACCTTCTTCTGTGGCACATATGGGATATAGACATTCAGTATCCAATTATTATTAGGTTGGTGCAAAAATAATGTCGTTTTTTGACGTTCAATTTCATGTGAGAAAACGACATTATTTTTGCACCAACCTAATACACTGCAAAGGACTGCCGCTGTTTCTAAGAGTGGCGCCTTCTGTAGCGTATCCGTCATGTGTTGCTCGCTGCTACAACACTTGAGATATGTTGTATTTGTCATCCGTTTGATCCACCGTTGGCGTTGTGGAGATTGGTCATCCTTTGTCCAGATCCTCGTCGTCGAGCTTGCGACAAGGTTTAGAACTCCCGATGGTATTGCTCTCGCCATTTGACCACGCAACTCCCTTCACCATGACAAGGAGCGACCATAAGTGCGCATAGAAATATAGACGCATAAACACACATATATATAATTTATATAATATTAAATATATGTTTTGTTTCCGTAAATTTTAACAACGGTCAGATTTCAATCCATACCTGACGATTGTATCAGAGATCGGGCTAACGACGAGGAATATATATATATATATATATATATATATATATGATATAAATTGTTAGGAGGATTTGAGGAGGAGGATTATAATTATCAAATCCTCCTAACAATTTCTATCATGTGTATATCATTGCCTGATCCGGCTTCTAATGCTTCAGTTTGAGCGACTTGGAGTCGTGACTCCTGGGGGCACAGTCCTATGGTTACAGATAATTTAAGTTGAGTTCCACCACGGAATATGTGAGCCAGCGTCGCTATATTGAGTCTGATTTGCTACCTCTTCCTCACCGAGGTCCGTTGGAACAGTTGGTATCCCGTTTTGCTGTTAACCTAGCTGTCACTGTTTTAATTCTCGGTAATGGATGCACACTGCTGATAAATACGCCATTAAAGATTTTGGTAATAATTTATTTCGTAAATAAATTATTACGGAATTCTTTAATAATATATTGAGTTTTTCCTTTGATATACATAATATTTCTCTGTATTTTGATATATTGAGCTCTCTTCATAGAAATATCTTTTTAATATCTTATATTAAAAAAGACTTATGTTGATTATCCTTACCACTTACTGATTTGATATTTTGACACACACATGTACGCACACACACACACACACACACACACACACACACACACACACACACATATATATATATATATATATATATATATATATATGGGTGTGTATGGATGCGTTTCATAGCAATAACCTACATGGGACTTTCTTCTTTATTGTTAAGTTTTAATTTTCGTAAATATAGTAATCACATCGTGACCCCGATCATAGGTCATTTTAATAAGGTTTTGTGTTGTCGGCAGGTATGTTGTCTACGGGATATCATCCTCAACAGGATATAGCATCTAAAAGTATTGAAAAACTTATGATAGAAATAGAAAAAAATACCTCCATAAAATCCACATTGAACACCGCCACAGTGCACTACCTTTTAAGAACTTATGCATTGTTTCAAACACTTTTAATGAACTATATGTTCAGATGAATAACTACGCCAATACAAAGCATCCCACATATATATATATATATATATATATATATATATATATATATATATATATATATATATATATATATATATATATATATAGTTTAAGCTAGCACCGGAGGAAGTGCGAATTTGTAAACAGTGACTATTACTGCTAATAATGCAAGACTCTTCGGTGAAACGAATCGAGTTCTCCTAGTTACTGTGTGTTTATTAAAAAATAAATACGCTTAAATTCACCTTCACCCTTACCGTGCGCCAACGGCTTATGGGTAGAATCTCCGTCTGACGCCAATTCACCCGGGTTTCGATCCCAGCTAGAAGCAACCGGACGTGTAGTCTGTCTGTGGTTGACTATATATATTTATATATATTTATTCTATCTCACGTTTCTAGCAATTTGTGCAGAGTTCAAAATTAAGTTTTTACTTTTTAAATCAAAATATATCTGGGCTGATTTCTCTGATCTCGACGCTGATTTTGTGATACGTAATTTTAGTTTTTTAATGTTAAATCTTAAAAATAATAAACTTAACAAAAATAAGTGAAAGAAAAGAAAGCAGAGAATAAAATTAAGAGTATGAAAATTTAATTTTAAACTATGATAAAATGGAAAAGGAAAATGGAGGAGAAAAAAAATTCCATTTTCGGAATGTCACAAAACTCTCTCTGCTCTATCGCTACTTTCACAGAAAGTACTCCGACGAAATATATACCTTGGTTTCGCCAGACCTAACCTTCACCATGCCACTTATATTGTAACAAACCACCCGCGTTCCCTCTATATTCCATCGGCGAGGAATAAGTTCCACTTAGACAGCTTCTACCCGTGAACCACTGCTCCCTGTAACGTACTTCTAACAGGAGGATTTCCCGTTCACTACAGCCTGCTTAAGTCTAGGGTTAATCGTTACTTTCCTCTCCTATCCGTACAAACTGCCTCCTAACGTAACACCCTACCTCGAGTGGCTCCCGGACATTGTACATGGTAAACCTTACCGTAAAAAATTAATTGACGTAAGTTAGGAGATAAGTAGTGATGAAAAAATAGGTACTGAGTTCGATTCTAACAGAAATACTACGAAGGAAAGAACTATTCATTAACGATTTTTGTCATTGGAATCTCAGTAGCCGGTCTTACTTCCATTAATTTTTACATCATATAATCTAATAAACAATAATTATTTGTAATTAAATTTCATTGTGCACATATTATCGCTGTAAGTATTTAATTCTGCGAAAATTAATTAGAACAATATTAATAGACTTTCATAATAATTTAATTCAACGCAATCTTCTAAAATTCTTGCAATATATACACATTCAGTTTCATTTAGTTGGTGCCACGTTTAATTAAGATCACCATTCCTCTCGATTTAGAATGAATTTCCATCGAATAATAATCGACTTTTAATTGTTTTTATGGTCGCTTGGGTTATTGAAGCATTGTAGAGAAAATAATTATATAATCAACGGATTACCTGTCATCATACATACAATATATTTCCCGCCTGTTAATATAGGTGTCGACATGGTTTAATGTAAAGGATATCTCTAAGAGTTTATCAATATATATTCAAAATCCTCGTTCTGTCTCTAGGGAATTAAGTATTTTGAAAGGACTATGCGGTAGCATTGCAATTAATATTATAGTACATGAAATGAATGAATCAGTCTATAGTGTAGCCACTACCTAAAAACAAAAGATAATCTGCAATCGTCAATTATGTGAATGATAATTGTTATGGTAATCTACCCACGCACGCATGAACACTCCCGGCTATAAATAGGAGCAGGTACTGCCTTTTGGAGCGTGAGGTTTCCAGCAGTCAGTTCTGACAGTCGGACTGAATATTCTTGCTGTAACACTCTCGTTTGTATATCTTTCTTTACTGTTTCTGTTAATGTATTTGTTTAACTCAATTCCTCTCTTTGTTTCTTTATTTCTGTCCCTAACAAGGCCACAACAATAATATTAATGATACAACTGGCCGTTTCAATACAGAAAATATTTGGAATTCATTCATGTTACAGGTTAGTCTTAGTATGGATTAAAATTTATTGATACTTTTTCTTAAATCCATTTTCAAAAAAAATAAATAAACAAAATAAAACTACGCCCGACAGTAGATTTTGTAGCTCTTTCTGATACTGATGCGGATTTCCTTGCAAAAATTTTACTTTTGACATTTGTCTATATTTCTGAGATTAGGTATTGTAATTATTTACACTATTTACTTCGTTCGGGCTGTTGTCCTCTTCTTTATTTCCATATTCACAAGGACACAGGGTCCAGTGAATAAAAACGTGGGTTGATTGATCCAAAAGTAACTTTACCCAAAGCTGTGGGAGTTCGATACCTGGTCACAGCAAAGGGAACAAAAACTTGGTGAGCTGAGTTACTAAAGGGGAAGTAAGTGAAATTGAGCTATCCAAAGGTATAGCACGTGGAATTAGAACAATCCACCCTCGTAGAATAAATAAAGGGTTTGGTTCGAAATTTTTAGATATATCACCTGAAGAATGTCGGAGCGGACAATGACCGAAACCGTTGTGAATACGGCGATAAATATGAGGATGATAGTTCGAACAATGTAAGTAATGCAATTTTTTTTTGTAGTGTGGAAAGTTAATAACTACTTGCGTATATCGTTATTTTTCTATATGCTGCTCATTTTTATTGCTTCTGCAGTTGGAAGTGTTCAATTGATGTGGTTTTTGTTAGTTGGTAAAGATCTTCATTTGCGATTGTTTG
Organism: Acanthosepion esculentum; assembly: GCA_964036315.1. Taxonomy (NCBI): domain Eukaryota; kingdom Metazoa; phylum Mollusca; class Cephalopoda; order Sepiida; family Sepiidae; genus Acanthosepion; species Acanthosepion esculentum. The sequence continues at coordinate 95,466,025 of OZ038480.1, read as the reverse complement.
ATTGTTTTACTTTGTTACAGCCCAGCAAAACTTTTACTGTTATTTAAAGCCTAAACATTTTTTGGCGAGGGAATATTTCATTGCAAAATGTTTGAAGATAACAATGATTTTTCCAGATAGAAGTCCTACTATTTAATTCATTATTAGTTGGAAGAGATGAATGCATAACATTCCCAAGGGTATTTACAAATACGTGAATGTAACAAACTCGACTGGAATTCGAACTCGGCTCTCCTATTCCAATGCAACTCTATAGGGACTGATGGAGTATCTTTCGAAGCCATTTTTATTGAGCTAAGTGAAAGGGATATCAGTTTAAACGATTCCTAATTCTGCAATGCTGTAGTCAGTAGGTATCAAGCTTATTCACAATATTTCGTAAATCAATAGCACTGCTGCAGACTGGGGAACTTAGTTCCACCAGTTTATACCTTTATATTTTGGAATCGCCACACATTAATGGCTACATTAATGATACCAAATCACAGACATTTCCTCTATATTCAATATATAAGGACGGATGAGACAGCTCTTTCCCCAGACGACTTCTTTTTGGAGCAGACTCTCTACGATTTGTCCTATCACCAGATGCATCTATAAATCATTACCTCACTTGCATAATACGGTGGTTAATTAGGAATATGGTGGATAAATTACCATAACAACTCACGTGTCCATCCAGGAGCAGCAAATCGTTTTACAACACTTTACAGTGACTAATAACTGAATTATAGAAAATGGTTGCATGCATATTTCATCAGGCTTTAGTGTAGAGTTCAACTTTCACTCGGAGCCACTGAATATACATTATTAGATTGAATAGCGTTTCTCGTCGTCCCGGCACCATTATTCAACACTTGTTAATAGAAGAGGTGACTTGAAACAACACACGTGAGGTTGCTGAGAATACCATGAACAGAGCATGTAAGCAATGAGGATGTTTTAATGGAAGTAGAAAGAAAAAGGAAGCATATACTTATATCAGAAAGAATCAGTTACAATATCTGGGACATATAGTAAGGAAAAAGTTTTAGAAATATTGACACTCACAGGGCGTATTGTCAGCATGAATTACGGAGGAAATCAGAGGAAAGCCGACCTAACGAAAATATTGAAAGTAAGAGGAACAGAGGGAAACAGCAAACAACCTACCAAATGGTCTTGGATGGCAGCACGCAACCTGTTTAACGATCTTATATGGCAGAAAGGAACCTGCCTAACGCTCTTGGATGGCAGCATGCGGGCTACTAAATGATCTTGGAGGGCACCATGCAACCTGTCAAAAGATCTGGGATGGCAGCACGTAAACTACCTGACGATCTTCTATGGCAGCACGTAAACTAACGATCTGGATGGCAGCACGTAACCTGCCCAACAATCTTAGATGGCAGCACGCAACCTACCTAACGCTCTTGGATGGCAGCACGCAACCTACTTAACGCTATTGCATGGCAGCACACAACCTACCTAACGAGTTGGGATGGTAGCGTGTAACCTGTGAAATAATCTTGCATGGCAGCATGAAACCTACCTAATGATCTTGGATTGCTGCACGAAATTACCTTACAATCTGTATAGCAGAAGTGGTAGTGAGAATGATAGCTAAAAAACAAAAGATATTACAATGTATAGGGAACTGTGGAGAGCTGTGATCACCCATCTCCTTAAGCCGCACGGAAAGTAGAAAAAGAAGAAAAGTAAA
>OZ038480.1:95439323-95456823 GCA_964036315.1 Acanthosepion esculentum | reverse complement strand
GTGTGCGTGGAAAAGGTCTTAGTATTGATGCTCTTAATACTTTTAACTCAGTCTGACATTAGGTCAGAATTGAGAAAACACTTAACAACGTGTAACTATGTACTGTAAGAAATAGGTATAAATTTTGCTCGAAGGTGGAACTACCTACGTTTTTCTCAAACAATTCTTTCGATATATCTCCTGAATTATAGCATAGAAAATATTTTCTTTCTTTTTGTCTTTCTTTGATTCTGTCTTTCTTTCGTTTTCTATTTTTCATCAACAGCTTTCTTTCTATCATGCTGTCTTTTTGCTTCTCTTTCGTGTTTTCTTTCTTTCATTTTCTTTCTTTCTTTTTTCTTTCTTTTTCAACTTTGTTTCTTTTCTTTTTCGTTTTTTTTTCACTTTTCCTCTTTCACGTCCTTCTTTCTTCCTTCCTTCCACTTTTTCCTCCATAACCTTTTTTCTTTCCTGCTCACGTTCTTTCATTTTTTCTTTCTTTCTCGTTCAACTTTCTTTTTTCGCTTTTTCTTTCTCCCTTTCCTTCTTTCTTTCTTTCTTCCTTTCTCTCTATCTTTCATTTTCAGGTTCCTTCAGTCTTTCATTCCTTACCCCTTTTCTTTTTTCTTTCGTGTAGCCTATCTCCATTGCTTTCGTCTTTTTCTTTCTTTGTTTCTTTCTTTATTTCTTTATTTCTTTATTTCTTTCTTTCTTTCTACCTTCCTCTTTTGCCTCCACAATTTGTCTTTTTTCTTGCTGTCTTTCTTTCATTTTTCTTTCTTTCTCGTTCAACTTTATTTTTTCCCTTCTTTCTGTCTTTATTTTTCTTAATGTCTTTCTTTCTTTCTTATTTATTTATTTACTTTCTTTCTTTCTTTCTTTCTTTCTTTCATTTTCACATTCCTTCTTTCTTTCCTTCCTCTTTTTCCTTTTTTCTTTCGTGTTGTCTTTCTTACTGCCTTTCGTCTCTTACTTTCTTTCTTTTTTTTCTTTCTTTCCCGTTGAATTTTTTTTTCGTTTTTTCACTTTTCATCTTCTGATATGTATTTCGTTATTTCTTATACTTTTTCTTTCAAGTTCACCATTGTTTAATTTTTTGTTTGTTTGTTATTTTCCTTATCTTTATCTATACTTCCTATATTCCTATCTCTTGCGCCGATAATTTTTCAATGTTTTTCCTATCCCCTTAACCAGCAAGATTATCGTTTTTGTTGTTACTGTTTTTTTATATCATAATTTAGTTCATATGCTGTTGTAATAACAAACAAATTTCATTTGAAGCCAACTTAGTGCCGCCAGAGACAATCAACAGTTGCATCAAGCCATTTCACTCATTGATTAGAGACCATAGAGCCACAATCGATCTGGCTTCATTAACCAGTCGACGGATTTAAGACACAAACGGTATTAGGATTCGACAATTACTGACGAGATTCTGGCAGCTAAACAAATAGGAAAAATAACTGATATCAATAGTTTTATGCAATAAGAACAGAACATTGAAATACTCATGAAAATTTCATGTTCTGTTTCTACATCGTTAGGCCATCATGTTCATGCTGAGAGACATAGATAATGAGCAAAGACAGATAGATAGATAGATAGATAGATAGATAGATAGATAGATAGATAGATGTTCTGTATGTTGAACACAAGATAGACATTATCGATTGGACAATGAAATATCAAAATCAATTTAAACTGAAGTGTTAACTAGTCAAAATTTCGTAATGAAAGTGCTTAACCTAGGAAATTACAAAAATATGAAGTATGAAAAAACATCAGAATAATCATGTAAATTATTCGATATATCTTAACAAAAAGAGATAATTTTTAGTAACGTAAAATGTGAGTATATATATATATATATATATATATATATATATATATATATATATATATATATATATATATATATATATATATATACACACACACACACACATATATATATATATATATATATATATATATGACAAAAGGAAAATGTTTCATTGGAAATAGATTTGCTTATGCCTTTTGCCATTCAAGCCTTCATCAGATCTCAAACAAGAAATAAAGAAAGGTGTGTATGTGTATTTGTATACATGCAAAAACAATGAATTATAGTAATTATCCATTTGTTAAATATAATTATTTTGTCTGGATTTCTGTATGCTATTTTAAACACACACACATACACACACTACAGCGTCTCAATAACTTTTACACACTTTAGCGTGTAGAATGTTCTACCACATATTTGAATATTATATGTTACTTCATAACGCGTGACACGTATCTAACCAACAAGAAATAACCAAACACAACATCCCATTAATCCGCGTCTCTTTACTTTTTATCACATTTTATCATTTCTATCTTGCTCTCTGACAAAGCTTTAATAAGATGAAACATGTTAGGTTGAGATGTGTTTCCTACTTGTTCTTTACCTATCATATATATATATATATATATATATATATATATATATATATATATATATGTGTGTGAATGTATATAAAAGGAAGAGGTTATAGTAGTTCGAACGAGAGAAAAGTGTGTATATTAAATAGAAGAGAGAAACCGCAAACGTTTTTGGTTGAAATGTGGATTTTAAAAAAATATTATGCGTTATTTTCCATAATTTTGCAACACGGGTTTCTGGTCTTAATGATGTCATCAGGCAAAGTGTGGAGATTTACACATATTATTAAAATAATTAAATTTTCTTATGTTTTTCGATGTTAAATATCCTCGATAGGAGACATTCTGTTTTTTGTGTGTTAGTGCCCCAAATCTCTTTCTTGAACTGGCAGTGAAAAGTTCTGGGTGAAGCGTTATAAAATAATTAATATTGGCCCGAGATATGGTGAAGGAGTTATCGGCATTCTTATCTTTTAATGACCCCCTGTGTGTTCTTAGATCTATTTACATTTTCTTGTGATTTTGTCAGCATGCGTATATATATATATATATATATATATATATATATATATATATATATATATATATATATATATATATATACTGGTGGTAGGACGGTCGGCCACGATAATTTTCGTGAACGTTAGACGTGCAATCAACAGGCATTTGGCAGCGACCTTAGTTCCAACGTGTATTTATTCGCTGCACAGAATTGGTGCAAATACTATGGGCCTATATATCTTTAATAAATCTGGTGTGTTATATAAAGGGGAGTTGAAGTAGAATGAAATGAAAATTATGAGGATAAGGAAAATCGTTAGCGCTTGACTCGGAAATATTATTTTAGGGAAAGAATCCAATCAGGTGTTTTAGCAGTTCCTGGGTAACCGTGTATCTTCCTCCTTACATCTGGAATAAGGAGGAAATATGAATGATTAGTTGGTTGCCATTTCTTTTCGTCGTAGACCAGTTCCCATCCAAGAACACGGTCTGTCCTGCTATTTACCCATAGCTGGCGGGGGGTGGGTAGAAGAAGAGGATTCATAACTTTCCCAAGGGTATTAGCACGTAATGGATTCGACTGTAATTTGAACTCGGCTCTCCGATTCCTCAATCCGAGCCGTTATGCATTACTGCAGGAGGCACGGTGGGGTAATGGATAGCGACTCGGATTGAGGAATCAAAGAACAGAGTTCGAATTCAAATCGAATCCATTATTTTCACTTACGTGATAATACTGTTGGGACAGGTATGAATCTTCCGCTTCTCCCTCCAGCTATGGGAAAGTAGCAGGACAGACCGGGTTCTGTAGCCTTGGATGGCAATTTGTCTACCACAGAAAAAAATGGCAACTTACTTTGGAAAAAAAATCTGCCTCGTCAGTCATGTATCGAAAGATACATGATCGCCTAAGCGTGTACCACGCATGGCACATAACTGACCTGGATCTCATTTATCTTGAATCTTAGATTTTAAATGTCACCCTAGGCTCTCATATGCTTTAATGCATCTTGCTTATAAATGCTGTGAACATCCCTCGTATACAATTCTAATTTTATAATTATTCTTTTCCATTTGAACATTAACACTTTTGTCGTTCTTTGGCATGCACTTGTAAATAATGACTGACCGCTCATATCCGAGTATGTCTATCTGCTAGGGCTGCTAGCCAATCCCCGTTTGAGACGCTTGCTCAGGGAAATGTGTGTTTGTCCAACATCTTCTAAAGGTGCCTACGCGTGAATTATACTGCAACTATGCTGAGCCGAGCTTAGTTTCATTTTCTGGGCGATAGCACATCTTCTGGTGCGATCAACCATTTGAACAAGGCCAGGACGTTCAAGCTCGTAGCCACCGTTACTTTTTGACTTCTTTCTAGCACGACCATCGGCGTACAATTCCGTCTACTTAATTTTGCTCGTAAAGCTTTTCATTTAATCCCTGGTACTTTCCAACGGCGCAGCAGGCTGGGATCGCCTTCTCAGAGCTATAAAATCAAGACATTTTATCATCAGGGGAAATTCTAACGCGAGCCAAATGCTCGGAAACCGAACGTCCTCACCATTCGACCACGGGCCCATAATAATTATAAATATATTTAATTGAAATTACTGCTGATCTAGCATCATTTTCATATGACAATAAAATTTAAAGCCAGTCCTACTGTAGGCATCAGAAATTTGGACATTATCTGTTTTTCTTGAAAAACGACTGGGTGTAACATATACAAATCTACTTAGAAAATCCAGAATAACAGTTGGAGATCCCATGCAACGCTTAACACAATTTAAGAAGTGAAACCAATCTTTCTTAAGCTAAAAAAAAAAACAATTACAGATCACAGGCCACTGCCACCGAGCGGACAGGGAAATCGTATCATCCTTCTGGAAGTGTCTTCTCACGAAAATTGACCTTTCCAGACACAATAGCTCGGGGCCCAGAGTTGGACATAGAGGACACCAATACAGGACCGAACGCTTTGGAGAGGGATTGTCAGTGGAGTTCCGACCAACCATAGGGTGGTCAAAGGACGAGGATGTTGCAATCCGAGATAACCGTTGTATGTTATGTATACGATTTACCACTAGAAAGTGGATATTTAACCGTATTTTTTTTACAGTGGTTATCCATCAACAATATGTTTTGATATTGAGTTCCTTACGGAAGCTTTTTATATATTTACTCTGTTTCATGCATGGAAGCTAATGATTGTAATAATCATATTCACAATGATTTTTTTTATGATTATATTCTTTTGCTTAATTGAGGGTCAGCTATTCCTTCACATATGATTTGTTAACTTCATCTTCATTGTTAAATCCATTATCCGAGTTTAAAATTATTAAAATCAATATATCCAAGGCTAACATTAATCAAATCGATCATAGTACTTTAGGATTATTCAAATGTTTAATCTGAATTTAAAATTATTAAATGTATATCATCATAATTCAAAATTCTTAAAATTGATCATCCTAATTAAAAATTATTCAGATTTATCAACCAAATTTCAAATTATTTAAATTTATCGTTCTCGTTTAAAATTATTAAAATTATCACCCGAGTTTAATATTATTAATATTTATAATTTTATTTTAAAATTATTTAAAATTATCATCCTAGTTAAAAGCTATTCAACTTTACATGCGAGTTTCGAATTATTCTAATACATAATCTTAATTTAAAATTATTAAACATTTGAGTTTAAAATTACTGCAATATATCATCCGAGCTTAAAATTATTAAAAAATTATCATCAATCGAGTTTAAAATTATTCAACTTTATCATTCTAGTTTATTATTTACTAAAATGTATAACCAATGTTTAAAATTATTCAAATGTATCATCCTAGTTAAAAATTATTCAAATTTATCATTCGAGTTTAAAATTATTAACATTTAACATCCTAATTTAAAATTACTAAAAGTTATCATCCGTGTTTAAAATTATTCAAGTTTAAACTTTTAGTTAAAAATTACTAAAATTTGTCATACTATTTTAAAATTATTAACACATTTCATCCGAATTTAAAATTAAAAAATTATCAACCTAATATAAAATTATTAAAGATACACGTATTTAATTTTACCAGTTTTTAAAAAATTCGATAGAATAACAATATGCAATAAATCGCGACAAATATAGTTATTTTTAATGGGTAGTTCTCAGTTTTAATGGGTAGTATCTCAGTTAATTTAATGTTAAACGTTCTCGCCATAATATTGTGTCTTTCTGCAGGCGTTTGTAAAATACCTTTCCATCAGTAAAGTAGAGAAAAAGAACCAGGAATGTTGGCACCTAAAATCTCTTACAATTTAAAACTATCTATACATATGTATATGTGTATGAATGCATGAATTTACAGTAAATATGTATAGAAATTATAACTGCGTATCGACGCTCATAATATAACTTTTTCTTCCGTTTTAGTATCTAATCCGACAGATCTGAGAAGGTAAGACTGGCAGTCTCTCTCAAAACGCCTATAAAACAAAACTGCTTTCTTTTAACCAACAGAGAGAACATTTTCTGTCTGTCATCATCAAGGTTGATGCTAACTTCCAGGAGAGAAACACTGACATGAAGTGGAGGGATTATATTGAATAAACTGCTAGTTCTACTACTAGCGAATTTGATTCCCTGTGTCGTGCCAGAAATTTTATCTCACCATAATCATTCTTGCATATTTATAAATCTACGATTCGTCTATGAATTGTGTATTGCTGCCATATCCGGCTCGGTATCCCTACTATATATCTTGGGATTCTTGTCAGAATCCCAAAATAGGGCCTGTAATGTAACAAATCCTGACCTAGAATCTCGCGTTCAGTAGCTGTCTTACCGCCGTTACATGCTTCACTTTGTATTTGCGACAAATTGTCCTGATAAGGTTTCCTTCTTGGTGTTTCGACAACATAAATTAAATTCCAATTGTCAACTAGATCTCATTGTTTTACTGTTGAGATAGCTAGATGCAAAAATATACTCTATTCTAATAGTTTCGTTTCTGGCACTTCTCGCCTGTGCAACTCTCTTCCGATTCCTTGCTTCTCTGCCAGCTATAATCTTCAAAAATGTAAATGCGACGACAATCTGCATTGTTCCTTTTCCAGAAACGTGTGGCTTTATTTTCCATTCTCTTCATTAAACTCTTCTTATACTCTTTCACTCCCATTAATCCCTTGCATGTTAGTGGCATTATACATAATTTTTATTTGCATTTTCTTTGGTCATTTGGTAGGCTTTGTGTTGGTTTTACCAATATATATAAATATATATATATATATATATATATATATATATATATATATATATATATATATATATGTACACAAAATGTCGTTATTTTTCTTAGTCAATTATCTAAGTCTACCAAAAAATTATTCCACTAACTTGAAAGTATCACAACAAAAATTAATCGACATGATAATTCTAAATTATTAAACCAAACCTTTTAATATATATATATGTGTGTACGCGTGCGTGTGTGTGTGTGGTGTGTGCGTGTGTGTGTGTGTGTGGTGTGTGTGTGTGTCTCTAAGACTGAACAGAAACACAAATAGCCTCGTGAAGACACATATAAATAAAATTAATCATGTCAATATCTCCAGAAACGGATTCGTCAAATCCCATAAAATTTCATTGACTATGTCCCTAGCTAGCTACATGTGGATGAAAAAATATATAAACCTGACTTGCCTCAAGGTTCCATAATTCAAGAATTTCCTACTCCATTACATCTCTTATCTGAACGTGTAAACTAACTGATTCTCCAGTACTGACTAAATAAGTATAGTATTTATTCAACTAACAAATATCTTCAGATATTGCGCTCAAATAAAATTCACAATGGCACATTTGTCTTATTAGATGCTGAATATCATTTTACCAATGTCTCGGTATGTAACTATTTTGTTCGAACGCCCTAATAAAAAGCCAACAATTGTACGTAACAATCTACCCAGCACAGAACGAGCACATCTTGGTGATCAATATAGCTCTATTTAAACACAGACTGAGAACATAGCTATGAGATCACCTCTTGGTCCCGCTTTACAGGCATCGCTTAGACAACAACTATCAAATAATCTTGCCAGACCCGTGATATGTTTTCTATATATTAATTTCAGTTTTATATTAAGAGAAGAAATAGCTGAAATGAAAAAGTATACTTTAAGAAACAGTTTAACAAAAACAGTTCCATTCTGAAAGTAATAATCATATTCTTCGACATTTCAGTAGGTAGTAGTTGCCATAATTTAAATACGCCATTATTTAAAAAGTTCACAAGTAAACCATTAGCTACATAATTACAAAATGAATGTCCTCATTGAAATAATAGAGCTCTTATAAAGAACAAGATAATCCGTGCTAATATAATTGCTTCGGCACAAGCATTATTATATAAAATTTAAAACGTAAATAAATTATTAATTACAGTTTCAAAAATCATTTTGTCAGCGTGAAAATTCATTTAGATATAATGAATACGGGAAAAATGACACGAGTAATTATCTAGTTATAGACACAAATAAAAACAAAAAATTAATGTATTTTGTAATAATATAAAGTATCCTAATTATAAGAAATTTGAAACGCCATGAAAATATATAAGAGTATATAACATTTAATGATTGTAAATAATTACCTAATATTTACCGTTCCTTACGAAATGTTTAAACTCAGATTGTTACAAAAATAGCCCATACTCTCGTAGACTAACTTGTTAATTATTGGCACTTGAGGCAGTTCGTAACTATAATATCACCAATACTTAAAATATAACTATTAGCATAGGACAACTAATATTAGATAATTATAAATGCATGTACAACAATTACTATCAAGAAAGATTCAAACTGCAAGAAACTGTTAAGATACAAAAGAAACAGCCCACGTTTAACAAACTAAGACGTTTGTGACGGAAAGACTTAAAGACATACAAATTTACATTCACCCCATTTTGTAAAATTGAATCACGATTTATCTTAATTTCATTTCAGAAAAGGCTACATGAATCTCTTGCTTTCGAGTCATTGTGAAAATCAGATGAAGATTTACCTTAATGCAATACAGAAAAGCTGGGAGAATCTATTAATAACTTTCGTCATGAACTAAGAATTACAAACAAATGACACCGAATAAATATTAACAGATTTTCAAAACGTCACCCATTTTCCTTCTTGCCTTTCATCAAGGGAAACGGCGGCTTGGGTGATAAAGTACTAATGATTTATTATTTAAGCATACGAAGAAATATACGAATATTTCTTTCTTTCATTTTTTGATGTGATGGAGCCTAGAAAAGCGAAAGGATTAATCGAATCTAGTTTCAATGAAACGGTTTCCCTTTGTTTTATATATATATATATATATATATATATATATATATATATATATATATATATATATATATATATATATGTGTGTGTGTGTGTGTGTGTGTGTGTGTGTGTGTGTGTAAGATAGAGAGTGAGAGAGAGAACAAGAGAACTATATGCAGTATATATATATAAACACTTATCACCAGTCAAAGAAAGACATTTGAATCCCTACCACGCAAAAAATTCATTTTTATATGTGGAAATATTTACTCTGTTTGAAGAAGGTCGCGAAACCAGAAACGCGTGAAGCAGAATTATGGAAAATAGAGTATAATATATATTTTAAAATAAAAGAAAATACACATTTCAACCAAAAACGTTTGCGATTTATCTTATTTTTCATATATATATATATATATATATATCTGTCTATATTTCTGAGATGAGGTATTATGTACAGTATTTACATTAGTCGGACTATGGTCCTCATCTTTGTCGCCATATTTGTCACAACGTTTCGGCCGTTGTACGCTCCTCAAGGACACATGTCACAGTGGATAAAGGTGTTGGTTAGATCCGGTGACAGACCCAAAGAGTGTGAGTTCAATACCCGGTTCAAGCAGTGGAGAACTTTCAGAGGGAAAATTACCAGGAGATAACTGATAACTGACATCCATCAAACATGGCTCGTGGAACTAGAACAGTCTACCCCAGTGATCGAAATAAAGGGTTCGGTTCGAAATTCCAACCACCTGAAGAAGGCCGGAGCGTACAACGGCCGAAACGTTGTGACAAATATGGCGACAAAGATGAGGACAATAGTCCGACTAATGTAAATATTATATATATATATATATATATATATATATATATATATATATATATATATATATATATATATTATTAATGACATTTTTGATATATTTAACGTTCTTTTTATAGATACAAGTATTTAAGTAAATGCTCTGTTTATAATAAACAGTATTAAATAACATTTACCGGTGTGAATGTCCGAGAAATTTTCATAGAAAATTTTCGTTCTCCGAAACATATAAAAAATGTCATTAATAAATTGTCGGACTATGTCCAATTCAATATATATATATATATATATATATATATATATATATATATATATATATATATATGAAAATGAATATGAACTGCAAACGTTTTTGGTTGAAATGTGAATTTTTTATATATATATATATATATATATATATATATATATATATATATATATTAATACATGTTTCATTAAATAATATAGATAAGTGTTGTCTATAAATTTTATGTAAGTTTTTTTCATATAGTCTGATAATCTTAATAACATTATCATTAAACAATGAAAGAAAATCACAATATTGATACATACTTTTTTTTAATCCAATCTAAGCTTTCGGCTTACATAAGCCATTATCAAAGATGACAATTACACAATATATTTATGCAATACACGAACAAGAAATTGATGATAGTATTATTTCTTTACATGGATGATTTCCAAGCAACGATAAACACGTGCAAATAAAACGCTGAAAGCGAAAATCGCACAACAGCTCATGACGTCACACCTGACCACGCGAGAGTGAATCGGATGAGTATTGAGTATGGAAAGCCGTTGGTATGAACCAATGACTTCTGGTACTAATTATAGGCATTTAAGGATATTTTTGGAGATTTCATAGTTTATTTTGTTCAGGTTAGGTTTCAACTGTTTTATGTATATAGCTTCAAGAATTTTTAGTTTTTGTTTATTGTTTTCATGTTTAAGTATAGTTGTGTTTTCGACGAGGATTTTCCGGAATTGTGTATGCGGCCAGGCATGTTGTTTTAAATGCCTAAAAGGATATATATATATATATATATATTTGATATTGTCATTTGTTTTTTACATAAATAGATAAAACAAATAATTACAATATGAGAATAGTGCTAGATGTAAAATAGATAAAAAACAGAGCCACTAAGAAATACATAATGAAAAACAAAGCATGAACATTACTGCCTTTCTGAGACTTGGAGTTTCATGAGAACTTAAAATACTTAAAGTTCCTCGTGGATGCCTAGTTTATTATTCAGCTCTCCATGATATAGAATTGAGTATCCTATCCTTGAAACGTGTGGAGATTGCGAATCCGCCATGTAACAAAAAAAGGCTCCTTATTAAACTTAAAGACGCGGGAAACGAGCAATATTTGAGTATCGCCTCTCTCTATAAATGGGACACTGTTCATGTGTCACTGGTAGTAGCTGAAAGGAATGTAACAGGATTAAGACAAGGGTTCATGTGAGAACCCCCGGATAGAAATGGAGCATTAGAAGGGCCGCAGTGTGGATATTATTGAAGTGAAAATATTGCCATAGGAGGTCGGGAATATATTTTTGAAGCATGATTGTCTTCACAACGCAGAAAATTATTTAAATGCCAAAATATAAAACAATGGGATTTGAAATCGGTTGTTTTGGAAAATAAAACGTTTGTAAAATGTGGATAACTTCTTTTAGCCGATTTGAAATTGTTTTTAGTTTAGTAACAACAGCCGATCGTAGTAGGCGATATCTGGGTTGCATTGGAAATGTAAACAATTGTTAATAGTTTTGAAATTGAACAAAAGAATTTGTCGAGACCAAGAAAGATTTGGAGAAAAGAAAGGATTTCTAAAAGCAGAGTGAATTCTTTGCTGGTGTGGAATAATTTTTTTTTTTATATATACAAAATTAATTCGTAAACGATAATTGTCGGGTAACATAGGGATGTAAACACTAAACTTGGTTTTAAGTCGTTGACCATTATCGAGAGCTACGTGTTTTCAATCCAAGGTCGAGGAAAATGAATGTTAATGAATCTGGAGGCATGGTCGGCGTTATATGAGATGCATACAAACCGTACGCTACTTGAAGCCTAAGAGTTAGAGCGAAGAGTTGAAGCGGATGAACGAGAAGCGACCTGAGGACACACGAGCCTTGTGCTGGGCCAGAATCGCCGGAAGACATCACATATCCTGCTGTCGAAGTGAATAGCCGAGCAGAGAATTGCTAACGTCGAGCCGGACGTAGAGAATTGATGACTGGAATTATCAACCGACATAATTCTGCGTTGTAATGGCTAACCCGCTCCAAGTGTAGAACAAAATATTCCTTGACAGTAGATTTCACGGGAACGGTTAATTATGCGTATCGAGAGATATATAAAACCATTGAAAATTAATCCAGTGAGTTTCTTCGTGATTTATTATAATTTGTTTTCTACCTGCAGAGGTGTTGTTGTCCTTTGGTTTTCATAGCAAGTTTCCGCCAACTCGATTCAGTGATAAACTGAAGAAAAAGTTCAATCTTCACTACACTGTGATCACTCAATGTTATATATATATATATATATATATATATATATATATATATACAGAATGTGGGCGACCTCGAAGACTTGCGTCCATAAGTGAGTTTAAATTCACTTTACCCTAACGCCATCCAAAGGGTGCTCTCTCTCTCTCTCTCTCTCTCTCTCTCTCTCTCTCTCTCTCTCTCTCTCTGTATATGACAAGATGTCCTCTCTGTAATTTCTTACCTATGTATGCATTTTTTTTCTTTAACCCATGTTTTGTTCGACTATTCTAACATATTTATGTTTGTTCTAACTTATTCTAACTTTGTATTTCGTTTCGTTTAGTTATAAACGCCTCATTGAACTACCAACCTAAGAAAAAAAGCCTTTAAGAACAAGTAATGGGTCGCCACCACTTTTTCAAGCTAGATAAAATTATCTCGACGTGGAATTGTCTTTTCCGTTTCTTTCTCCTTGTTGATTTTAATTTCTATCAAATGCAAGTACCCCAAGCCCACTGTTGGGTGAGAGGTGGGAGAAGGAAGGAATGGCCGTTGCCCCCCACCCCCAATGTCCAGTTCTGCGTTCATTAAAACTTGAAGCTTGGCGTTAAAGGTAACCAAACTTTCGCAAGTAACCAAGAGAATGTGGGCGACCTCAAAGACTTGCGTCCATAAGTGAGTTTAAATCCACTTTACCCTAACATCATCCAAAGCGTGCTCTCTCTCTCTCTCACTCTCTCTCTCTCTCTCTCTCTCTCTGTATATGACAAGATATCCTCTCTGTAATTTTTTACCTATTTATGTATTTTTATTTCTTTATTTCTTTAACCCATGTTAAATTCGACTATTCTAACATATTTATTTTTTTTCTAACTTATTCTAACTTAACTCGTAACTCTGTATTTCGTTTCGTTTACTTAGAAACGCCTCATGGAACTCCCCCTACACAAAGAAAGTCTTTAAGAGCAAGTAATGGGTCGCAACCACTTTTTCAAGCTAGTTGGCCGAAATTCATCATGCTAGATAAAATTATCTCGACTTGGAATTGTCTTTGCCGTTTCTTTCTCCTTGTTGATTTTAATTTCTGTCAGATGCAAGTACCCCAAGCCCAGTATTGGGTGTGTGTTGGAGGAATGAAGGAATGGCTGTTGACCCCCCTTATCCAGCTCTGCGTTCATTGAAACTTGAAGCTTGTTATATATCGTTAAATGTAACCAAACTTTCGCTAGTAACCACGAGAATGTGGGCGACCTCGAAGACTTGCTGCCATAAGTGGATGTCCATATTTATTAATTCTTTTGTTAGTATAGGACAATGGGACTTATACTAAGTTAAAACTTCGTGTTTCGAGAGGGCAAGATACAAGACAAGTGCCATTCCTATCCCCCAGTACATATATCTAGTGTCAGCCGTGAGACTTTGCGAACTACCTCCCTCTCTAATTGTTTTTGTCATTATTGTATGTGTTATATGTAATAGGAATAGGTAGGCTCTCCTACCGTCCGGTCAACACTCCTCCCCCTTCTCAAGACTCACACCTTGTTTCTTGTTTAGGAAGGGGTTCCCGGAACTCTCTCTCTCTCTCTCTTTCTCTGGCCTCTGTACTCGTGCTGCTGTGTTTCTCCCATGATGTGCGCAGTCTGTGGCATAACCTCTTCATTCTGAGGGTACACGGTTGACAGTTCCCTGGTTGCTATTTCCGACTGGTAGTTAGGAGCCCTAACTCTGGCGTAGCGTCTTGAGTGGCTGCTCTGATCAACAGTTGTATAATATCGGGGTGTCTGTAGTGCCATGTCGCGCATGGAAAGGTATCCCTGCAATCACCTCCGGTGGGCAAACCTGAGGCCACATTATGATGCAGGCTGTGCCCAATTCCCTCTGCCCACGTCACGGCCGATAACCCTCGGCTTCTTTTACCTCAGGCCTTCTCATCTTCCAACCATAATTCCACATGATGACTTACAAAGATCGAAAAAGTAAACCTAAACCAGCCCTTCAAAAATCACCTAAACCCCTCAACATCTCGTTCTCCAACATCCGTGGCATTAGAACCAATTTCTACAGTGTGGAATCTTTCCTCACTGCAAACTGCCCGGACATACTGGCTCTGTGTGAGATCAATCTTGACTCATCTATCCCCTCCTCTGAACTACCTTACTCTCCTCAGAAAAGACTCTATAACCCACATGCTTGGCCTTGGTGTCTACGTCAAGGGCCATCTCCCTCTGACTAGAGAGTTCTCTCACGAATCGCCGGACCATTCGTACATGTGTCTCCTGCTATCTCTTCTCAATGCTTTAAGCTATTTCTTCTTCGTTTATCGCTCTCTATCCTCTCAGGACTGTGGAATATTTGATGTCCATTCTGACAGCATAGACAAGGCTCTCTCTCTCCACCCGAACGCTCACATATTTGTGTTCGGCGATTTTAACGCCCACCATAACAAGTGGTTCAGAATGCTACTAATGACCTCGCAGGCATACTCACAATTAACTTTTCAGTTTCTCAATCCCTCACGCAGATAGTTGACTTCCCCACTCGTTTTGCCTACAACCAGGACGGTAAGGCCTCTCTTCTCGTTCTGTGTTTTACCACCATCCCCGAGTCTTGTAGTGCCTCGCAGCTCTGCCCTCTTGATCAAGTGGTAGTGTCTATTAACATCTCCTTCAACCCCACCCCCTGTAAAGAGCCTGCTACCACCCGAACCTCGTTCTGCTACCAACGAGCTGACTGGGACTCGTTCCGTGATTTCCTCCGCGATATCCCTTGGGATGTTGAATTTAACTCCCCGTTCAAGAATGTGCTTCAGAGGTGTCATCTTGGGTTAAAGCTGGAATTGACGCTTTCATCCCCTCAAGGAAATTCAAGGTCAAATCGCGCTCCTCCCCGTGGTTCCCCGCTGCTTGCTCAGCCGCCATTGCTCATAGGAATCACTTCTATTACCTATTTCGTAGCGATATGTCCGACTGCAATAGACGCCTCTTTGCCTCCGCCCGTAACGAGTGTAAGCGTGTCCTCAACAAAGCTAAGTCTATATTTTCTGCTCGGATGAAGGAACGCATCGGATATCGCAAATTCGGCTCCAAGGATTATTGGCGTCTCTGCAAGAGCGTTCTGAACATTTGCAAACCCTCTATACCTCTTCTGTTCAACCAGTTTGAGGTCCTGACATCGGAAATTTTCTTTCAATTCAACGCTTGACTCTTCCTTCTGTTTGTCTCGGGGTTCTTGATAAGATCCAGAGACGGATATGCAACGTAATTGGTCCTGATCTGGCTTCTCGTCTGCAGTCTCTCTCTCAAAGACGCGCCGTCGCCTCTTTGTGTCTCTTTTACAAATACTTCCATGGTAATTGCTCCGATGAGCTGCTATCGCAGGTTCTGAGGCTCCATGACTTCAAGCGTCGTACGAGGATGCCATTCCGTTCCCACCCTTTCACTATTGGAACTGTTAAATGTAGACGTCTCTTCTACTCCGATAGCTTCATATCTCGCACCTCGCGCCTGTGGAACTACCTTCCTAATTCCTATTTCCCTGACAACTATAATCTCCAACTATTCAAATGTAACGTCAATCGACATCTCCAGTTGCATTGATCTATCCACTATCCTTCTCCACATCCTCTCTCTCTCTCTTTCTCATTCTCTCTCTCTCTCTCTCTCTCTCTCTCTATATATATATATATATATATATATATATATATATATATATATATATTATAATGGACTCTCCCGACAGCTTAATTGATTCAGTTATGAAATTTTGTGCGATAATCTTGTGGCACTTAAGACCCGCTAATGATTTACAAAGAAAGCCACATATGGAGCAAGAGTGAGGATTGTGAGATGAGATCACTGTTAGATTGGCTGACTTTTTATATCTTTCTCTCGCTTCTTGAAGATGACTCAGACAAAAAGATTGAAAACTAAAATATGTTGATTTCCATTCTACTCGCTCCAAGGCTAGGTGCCCAAGGGTGTTATGTGGTATATTGACAGCTGACAAGTTGCTTTTCAACTTGTCTTTGTATCCTAGCCATGGGCGTCCTACATTCCTATAGCCCTAATCTAATTGGCTGTACATTAGGATCTTGCGTATCCTGTTATCAGACATTCTCAAGACATGACCAGTCCACCGTAACTGAGACTGTATGTGAAAAGTTTCGATTCCTCCAATATTACACCTGTTAAACAGGTCTACGTTAGATGTCCTATCTTGAAGGTTAACTCCACAGATTGCAGGTATACAGCTTTTATGTAAAACATCCATCTCTCGTATATGGTACCTGTATAGAGTCTAGGACTCTGAGCCGTACAAAAGGATGGCAAGTGCAACAGCTCTGTAAACCCGAATTTTCGTATCCAGGCGAATACCCCGATCATCCCACAAGCGATGCCGAGGTTTGCCGAAAGCACAGTAGCCTTAGCAATCCAATACATGATTTCATCATCTAAAGTTCGATATATTCATATATATATATATATATATATATATATATATATATATATATATATATATATATATATAAGGGAACATAGATGTCAACACTTAGAGGCGTATGAATGATAATATAGTATACCGAGCTTACATACATTCCGGTAATGATGTCAAATTTTATTTTGGCTTCACTGAAAATCCTTAGGAATTTCTTTTCTATGATTATTGAATGACTTTAGGCAATGTAAAATACATAAACATCACTGCTCTCTCTAGACATTTCTGGCAATTAAAGAATGGTGGTAATACACCCATTATTACGTGGGATACGATCGCGCGCACACACACACACACACACATATTTATATGTGTGTGTGCGTGTGTGTGAGTGCGTGTGTGTGCTGTGCAATTGCTCAGCAAAAGTAAGTGAACCCCTAAAATAATATTTTTAAAAATCTCCTTTTTCGAGATGATCGACAAGTTTTAATTAAACTCTGTATTCACGGAGGCAATAGATAGCGACTCG
>OZ038480.1:95431823-95434323 GCA_964036315.1 Acanthosepion esculentum | reverse complement strand
GCCTAAGTATGGCTTTTCTCGGCTACACAAAAAGATAACGTCGAATCTACACTGACAGCTTCAAATTGAATCTATTTGATTTTGTTCTGAATACAAACAACGAAGTTAAAATATAGCCCATGTCCTTGAAGGGTGTATGATTTTTTTTTTCTGGAAGAAACTTAATGATGACAAAGCCTGTATTATAAGGAATAAATATGTCGTCGGAGTTTATTTCATTATCTATCTTGAACAGCTGGTGAAAGAAAGAAAAAAAAAACAGGCATAAATAGAAAATGAATGAATCGCAGAGTGAATGAAACGGCGGTGTTTGAAGAAAGACAAAGTTGAAGAAGCCACTGGCTTGAAGTGGAATGATAATAACGAAACAATTACTGGCTCTGAAGTTCAGTCATCTGTCGTTTTAGTCATCTTGCATATTTTATTACGGCCATATCACGTTGAAACAGCGGTTCCAGTAGGATCACCGAAGTTAAACAACGTTGAGCCTGAGTCAATACCCAGATGGCTGACCACTTCAGAATACTAACAGGTGCAGTAAGATTGGGTGGAAGAGTGGGGGTAGGGAGCTAATGCCATGACACGTTGAAACGCCGGTTCCCTTATAATCACCGAAGTTAAGCAGCGTCTAGCCTGTTTAGTACCGAGAAGAGTGTCTGCTTGGGAATACCAGGAGCAGTAAGCATGGATTTACGGGTGGTGTAATGGATGATATTTTCATTTATACATTTATTACGTAGCTCTGATGTAATGAATGGTGAATGGGCCAAAAATTGTGGGCTTAAGGACATATAAAGTCGAAACAGCGATTCGCGTACGATCACTAAGTCTGGCCAATCCGTAGATTGGTACTGTATATCTCGTTGAAACGCACGCGCGCGCACACACACACATATATATATATAATAGCTGGCCACTCGTATACCTAGTGCAGACGCTCGCTCAGGCACATTTGTGTTTGTTCAACACCCACAGAGCCAATTTATGGTTTATACTGCAAGTATGCTGAGCAGACTGTAGTGACAGTTTCTGGAAGAGATCGTATTATCTAGCGTGATCAACAACCTGAACAAGGCTCGGTCACGACGACTTGTGACTTCGTGCTAGCACAGCTATCGACGGCTTCCAAGGATTCCGTATAGCCAATTTCACTCACAAGTCTTGCGTCAACCCGTGGTATGGTTTTCAGGCACTTTCCAATCGTGCCGCACGCTGGGATCCAGACCAATAACAGTCTACTTCCTGGTGAGATTCGAGCCCAGGTCTCATGGTCAGAAAGCGAAGGTTCTAATGCATATGTCCATGCATACATACATATATATATATATATATATATATATATATATATATATATATATATATATATATATATATATATATATATATATATATATGTATGTATTACTTAACAATTTTAGAAAGCGCAAAAGAGAAATAGACTGTAGATTCATAGGAGAATGATTAATTGGCAGATTTCTATAATGAATTAAATGTGTATGTCAATACATATCTGTTGTGTAGGATCCACCTAATCTGCATAGGTGACTACCAACTATATAAATAATGGTTGGTACCGGAAGACGAGGAGGGGGGAATCACGAGATCCAACTAGAGACTCTGATCGACTGCGACTAGTGAACACATTCTCCAGGAACGTCTTCCCAGAAATATACAGAAATACTATATGTACTTATTGTGTACACTTTCTTGTTATAATACATTCTTGTTCTAAGTACATTTTGTGTTGCATTATTATTCCTTGCATTAGGCGAGATTCAACAATGAGTCAAGAGTCAACAATATCTAAAAAAACACAGACACAAAAACGCGCACACACACACACACGCGCACAAACACACACACACATATATATATATATATATATTAATATATATAAATATATATATAAAGTGAACATTGAAGTCAACACTCAGAGGCGACAGGCTAGACACATTCGTCAGGCCGCCTGACTTTTGCGTCTAACATGAAACAGCTTGTCGCCTCTTAGTGTTGACTTCCATGTTCACTGTTATATTTACGTACGCTCTATCTCTGATATTGAGCACTTTATCCCATAAATATAGCACACATTAAAACTATTTTTATTCACACACACACACACACAAATATATATATATATATATATATATATATATATATATATATATATATATATATATATATATATATATATATATATATATATATATATATCAATGTGTAATAAATTTGCAAATGCAATCCCGACAGAGTTATAAGTTTTTGACATTTGGAAAACCGTTCATGAAAGTATGTTTCGAAAATAATATGCAATAATGCATTTCCCCTCTGACCGCTTCATCAGAAGGATAACGAAAAGGTGTGTTTTGTGTGTATGCATTTGTGTGTGTTTAAAATAATTAAATCTTATCTTATTTTTTCCAAGTTGGCGTTGCTCGAGACTAAAAAGAGAAAGTAGCTGAATGACATTTCAAAATATCGTTTAAAATTTTAAATTCTC
>OZ038480.1:95386823-95426823 GCA_964036315.1 Acanthosepion esculentum | reverse complement strand
GGAATTGGGGTAACTAAGGAGACACGCCTAAAATAAATTTATTACTAAAACAGTAACCAGATGTAAATAAGCACTTAGTGGGTATAAAACAGGAAGACATTGTACTCACAGCCAACCCACGTGACACAGTGTTCGAAGAATGTTTTTCTGCTTGCAAATAGCCGGTCGATTACGCTTGATATGAATTGCATCTAAAAAATGTAAATGTTTGTCTGACTGAGCCTTGCGAAGAACCCTAAACGCTTTGTCAGAATGCTGACTCCATTCTATCTTATATGAGTAGGTACAGGCTGCCCAGTCCGAGTTTCCACCAGGCAAGCTGGTTCGCCCCACAAAATCAGACTCACACAGAAATTTAAATTATTAAATAACAGAACATTTGTGTGTTTGCTTGCATTTGTGCGCGTGTGTGTATGAGCATTTAAGAAAAAAATATATTTTAAATATTGTATTAAATATCTGAAAGGTCAATACGGTTGACTTGTATACGCTATTGGTTCTCCGGCGTAGAGTAGAAACATATTTATTACTCTTTTTGTGTCATTTTTAAATGTGTTTGACTTCCCGAATTTAACCGCTGTACCGCAGTCAAGTCATAGAATTTCACAGTTGAATTTACTGTTCTAACGGTAAGTTGTAGGTTAATATCGCGCTGGGTATGGCGATAAACTACATCCGGCAGCTGTGCCTCCGTTCGAGAGATTGAATATTTTAAGGAGTGTGGAAATAGCTATTAATTGCTGCTGTTCCCAGATCCACCCTGACCCGGGATGGCATCAGCAGTTAGGGTCCCAGCTATGGGCTAATAGAGAACCCCCAAACAAAAAGAAAATACTATGAAAGTATAAAAGCAAACATTTATAGTCAAAATACCAACAATATATATTTATATAATATCTTGCAATTTTTAAATCAAGAAGTATTCCAAGATATACCTACACAAAACTACAACATATACAACATATCAGTGTCTTTGGTAATGTTCACAAAAACATGTATATGCATAAAAACTGAGTATCCTCTACGATGTATTCAACTGTGAAAGCAGAATAACATATATATATATATATATATATATATATATATATATATATATATATATATATATATATATATATATATATATATATAAATTCAAAGCTCTCATGAAAATTACATTTCGTCATTAAATCACGTATGAAAGTGTTGATATGAAAAATCAATCAATCAGTATATATTAATAGTTTCTTCTATTACGTCTCTAACTTGTGGAACTCTCATCCAACTACCATCATCAACATCATTATCATCATCATCTATGTCCTTCAGGTCTTGCTCTTTTGTTTTCTCTGTTTCTTTCACTCTCAGTAACCCCTTGCATCCTAGAAACATTTTTTTCTTGCTTGGGTTGAATTAAAATTTTCTTTGACATATAAATATATAGAGCCATTTTTAATCTTCTAAAATATATAATTTAATCAGTAAAATATATAATTTTCATGTAGCAACGGAGTTAATCGCAATTGCTACTTTGATTAAAATAGAAAATAATCCACTGAGACGAAAATGTCCGAAAAGTGCCTTGATCGCTAGTTCAGCCACAATAAATCTTTGTCAAGGCTCTTGTAATATATCATAATTCTTGGTAGATTTTCTGTTGTCAAAATATGCAATAGTCAGGGACTAAGGTGATGGGGAGAAAAGGCAAAGGAATACAGATTTTGGCTATATTGAAAAAAATATTCATTCAAAAATATTTTTTCAAAAATTTTGAAACTACCAGCGTCTTTCATTTTTTGCGCAATGTTGGAATTGGCAGCATCAACAATGCCCAGACCGCTGATAAAATGGATAAAACGCGTCACAAAAACTTTTGACAATTTGTCATACTATTCAAATATATATATATATATATATATATATATATATATATATATATATATATATATATATATATATATATATATATATATATATATGGATGAATTAATACACAGTAAAATCCAAAATCACCTCATATGGGAATATGCGTATTTCGAGGGACTGTGTTTGTATCGGAAATAGAAATTTAACTGTGAAAGCTAAAAAAATATATCTTTTAGCTGTCACAGTTAAATTCCTATTTCCGACATGAACTCAGTCTATGCCGTGGCTGAATAAGACTGACGTATTATATTTTCGTCGGTCGAGATAAGCTTATTCCCCAGATAAGATGATTTGGTATTTTATTGTGTAATAATTTTAATTGTTTAAATATTTTTTAATCCTATCTAAGCTATATCTATCTATATCCACAAATATAATTAAATGCATATAATTGATAATAGAAGACTTTGGTTTACACCACGGCTTCCAATACTTAACACTTCTCGTTTTCCTACTCGCGTTGTCATGTGTGAGGTCATGTGCTGTGGTGCGATTTTCGCTTCCAGCGTCTCGTATGCACGAGTTTGTCGTTGCTTGGAAATCGTCCATGCAAACAAAACGGACTATCATTGTTGTTATCTCTGTGTATTGTTTAATTTATTGTAATGTAATTGTCATCTTTGATGATGGCTTATGCAAGCCGAAAGCTTAGATAGGATTAAAAAAATTTGTATCAGTATGGTGATTTTATTTCGTCATTCAATTATAATGTTATTAAGCATATCAGATGATATGAAAGGAATTTGCTTAAAATAAATAGTCACAACTTGTCTATATTATTTAATGAAACATGCATCAATGAAAGAATGCTGCCTAAATACACACAATTTAAATTACATATTCGTATATATATATATATATATATATATATATATATATATATATATATATATATATATATATATATATGTGTTTTCTTGTGTGTGTGCGCGCATTGATAATAATAGCGTGTGAAATAAAAGTTATACAATGCTAAATTCGATAGGTTAAATTAACATTTAGGTAGATCGAGTGTCAATATTTATATTTAAAATCCCAGAATCTGAGTTAACGTTTAGATATAAACTGAATGTGGTACATATTGTATTTCTCTTCTTTCACGTTTTTTTTCTTCCTTTCTATACAGACGACTGCATCCATCAATGAAACTATTACCTTAAAACTATTTCCTGGAATGAAACAAGCCATTTTTGCCCCACATTTTGTGTGTATCCATCTTCCTCTTTCCATTGCGTAAAGTAATAACACAAAATTAAAACAAGCCATCACATACGTTCGACCTTCATTGTCATTTCACGTGGCGAATGGGACTTTCTGTGTTTGTTCTATTAAATTTATATGAAACATTGCACTAAATGCGCGACTTATGCCTATTACGGTTTTTCACATGATACACTAATTTCACAGCCCTGAAGATGAGTCACGAAAGTGAAAATCTTATACAATGACATTATAAAAGCTTTAGAAATTTCGTACATCAACAGTTGTCGTTTTTGCGAAGGGTCATCCGAATTTTAGAGAGAAAGATTGAAATACTCAATGAACAGAGTCTGTCGATGTTAACGGTCGGTTATCGGAAGCTCATAAGATAAATTCCGGCAATGGTTGATGGGACAGACTTGTAAAATTCAATATGGCTGAAACCAATCTAGTAGCGTTACGCCACCAGCGAACAGACCCTGAACAGTGATCTATCCTAATAGGTGGGTCTTCTCTCGCACAAGCTGCATGGTTCATTGAATCGCTTCTCAGCTGTAAGTATTTGACTTCCCTGCTATCCTCTACCTTCTCAAAATCATATCATACCAGAAATTGAATTTATCTGGGCTGGGACTCACGTGCCTACCTTGGTAGTTGTTTCTTCTTTAGAAAATCTTGGTAAAAACATTTTTTATATATCTATTACCCCCCCCCCCTATACACACATACACACTTATTTGATTTTATGAAATTTCAAGAAAATACTTTTTGTACAGCTTAACGTTTAAATTAACTATAAGAACCCCTTGGGGTATTTAAATAATCCATTTCTATTTTCGTTTTTGTAAAACAGGTACCCTAGTTACTGAAAATCTGCTCTGAATCTTAAAATAAAAAAATGTAATAAAACTAAAATATTATTTAATTAAAAAATTTAAAATATATGTTATAGACACTATTCTCTCAAAAATGTTTTTTTTGAGGAATAATAAATTTTAAAAGAAATGTCTTCATTTTTTTTTAATTTAATTATCTTAATTTATAAAGTTTAAATCTTTTAAAATTAAATATTAATTTTTACCGGTTAGGTGATATTATTATTAAGTAAAAACTATATTTTACTAATCATAAGTAGAAGACCTTACTGCAATTCAGTAAAATCTAATATTTTAAAAATAATTTTGAACTTTTTATGTGTGCGCAAAATTGCTGATTTTTATAAATACGGACGTCCATACACGACATTAACAGAAAGTAAGAGTGGTAATTGTTCTACATTTAAAGTCAATGTACCTAAAATTCATTAAAACATTATATATATTACAAAAAATACATTTCTAATATTTTAAGATTTCTGGGTAGTTATAAGTTATTTAGAATATGCGCTCACGTGACATTCCTGAAGTATTTCTTTATAGATATTCCCCATATATATGAAAAAAAACATAAACTTCCGGCAGTCAATGAGTCAATAAATTTGTCAACCGCTAATGAAAACAACTACTAATATTTGCTTCAAATAAGATTAATTAAACTTAAAACAAGCTAATATTACTCAAATAAACTTACAGAAAAGTACACATTTTTTGAAAGATTTTTAATAGAGAGAATTACATTGTGCTGACGGATGACTAAAAACTACAAAAAGCAGTGATTTTTAGCGATTTAAAAATAATCCCTCTTTCTAGTCAATTTAAATTAGTTTTGAAATATAGCAAACTATTCTGCTTATTGGAAAAATTGAATTTACTCTATTACCTTGACATTAAAGCTAAAATAATAGATTCTAGAAAGGTTATTCATTTTGAAAACATCACTTTTATACAAGTTTCATTAAAGACGACTGACATGGTACTGCGTTTAAGCTTTCATTTAATTTTCTTGTGTCCGTCCTGGACATAAAGCGTGTAAAAATTGTCCAAATGTTCCGAGCAAATTCGGCTAATCTATTAGCCACTAGCAGTATGGCCCGCCGTTGCCCGTGCTTGATTAAAAAATCGTACGAATCATACACCAATCGCTATCACTTGACTTAAAATATTTTGGCCCTTCCTTGCCTTTAGATGAGAGCCCTTTGCCGTGCTGATATTGCTACATGACTTACTTCTTGCCTATCTCACACTGCGAATTTTTTCTAAGCTCTATACTAAACATTAAAATGTTACGAAAAAAGAAGTAATCAAAATGAACAGAAAACGATCAGCTTTAAAAAAGGACTCGTAACTAGAAAAACCGAATGAAAAAAAGAATGTCAACAAATAGTTTTCACACCCAACCCAGTTCTGCGGAATCAGAATCAACGTTGAGTTTAAGCAAGTGAATGAGCCAATTGGTATAAAGTGCCATGCAGATTTAATTTTTCCCCAATTGTGACGAATGCAGCTATCGATTTTTTTTTGCATGCTAACATGCTAGTTAACATTCGTGTCAGTCAGCTGTTGGCTCTCACGCTGGCCAATAGAATCTTCCTGCCTATTCGTGGCAGCCAACTATAGGCTCTCACTCTGGCCAGTATAAAATGGCCGCAAACTACATGAAAACTACCGTAGAAGCATGAAAAAATCGATTATTTCCACTATCGATGGGAGTTGGGAAATGCAATGGTCGGTCTTGGAGCATGTGCATGTAAATTTTGGTGCAAATCCGTCTAAAATTACGGCCGTGCATTCGTTGCACACACACACACACAAACACACACATCCTGCCTTTTATAGATAGAGATTATTAAGGATTTTGGAAAAAAATTATTTTTAAATGAATGTGCATATTATTTATATGTTTTTATTATTTTTTTATATGTTTCTGGAGTGATGGAAACGTTTTGTTTTGTTTTCCATACCCGATCAGCACATTGTGGCCATGTTCATATTTGCTGCTATTGCGTGTTGGCCCTTTGTTTTATTATTCGTGCTCCCATCATTTCAGTCTTTTTTTACACGCGGACGAGGTTATTATATTGTAATTTTTAAAAGTATTATTTGGGACAGAGTTTGGTAGCTTTCCATTTTCGTTTAAATGACTCCTAATTCACCTATGATCAAAGAAGTGTAATGAGAGTCTTCTTGATATGTAGGTAGTGGTGTGCCCAATGTAATTATTCACACAACGATACATACTCCCAGTGAAACCCGAGAGAAGGGAGAATGAGATTCCTGTTAGGACGGATATTTCGATGGCGACCCTTATGTTCGATCAAAGGACTTCAATTATGATGTGAAACTGCGGGAAATAATGTAAGAATCTACGCGGCCTTAAAATACACCAGGCTAGGATGAATTGCATGGATAAGGGAGGTGCAACGCAAAGCACAGGTTTATCCCCTGATAAGACGAATGAGGTGCAGGGCCGGGATTCACACCACCACGCCCAGTCTGTGCAAGCAACCGACCAAACAACCCCAAGCATTGCAATCTTTAAGCAGATCAAGAGGCCTCCAGTGACTTGTCACAGCGAATGGCAACGAGCATGCTGTCTATTCTTTTTTTTTGTATCGTCTTGGCTAAGGAGGAACTGACTTAGTATCTATAGATGTAGTAATTTCAAGATCAGCATTGGCAGTTATTTAATGTGTCCATTTGTTTCGTTCTTGACGGATTTTTTGCTTCAGGATCGCCTTCCGGAATAGTACTGTTTTGGTAGGGTCTCGAGGGTGGACTAGTATGACGTTGCAAGACCCGAAACTTCTCATGACCCCGAAGTCATAACATCACTGACGAGCCGATCCTGTTCCCTTGGAATTTTTTAATAAGAAATAACAAATCGAAGCATTAATAATAAAAAAAGAATGGCAAACGCACAATAATATCAGCCGTGCTAACGGTGTTTGGAAATTAAAAAAACAATCAATGCAAATAATCTGATGTAGAAAAACTTCAATTCAAAAGTTTGTCGAAAAAACCTTTCACATTATAACCTACGGAACTAAAAGCAAAAAATATCGAATAACAAATTGGTAAATGGCAAAATGTCACTGCAAATAATGATGAATATATATCTAGAAGGAAAGTTGTCGCTATTTCTGAAATTATTACATATTCAACAAGCGTCCTGGCTATGAAGATAAACTACATCCGCGCCCTGCGTGTGACGATAAACTACGTCCAGCAGTAGGGCCTCTGATGATACGTTTTTGGAAAAATAATTTTGCCAGCTGTACAATTTTGAAAAAATATTAACGGCTATATTCTTTTGAAGGATAATGTTGCCGGCTATACGTATTTGAATAAATATTATCAGCTATACATTTTGGAAAAATAATATTGTCAGCTGTATGTTTTGGAAAATAGTATTACCAACTCTACGTTTTTGAAAAAAATAATATTACCCGCTATACGTTTTTGAAAAATAATATTACCAGCTACACATTTTTGAGGGAAAAATACGTTACCAGCTATACATTCTTGAAGGAAAAATATTACCAGAAATAAAAAAAAAATTCGGCATTAAACGACTCATTGAGGTTGATATACCGTAAAACAAACCAAACCAAACCAAACATATTCAACAAACAGCAAGAACTTTCTTTCGCGCCACATATAAATTGCATAAAATGTAATTGTACTTTATACATAATGAATAAAGTTGATAAACGGAAAGTCTTTATGACTCAACAATATATCTACATATAGTGATTTTCCAAGCGTAGCTCAGATGTGGCACAAGGCCAAAAATACGGGGCACTAGGTGAGGATCGAACTCACTACCCATTCGTAATATTTCTCGCGAGACAAACTTGCTAACTATTACACCACATCGAGGTTCCCAAATAGCGATTTTCCAAGCGTAACTTAGATGTGGCACAAGGCCGAAACTAAGGGGCACCTAGTGAGGATCGAACTCACTATTCAGTTGTAACTGTTTTAACGAGACAAGCTTGCTAACCATTTCACCACGCCGAGGTGCACAATATATCTGCATATATGTATATAAAAGTGTGTGAGAGGGGGATATGTGGGTCAGTAATAGGGTTAACATATTTACTCATTGCCATCATGAACTAATACATTGTAAGCCAATGTGCATTTGGTGCAGCGAGGCCATATGCATGTAATGACATAGTGGATGCAGCGGAGGGGTTGAGGAACATTTTAAAACCAGAGGTGTACAGAAAGTCTTGTTTTGTGTTGTGAGAAAAAATCGAACAGACCAACATACAAATTACAAATTGGAGGTATCAAAATCAAGCAAGTACAAAAACTTAAATATCGAGGAAGTATTTTTAACAGAGAGCAGAAAAAGTGACACTGAAATCTGAAATCGAATTGGGATAGTGAATGTGCTTTCCAAAACATAAGCAAAGTATGAAGAAACAGGAAAAATTTGTTAGAAACAAACAAAAGACGACAGGAATCTTATGTAATGTCAATACTCTCATACTGCACTGAATGCTGGGCCTTCCCCGCACAGTTGAAGAAGAATCATGCGACGGTAGAAAGATAGTGCTACAGAGGGATACTGAGAATAACATGGGTTGAACATGTGAGCAACGACGAAGTTTTAGAGAAAATGGAAACATAAAGGAAACCTATACTTAACATCAGAGGGAGAAAGTTGAAATTTCTTGTGCGCATAATGAGGAAAGACAGCTCGGAAAATTTGATAATCACTAGATATATTGAAAGCAAGACGGACAGAGGAAAACTGCGCATTACTTACCTAACAAGCTTGAGTAAATCAATGACAGAACAGGGTTTAGGAGAAATGAAAAAAACACACATTTATTAAGCGCTACAAACGACACTAGAGCGTGGAGAGACAGGATCGGTGACCTCACGCCACATAACAGAAGTAAAGGTATTTTTCATTTCACCATTTGAAACATACTTGAGTAAGCAAGGGAGTTGAATACCATCCTAACTAAGTGTGGGCTTTCTCTGTTTTACTAATTCGAGGACATTTCACCCAAAAGTGCCTTTTTTGCGAGCCGATCGTCTTCTATGTTAGACACATGACCTTATCAGTAAATGATTCTATGCTTCTAACCTTTGCAATGTTGCTAGGTCATTTGTGGATAAAGATTTCACTACAGTGCACACTAAGAAACTAGGAAAGCCTGCGCTGTGACAGGCGTACATGCAGAATGGGCTTCCTTGAAGTACATTCAATGAAAACTCTATTCTGGCATCATACAAATGAACCACATAAGACATAAATTATTTTTTATTCGGTCGAGCTATCTATCACTCCAACCATCATGGTCCTGCTTCAAGGTGGGAAGGTCATTCTGCGTTATAACATCTCTGGTCAATGTAGGTGGTTGTTGGGCGACCAACTCGTCTTGCTACATTGTTAGGTTTTCAGAACAGATGAAACGATATCAGTGTCAGCTGATTTCTTATTATATAAAAAACAGCTGACCTGTCACATACATTGATTCGAGCATTATTTATTTTGTTATCAGCTGGGTAACGTGGACTTCACAAGGACCATGGAAAGTGGCTCGGACAAAGTGAATCACTGAATGAAGATAAATTACTTTTCTAGACAAAGATGTGCACGAAAAAACACTAATTTTAAAATTTTGAATTTAATTACTTATTGTAAATATTGGTTATTGGTAACCAATTTCGTACAGTTTTTCTTGCCTTTTGTTTCTCTTTTTATCACTTCATCATTAAGTTATGTATCACTATTCTTATTAAGCTATTTCATAACAGATTTAAAGATTATAATTTCGGAGTCCATACCTCTTCATGTACGTCCGTAGTCGCACCAACGTAAATATCACTTTAGTCCGATGAACTCCTATAGAAAGAAAAAACGACGCATAAAAAGTTTTCGATTTTTCCTGAAAAATTAATTTCGGTTGAACTCTCTGGGCACGAAATGTGCATTTGTAAAACAGTTACTATGACGGCTGATATAGCGAGACTCTACGGTCACTGTGCGTTTATCTAAAAATAAATACGCTAAAATTCACCTTCATCGCTGCCGTGGTAGAATCTCCGACTGACGCCAATTCAGTCGGGTTTCGATCCTAGCTAGAGGTAACCGGACGTCTAGCTACACTGAAGAGCTGCGAAACTGTCTGTAGATGACATTATATAGACTCCTGAAAAATAAATTTCTGGGGAAGAAGTGTGGGTTTGTAAAACAGTGACTATTACGGCTGATATAGCGAGACTTTTCGGCAAAAGCGAATTGAGTCCTGTCGGTCACTGTGTGTTTATCTAAAAATAAATACGCTAAAATTCACCTTCTTCCCTGCGGTGCGTCGATTGCTTAGTGGTAGAATCTCCGACTAACGCTAATTCAGTCGGGTTTCTATCCTAGCTAGAGGCAACCGGACATCTAGCCACACTGGAGAGCTACGAAACAGTCTGTCTGTGGATGACATTTTATATATATATATATGACCCCTAGGGATTGGTTACAGAAAATGAAAAATGAAAATATTTTAGTGAGAAAAGGATAATAAACGAATAGGTTTCAAGAAGAAAGAAAATGGCATTTGATGATATATTTGGTTTTCTGAATATTATAGGTGATAGGGAAGTAAGAAATCGAAAGGTAGTTTCACAGATGAGAAATGTGACAAAGGTAACTGTTAGAATATATGTGGCACTTGCATCTACTTAGTTCCGTAAAACGTTGAGACCTAGTTGCCAAATTAGTAGCACGTTTAAATTCAAACTATTCTAGGGAAAAAGCTCACCAGAGCAGCAAAATGACATCAAAATAGATGTAGAAAGGACAGAGAGAAGCCACATCACGTCGGTGAGAATGTGACTGAAGTCGAGATGCCTGGTCAGGATCGATTATCTTTTGCAGATCCTTCTTTGAATTTTGTCAAGAATGTCGAGATAAACAGCAGTCGCGGCAGGCCAGACCAGACATGGCCGCAGTATTCAATGCGCGGACGAATGGTAGATTTATATATGTACAATATGGATTCCGGCGAGAAACATTTTCTGGCATGACATAAGTAATCTTCAAAAGTTGAAGATATTTTGTAGAAGGATTCTATCGAGAAAGAAAATCGCTTTTCATTTTCAAATCGTGTTCTATACGTACCTTGACAATTGCAAAATGAGTGGAACAATTTCTTCATAGCTCTTGATGACTGGGTGATAGGCGTGGCAGATTTCCAGATTTTTCCAGATGCCTACTTATCATTTCTTTCCTCTAACAAAACGTTGTGACACAGACATATTTACACAAGATACCAAGCGATGTGACAGATCGCAGGCGCCAGTAGTAGATACCAGGGACACATTGGATAAAAGCGTCCATTGGATCTATTTACTTGACCAAAATAGTTGTGAGCTAAATACCTGGCTACTGCAGAGGTGAAAAGAAAACGTAGAGAGTTGAATTAAAGGGCGATAACTGAGACATCCGGAAGAGGCATGGCACTGGAACTAGAAAAATCTACCCCGGTGGACGAAATAAAGGGTTCAATTCGGAATTCCAATCACCTTAAGAAAGCTGGAGTGTACAACGGCTGAAACGTCGTGAATATGGCAATAAAACGAGAACAACAGCCCGAACAATGTAAATAATGTAAATATCTCATCTCAGAAATATAGACAGAAAAGGCAATCTAGCTATATAATTAATAGTCAATCAGCTTTATCTTTCCCAATGGATGATGAGATATTCTGTTATTATGATAACAATAAAAATTATTTAGTAATGGGCACAGGCTACTGATACATTGCTTTTTTTAAAAATCTCCTTTCCTTCATCTTAGCTTTCTTCGGACTTTTTATTTACTTTCATCAGTTTAAAATGCTGAATTCTACAGCAGCATCACAAATATAATCTCGTTGATGAGCATCATCTCACTCTGTTGGTGGTCCTTCGGTGGCCTCATATTGAACAAACCGCCATTTATGTGAGAGCGGATGTATACGTTCACATTAACTACAGGATCCTGAATAGCCTATCGTATCAACCCATCTAAACATGTCCGACGCTTAACTCATCTATTTATGTCGTTACGGAGAAGGAAAACCTTGGTGTTTATTGTATGAACAAATATTCGATATTATTCATGCAGGAAATATCACCAGTGTAATTTGATCTGATGTAAATATATACGTCATTGCCTTCTGGCATGTATAAACTAGTTTTTAATAAAGGTATATATGCCTATAAATATGAACACTCTTAGCTAATAATAGAATTCGTTTTATCATAATTCTGTAACGTCAATCATTACGTCAAGCTAAGAGCGACTCATTGTACCTTTTCGGGCTAACGCTTTTCTCTGACATGAAGTGAAAAGATAATATTGAATCAATTGCTAGATTGGCTGCTAGAAAAATTGGTTCACTGGGACGTGCTAGACAATTTTTATTGCCAGAATCTCTCTTAAATAATTACAAGTTAATCATTCCTTCTTGAATTGAATATTACTGTCATATATGATCTGTTGCTATTTATTTAGAGATTCTTGATAAAATCTAAATAATCTGCCATATTATTAGTCCTCACCTGTCGTCTCGGTTTCAGTCAGTTACCTACCACCGTAACGTAGCTTCATTGTGCCCTTTCTATAAACACTTTCAAGGTAATTGTTCTGATGAACTCTTTTTTATGATACCTAGACTTTGTGAATTTAAGCACAGTACTAGATCGACGGCAAGGTCTCACAATTTTACAGTTGAAACGGCTAGATGTAACCGTAAGTTCTATGCTAATAGTTTCTTCTCTCGTACTGCTCGCTTGTGGAAATCTCTTCCGGCTTCTTGCTTCTCAATCAACTTTGATATACAAGTATGTAAATGCAGTATGAATCGTTTTTTTCTGTTTTCCTAATTTCTGTTATTAATTTTTCTTAATATAGTTTTCTCTCACATTCTTTAACAATCAGTAACCACCTTACGCCTTAGCGGCTTTATTGCCTTGCTTAGTGTGAAATGGTTACAAAAAATACTAAGAAACAAAAAAAATATCAATTTTCTTCTATGTGAGTAGACGTTTGACAATCTCCAAGCTGATGAAAAGAAGACTAATGCCAACAGACATGTGGTTCTACAGAAGGATGCTGAGAATACTATGTGGAATACGATGCTGAGAATACGATGTAGCACCTAAGACGTCTTAGAGAAAATGGAATAAAAAATTGGAAACTTATACTCAGAATCAGAAAGAGACATCTGAAATTTCATGGACACCTAAAAAGGAAGACGCGCTTGGGGAATTTAAAACACGCACGATATATCAAAGGCAAACACACACATCGAGCAACGTACCTGTGTGAATGTACCTGGGATGAGATGGGACAGATGGTAGTAAGAGAAACAGTTTCTCCGGGTTACAAGAGATAGGAGATTATGGAGAGCCATGATCGCCAACGTCCTGAAAGGAGATGGTCCATAAAGGAAGTGTATTCATTACGCCGTTAAGCTTTTCTAATGTCCTTATGAACTAGAAATTCATACTATTTACATTGCTCAGACTATCATCCTCATCTTTGTTACCATATTTATCACAACGTTTCGTTGTACGCTCCCGCCTTCTTCAGGTGGTTGGAATGTCGAACTGAAGCCTTTATTTTGTTCGCTGGGGGAATTTTGTTGGCTATGGCTCGTCATAATTTGGAACATTACAATGCAAATGATTCCAAATATGCAGGGATTTAATATGTCAAAGTAGAACAATATATTATTATTATTATTATTATTATGAGAGTTTATAATAAAAACATGTTAAAATCGGTATACAAATGCTTTCATGTTTCAATATATTGGTTGTACTTCTTCTGTGGTTGGTAAGTAACTAGTGACTAAATGATTAAGAAAATTTTTCCGAAAAATAATGGGTGGGGGGGAATATGAGATCAGACTATAAAATAGACTTGTGGGTATGTCTTACATAACCATTTAAATGTCAGATCTACGCTAAATGGAAAAGTAAGCTCGGAAGGTGCAGGTGGGTAAGTTATTTTCTCATGTCATTATAAACCGGAACATAGACTGGCCATTATTGACAATTGCGGAAAATATGTCAGAGACAAATGTATGGTGATTGTATGAAATGTTCAAATTTACAAGTTCTAGCTGTTGTTATTTTATTATTATTATCATTTTCCATTTTACCGTATGGGCTTTTTAATTTCTTTTAAGTTCCAAAAATATTTAAAAAAGGGACGTACACGTTATTGGAGAAAGATACTATATGTTGGTACCACCTAGTTTTAAAGAAATTCTTGGTACTACCGATATAAATTTTTTAAAAATTATATTAGGAGTACCAAAAATTCCGATATAAAATTTTAAAAAAATATTAACTAGAATCTGTAAATCTTTAAATGAACCGTGCTTCTTATGTTTACATGAAAAATTAGAAATCATCAAATTTGCTGACAAAATATCCCTATTAAAACAAAGGAGTGATTTAACTGTATATTGCCGACAGAATTTACTTTATTTTGTTTATTCAGCTTTAATATTGCTATGTTTTGCCATCCAGTTAGTATTATTAATGATATATAGATGTTCCACATTTTTCAATTTTATCTACAAGACCCTATAAGAAATTTCTTGAATAAAAAAAGAATTTAAAAAATACTGTAAATATTACGTCTAATTAACCTACCCCTCCCTTCAAAGCCGTTGCCAAAAATGAACATGTCATATTTGTCTGCAATCTCGATACATTTGTCGCTGACATATTTTCCACAATTGTCAATGATGGCCTGTATATATTCCTGTTTATCATGACATGAAAATATAACTCACCCTCCTTTACCCTCTGAGTTAACTTTTCTATTTAGCGTAGATCTGATATTTAAATGGTTAGGACATACCATCAAGTCTATTTTTAATTCTAACCTAATGTTCCCCATATTTAATTTTCGGAAAAGTGGTAGCATTTTGTTTACATATATATATATATATATATATATATATATATATATATATATATATATATATATATAGCTATTACTTTATACCAATGGCTTTCCATACTTAACGTTTTTCTTCATTATCACTCTCACGTGGTCATGTGTGACGTCATAAACCACAATGCGATATTTTGCTTCCAGCGTTTCATATGCACGAATCTATTGTTGCATAGTAATCTTCCATGTAAACAAATTAAACTCTCATTGTTGCAATGTCCTCATAACTAGTCTAAAACAAAAAATACCATTATTGTTATATAATTATTTAATTTATTGTAAAATACTTGTAATCTCTGATGACGGATTAGACAGGATTAACAATAAAAACATGTATAAACATAGTGATTTTCTTTCGTGTTTCAGTGATAATGCTAAAAAGGTTACTCGACAATATGAAAGGAATTTTCTTAAAATAAATAGACAAAACTTGTCTATACTATTTAATGAAACATGCAATAATATATATATATATATATATATATATATATATATATATATATATATATATATATATATAGATAGATAGATAGATATATATATATATATATATATATATATATATATTACGAATATGAATATTTCTCGTAAATGATACTCAGTGACAACCAACTTGCATTAACTAACGTTTGCGACAGAATAGGGAAATAGATGGATGGTAATGTAAGAAAAATTACTTAGAGAAAAATAAAACACGTTACAGAGAATCATAAGAAAAC
Organism: Acanthosepion esculentum; assembly: GCA_964036315.1. Taxonomy (NCBI): domain Eukaryota; kingdom Metazoa; phylum Mollusca; class Cephalopoda; order Sepiida; family Sepiidae; genus Acanthosepion; species Acanthosepion esculentum. Next base: position 95,411,148 of record OZ038480.1, on the reverse strand, counting down.
AGATCATAAAAACTCTTGTCAACTACGTCCTGGGTATGACGATAAACAACATCCGCGTCCTGGGTAAGACGATAAACTACGTCCAACAGCAACACCTCTGGTCAGGAGATTTTGAGTAGCGTGGAACCACCTCTTAATTGCTGGTGTCCCTTGGTCCACCCTGACCCTGGGTGGTAGAACCTGTTAAGGTCCTAGCTATGGGCAAATAGTTAACCCCCAAAACTGAGTTAAAAAGTATTATAAATGTGTAAAAATAGGTTTTAGTACCAGAAATACTTTGTAAAAAATTATTACCAGAAATAAACTTTTGAAGAAAAAAAAAAACTATTAACAGCAATATATTTTTGAGAAAAAAAAAACTATTTTCAGTATTATAATATATCTTTGAAAAAAAAACCCATTACCAGCAATATATTTTTGAAAAAAATATTACCGGCAATACTCTTCTGAAAAGAAACATTACCAGCAATACATGTTTTAAAATAATATTACCAGCTATACATTTTTGAGGAAAAAAATATTACCAGAAATATATTTTTGACAAAACAATATATTACCAGAAAAAAAAAGGTTGTCGGCATTAAATAACCCATTGAGGTTGATATACCGTAAAACACAACAAACCAAACCACTTGTCAAATAAAAGAAGAAAGAAGAAAGTAATAAATACGTTGGGCTGCTAAAAGGTTCTCAAATCTCCACCACCATAAACAAAATGTTATTATTTGATCAAAATGGAGATATAGGAAGTGCCAATAATTCTTCAGCCACACGTCACGTATAGCGAAGACATCTATCATGCAAATGGACTTTTATTGTCCACTGCAAGTCAGTGGTGAATACGCAAAATGGCTATCAATGAAGCCGATGAGTTCATACTAAATGCTATCGAAGACCAGCGAAGTTTCCTGGTGACTATCGCCTACAAAATAAACTAAATAATATATGAAGAGAGCGAAAATATTTTAGACATTCTATTTTTGATAGTGATTCCACAAACACCTGGAAAGTGCAAGTATATATTTTTTTTAAATCTTTTTATTCGTTCTGGCAGCAGAGTAGAGGTTAGGAGTACAAAAAACATAACAGAATGAAATTAAATATTTATTTGATCTCTTAAAGTTTTCAAGAATGTTTTCATCCCAGATAGCCGGTTATAGTTTTTCGGTGCTTTGCAATTCTTTCTCTTGACTACCGATATATATATATATATATATATATATGTATATGTATATATATATATATATATATATATATATATATATATATATATATATATATATACACGGGGTGTAACAGCATAATTATCCAAATCGTGTTACAGCATAATTGCCTATCCCACAAAATATTTCATATCTTTAAAAAAAAAACTAATTGCTTCTTTTTTACAAGTATGCAGCTAATATGTTTAGCCATCTTGACATCATTTTCCGTAAGAATCAGTGAAAAAACCTTTCAATTTTTAAGCTAGAAAGAGACCAGTTTAAAATCTTTTTGTGTCAGCCACACTCTCTTCCTAAATGTGCAATAATGAGAGGAAAAAGATGATTCAGTCGTTCGGTAACAGTACCAATATTCATACTCTGTCTTTCATCTTCAAAGTCCATTCAAGGACCGTCAAGAGAACATTGAATAAGCTTAAAAAAGAGGGAACAGTAGAGAGCAAAAGTCGAGTAGTAGGTCACCACAGCAAGAGGGGTCATCATTTCATCTTAGAGGTAAAGAGATCAATTAGAAAAGATTCAACTCAATCCATAAGACGTTTGGCACGTTAGAGAGGAGTTTCACTTATGACAGTCCAATGACCAGTGTAAAAAGGTTTGAAAATGAAATCGTTCGTGAAACCTGAGAGGTAACTTGTTAGTCCAAGACAGAAAATTAGAAAGCGAAGATCATCTCGAGTAAAGTGGAAAATGATCCTGGAAGAATATATATATATATATATATATATATATATATATATATATATATATATATATAGCTTACGATATAAGCGATGTCGATCCTGGCTAGTATTTAGATTGGTGACTGTGTGGGAATACCAGGTGCTGTAAGCTTGGATGTGCGTGTGGTGTAATGGATAATGGCACGGAATTGTTGATCGGAGTTCCATTTCCTGTTGGGTTCGTTATATTCACCTATGCGCAAATATTTCTGTGAATGGTATGAATTCACCTCTTCTCTCCCCGTTATGACATAATTTAAGACTTGTATCACTAAATCATTATTATCTAATAGTAGCAGTTAATCGGCCTTTTCGTCGATTCTTTTTTACTTTAAACTAATTCCTCAATCTTTTCTCTCTTTTTTCTCTTTTTCCTCATTTCTTTCAACTGTAGCCAATTTGACTTCCAGCTTTTTAGACATATATTGTGGTTCTATCCTTCTCATTTAGTTTTATTTAATCATATGATGTAAATCCAATTAAATTAAGACATAATAATGTAAGTAGGCACTCATCCAAAACAATGCATTCAAAGCAATGCAGTATAACCTGAAAAACCAAGTTCGTAACGTTTTATCACAGAATAGACACTGTGTTTTCACCAGTCATGACGACAGTTTGTACTCTCAATGAGGCTCGTTTCCTGGAACAGCTATTTGAATCAAGTTTTCTTCGTGGAACTCACCTGTATGATCCATCGCTGAAAATGTTGGATGTACTGTTCAGAAGTTACTTAACTCCTTCTAACTTGTTCTATCTCTACAAGTCCCACATTAGACCAAAATAGTACATTGCTATCATATCTCTTCTGCCACTGCTCAGTCGTCACATATCAGCCCTGACAGAAATTTAAAAAAACAAAAAAAAACGTTTACACGGATTTGTGGTGGTTGGATAATTTTTAACGCCCTAGAATATCTTTATCACGAAACTTTAGTATTCTCTCGCTCTTCTCTCGCAATTTCCATAGCAAATGTTCAGACGAGATACGTTCAATAGTTCCACAATTTCAGACTTTCAAAGCTACAAGTGTCCTTACTATACGCACAGAGTTAAATCAGACTCATTCACTTTGTCTTCCATCGGTATGGAGGAAGTTCCACTGAGAGAGCTTTTTCCCCAGAACGTTCTTGAAAAAACTCCCAAGAGGATTATTCTCAGATCGCTTCATTCTTAACCTTTTCATATCTACGTTTGATCGATATCTATCCTACATGCCCTCATAATTGGCGCCTCTTATTCCTTCTTTGTACGCCCATACAACAAACACGTTTAGTCACGCTCTACCTTGAGCGGTTCTTGAGCATTGAATCGGGTGAACACTTATATAAAGAGTTGGTAACCTACTTAACGAGTTTGAGCGAATAGATAATGTGCAAAGAGAAAGAATATACTATTAAAATTTTTTCAGAACAAAAGTAGATGTGGAGAGTCATGATCACCTTCGTCAGTCAAAGAAGAGGATGGGAGATATTTTTTATGATTTCTCTAACCCCTGGATCTCGACTTGCACACTAGAGAAATATTACACAGATACAATTGTTGGATATCGTTTGAGGAAAGACCTTTGGCCTTACTTCCACTGAATCAATGAGCGGAAATCGGAAATAGTGATAGCATAAACAGGAAATGCATCCGATGGCTAACATAAGCAGGGCGCACGAGTGTCCCGAGTGGAAGGAAATGCGTGCTTGCGTGGGCGCTTCCCAGAAGAGATATGGCAACACGATGTTGCGTATACGTCATACCAGAAGGGGTAGCCTCGTGAAGTTGCGTAGGTGTCCAAAGGTTATATAACCGGTCCCATTCTTGATCTGGACAGAGAGGCTGGCTAGAGTTTCACCGAAAATGTGTCTCCGTCAATTACTGTGTGCGCAATTCTAACCTCTGTTATTCTCCCTCACTCTATTCATTCGCAACAACTCGAACAATAAAGATATTTATATATATATATATATATATATATATATATATATATATATATATATATATATGTGTGTGTGTGTGTGTGTGTGTGTGTGTGTGTGTGTTTGTCGCCTTGTTTGAGCCCAGCAGCTATATACTACACACTAATGGAACAGAATATAATATTAATGAAAATACCATCTATTTGAGATATGTTGTTATTTCAGTTTTATTTTAAGAGAATCACATTTGCCTTTTAGAGCCTTACACTATTTCAATTTTTTTAAAAGATTTTGAATTAGTTACATGTGTTGCTTTTCTTTTACCTAACAGCATAATTTCAACAAACCAAAAATTTTATTCGCACCGTATCAAAAGACATCCATCCATTGGGTTGACAGATAAATTTGGTGATTTCTTCCCAGTGTTATTTGAATTAACATACAAAATATTGTCACCGTACTGTTGTAATGTTCTTTTGTAGTTCTCTTCTTTCTCTACAACTTTTGTTTATCGTTTTCTATTATTGACTGATTTGTTAATCATTTTTATGAATAATAGGAATTTAGAGAAACCTATGACAAAGAGGATTCATACCTTTCCCAAGTGTATTAGCACGTAAGTGAATGTAATGAATTCCAGTCGAATCCATTACATTCACTTCATTCACTTATGTGCTAATACCCTTGGGAAAGGTATGAATCCTCTTTTTCTCCCTCCAGCTATGGGTAAATAGCAGGACAGACCAAATTCTATAGATTTGGATAGCAACTAGTCTAGTGCAGAAATAAATGGCAACCTATTGCGGAAAAGATCTGCCTCGTTAGTCATGTATCGAAAGATGCATGATCAAATAAGCGTGTATCACGCATGGCCCATAACAGACTGACTGATGACGAAGAGAAAAAAAGAACTAGTTACCTCCCATCACCGCTGATCAGACCCCGAACTACCGCCCGTCACAATGACTGGATGTCCCGACGAGAAGACCCGTGCCTTGAAAGAATATTGGGCCTCAAACTCACACCCAACCTGAAGTGGAAATACAATCGATTGCTAAAGAAACATATAAATTGATCGGCTCATTTGCCGCTCCAGCAAATACCTGACTCCTCATGCTATCCTCTAACTTTATAAGAACTAGATAAGTCCAATTCCTTGTTGGAAATAAATAATTTTCCAACCTCTTTCTCACAAGCGATTCTCTCACAGCAATACCGACACTACGATAGAAAGTGCTAGGATGAATTACATGTCTTGGTTTCGCCGGGCCTAACCTTCACGGTTAGGACCCGCCATGGCACTTACATAGTAGTTCTTCTCTCTAAAGGGGCTGAAATACCATGCACTCAACCCAAGGGAAAACAACTCTTGTCTCCCTACAAGTACCCCCTCCCTAGACAGGTTCGTTAACCTGCATAAGAGGTATTACTAAAAATGCAATAAAACAAATCTACACAAAGTCTACTGTAAATTACAAGATTAAAGAAAAATGTTCTTGCAATACGAATGAAAGAGGGAGAAGTTCCTTTCGGAGGGAAAATATCCTCCACTCATGGTACAGGGAAGAAGAGATCTCCTTTCTAAAGGGGCTAAACTCCCATGCGGTCAATCGAAGGGAAACCAACTGCTGCCTCCCTATAGATAGGTAGATAGATAGATAGATAGATAGATAGATAGATAGGAACACAATGAGATAGATATGAATAGAATATTATAGATATGTACATAGATAGATAGATAGATAGATAGATAGATAACGAGAATTAATGAATATAATTATTAGGAATTTGTGTTTTCGGAATTTTTGTTTTTGTTTGTTTCGAATATTATTCGTGCCCCTAATCTAGAAATGTGTACTGAACAGAATTATGCTTTGTTTGCAATAACCCTTGTGCTTTTATTTTATCCCGGAGAGAAAAGGGTGAGAGTGATGTCATTGACTGGTAGAACTTGTTTTCTATTGGCAGATCGCCCAGAAATGAGACTCCTGAAGAAATGAGAAAAACAAAAAGTTTAATAGAGAAAACTGAAATATTTTTATCGAACCAAAACATAAGTATAAATATCAGAGGAACGACAATAGATAAAGTCAGTGTAAAGCTGAACATTAATGTTAAGAAAATGGAAAGAAAAAGGAAAGAAACCTCTACATGAGAGAGATGCGGAAAATAAAAAAGGAAAGAGGAAGAAGAGAAATAAAAAAGAAGACGACAAGTTGAACAAAAGCAAAACTTAAATGAGGCAATATTAGTGCACCAAAAAATGATACACAAGAAATATTCAAAAGAAATCTATCTTTTTAATCGATAGGAAAACCAATGGGAAAACAGACAAGAAGGAATCCGAATAGTAAAAACAATGAATTAGAATATATAACATATAGATCATGTCCCATTAGACAGACATGGGAAGCATATAATTGATTTTATTTATGTTGAACTTACATAAGTAAGGCACAAGGACACGTAGCATGAATACTTCAGAGAAATATAGTGCCGAGACTAAGATTTTATTATTACTTCATCTTCTTTATATCTTCCATTTCTTTCTCTCGTTCTCTCTCTCTCTCTCTCACTCATTCGCACACACACACGCACACAAACACACATATATATATATATATATATATATATACATATATATATATATGTATATATATATATATATATATATATATATATATATATATATATATACATATATATATATATATATATATATATATATATATATATATATATATATATATATATATATATAGAGAGAGAGAGAGAGAGAGAGAGAGAGAGAGATAGATACTATTATATGAAAAAATTTAGAAAAATCATTGACCGGATTCGACGATGATGTGGTGCTATCAGAGAAAGAATTACTTTCACAAGAATATATATATATATATATATTACATTAATATATATATATATATATATATATATATATATGTCAGTATAAAAATTATTCATTGTATTCATTGATATTTGTTCGAAAAAATAACTTCGGTACATCTGCGTGCGTGTATATACGAATAGAGTCTGTGCATACATGAGTGTGCATTCGTGTGTAAGACAGATATACATACACGCACATAGATAGATAGATAGATAGATAGATAGATAGATAGATAGATAGACATACTATTTGTGAAATGTGTATAATGTGGACAGATAGTTATTCGCTCTGGTTAATGGAAAGCCAGCTTATATATATTTTCTCATGTTCATATTTTTTTTTTTTTTTAAGCGTATCACCCCAAGCAAGGCTGGTGGCCACTATCACGCATGGGGTTACAGGAGGGTTGGAAGAAGAGCAGATAGTAGTGCTAAAGGAAGCGATGTGGAGAAAGAGAAGGACGGAGGGTCGATCAAGGCAAGGGGGCTACAGAAGTTTAGAGCGAGAGCAGATAGGAATGAAAGATGAAAGGAAGTGGAGAAGGGAAGTGGATAGATCAAGGCAACTGGAGATGACGATTGACGCTACACTTAAACCGTTGGAGATTGTATTTGTCAGGGAAACAGTAATAGGGAAGGGAGTTCCATAGGCGAGATGTGCGAGACATGAAGCTATTGGAGTCTACATCTAACAGTTTCAACGGTGAAGGGGTGGGAACGGGATGCCAGCCTCGTAGGACGCTTAAATTCACGAGGCTTAGGGACAAGCGAAAGCAACTCCTCGGAGCAATTACCGTGGAAATACTTGTAGAAAAGGCAGAGCGATGCAACATCGCGTCTGTGTGAGAGCGACTAGCTATCTATTTCATTTTGATCATGATTATCTTTCTTGACAACTTATTTACCTACATCTTTCTCCCTCTATCTCTCTCTCACTCTCTCTCTATCAATATATAATATATATATATATATATATATATATATATATATATATATATATATATATATATATATAGATAGATAGATATATATAATTTTGAGAATAGTTATGTTTCTGAGCAATCTGTCTTTTTTTCTATCTATCTATCTATCTATCTATCTATCTATCTATCTATCTATCTGTCTGTATATCTATCTATCTATCTATATATATATCTATCTCAGTCTGTTCATATCTATGTATATACATCAATATTTTCATATCTGTCTATTGCTGTGATATGATATTTAATATTTAAATTGAAAGCTATTATTTTGATTTCTTGTTTACGGTTACACATTCACTCAAAGCTACAACCAGAAATGCAGACTTTCTGATATATATATATGTATATATATATATATATATATATATATATATATATATATATATATATATATATATATATGCTTGTGTGTGTGTGTGTGTGTGTGTGTGTGTGTGTGTGTAAGAAAGCCAAAAAATAGATGGATAAGTGAAAATAACATTTGAGAAATCTGGTGCCAATCTAAGACATAATGGGAGAAAACAAAAGTGTATCAAACGGCAAAAACATAGCAGACAGATCGACGCACCTCAAGACATCAGAAAAACTCAGATACGTGCAAGTAAATAACAGAGAAAAAAAATGATATTTACAAAACATATGTTCATAAACTGAATATAAAAATCCCCGATTGAAGAACTGTTTCAAAACTTTTGTCAGAATTGTTCAAACGTGTTCAGCTACACACTTGCCTTAATAAGTATCTATAGGCATATGTGTGAGTGCCAATTACTTATACACACACACTAATGAGCACACACATACACACACGCACACCCATACGCACACGCACACACACACACACACACACACATATATATACAGAGAGAGAGATAAAGAGAGAGAGTGCGTTTATATAAACACTGATTACACGTATGTAATTTATGAAACATTTTTTTTTTGCTTTAACCCTTCAGGACATAAGTGATCATAACGCTTCATAGAATTATTCAATTATCTCTGGTTTCGCGTGGCTTTTCAAGAAAAAATAATGGAATGCTTTCTAGTATCCTTCTCCAGATTCCTAATTGAAACTTGTTATTCTGCTACACTGGGTTCCGAAATGATTCTGTGCGAAAGCGAATGCAAAAGACTGTGTCCGAATTTGAAATCGGCTCGTCGACTACACTCCCCGCAACTATAATCAACGACCAAATTGGATTAAGATTCATACAGTGTGGCACAACATTGATTTGAAATAAGAAATGATTGTGTTAATAAAGTCTGATAAGTATAGGAGACAAAACTTTTCGTATATTAAATAATTGTTCATTCACTTCTGGATATCGTCAATTTAAAATCGTCAATGGATGGAATGTGGTTTCGGGAAATTACATCAAAAGTTCGATCTTCTTCTTTGAAAGATATAAGAACTTGCTCATTCGTCATCAAAGATCCACCATTTATATAATTCGTTGCCATTTTGTTTTGTGTGTAGTATATATTAAGTTCAACTGAGTTCACATTCTGCATATATCGGTGGACCAACTGTTATCGTTTCAGGTATGATTCTGTATTTTGTGGTCATGAGTCCTCCTTTTCGTTCAACCCTTTATGTGTCTATGTGTTTTAGCGTTCTGGGGTGAAAACGAGTAAAATGCTTACTTGGTATATGCTATGGGGAAACCAGTAAATTTGGGGTCACCACATATCATAGATAAATGTTACGTTATGTATATAAAATTCTATTCAGAAATCCTGTCGTGTATATCATGATGGGCGTAGTTTTCCGCCGACTACAGTTGTACGCATTATCAACAGGTAAGTTTTCGATTTCACTCATTCTCTATTGCTCTCTCTCTCTCTATATATATATCCACTTAATTTGTGTTTTGGACTTTTAGAAAAACAAGTATAACGTGTAAACGACAGTCGTTTGTGCTTCAGTCTGCAAAAAACAGACATTACCTCGAATAGCGGCTTCCATGAAGTAACAAAAAAGAAAACTCCAAGTAAAAACCTCCGACATAGACCTTCCTTACAAAGTCAAAAGAGAGAATCAACATTATCTAAATAATTGTTTTAAAGGGTAGAATCGTTAATGTGCATGTTGCTTTTTAGAATATTTCTAGTGCGTAATCCAAAGAAGAATCGGAAATGTCATTGGTCCTAACCTGGCATCTTCGCTTCAGTCAAATTTCCAACGCCGTAATGTAGCTTTCTTGAGCCTTTTCTATAAATACTTTCATGTTAATTGTTTCGAATCGCATTTTTCTGTGGTAAATAGATTTTTTATAAATTTAAGCGCAGTACTAGATTTGCGGTAAGGTCTCATCATTTTATACTTGAATTGGTTAGATGTAACCATCAGTTCAATGTTATCAATTTTCCTTGCACTTGTTATGAAAATCACTTCTGGCCTCTATCTTTTCAGTTAACTTTGATCTTCAAAATTTTAAATTTAAATGTTAATCGTTATCTTTGTTCCATTTAATTGTTCTTGCTCCCTCATAATATTTTTCTTTTTTGTGTTTTTTCTACTCAGTACATTTTTGCATCTTAGAGGCTTTTTTCCCTTGCTTGGGAGGAAATGATTAAAAAATGCCCGAGGTGGTATCCTTATTCCTCTTGAATAATATAGCAAGGCTTGTAAATTAATTGGACAAATCGTCTTAAATCGTAACTAGCGATATCAACCATAATATATATATATATATATATATATATATATATATATATATATATATATATATATATGTCAGTGCGTGTGTACGTGTGCTTGTGTATTAGTGATGCACTAGCATAGAACCGCGCACATTCCCTGGGTAATATGATGATGGTTTTACAGAAAATACTGCAAGGTTTCCGTGATTGTAGTTCTATGGATATAGCATACAGACGCACAGATGCAATATAAGTGTGTATGAATGTGTGCGTCTTTGTGTAATTACTATCAATATATATATATATATATATATATATATATATATATATATTGTGTAATTACTATCAGAACATATACGAGGGTCATTCAATAAATAAGTTTAATTTTTCGGTATAAGGACTTCTAATACAGATAGAAGCTTACTCTTTTTTATTTATTTATTTTGTTTTATTCTTTGTCACATGTATTTAATTTCTTTTGCAGATTAAAAAAAACTTTGAGAATTTTGGCGATTAACAAAGATGGCCGACCAAGAAGCATGCTCCAGGATTGAACAGCGGTCAGTTATCAAGTTTTTGTTTGCTGAAGAGTGCAAACCAGTTGAAATTCATAGGAGAATGTCAACTCTGTATGGTAAAAACATTTTTCAGCCAAAAAATTTTTACAAGTGGGCTAAATTGTTTAAAGAAGGACGGAGGAGTGTTGGGGATGAAGACAGGCCTGGGAGGCCTACAGAATTGAGGTCTCCTGAGGTGATCGAATCAGTCAATGACCTCATTCTGTCTGACAGAAGGGTGACAGTGGATGACATTGCAAGGAATTTGAGCTTATCTGTTAGGACAATCGCAGGGGTCACCAGTCAGAAGGAGTCATCTTGCATCATGACAACGCAAGGCCTCACACAGCAGCAAAAACGGTGCAGACTATCAATGAGCTCGGCTGGGAACTGCTCCCTCATCCCCCTTACAGCCCACACCTTGCCCCTTCATACTTTCACCTGTTGTTCACGAGAGGCACGAAGTTTAAAAGTGACGATGAAGTCAAAAATGTCGTGAGCGACTGGCTGAAACATCAGTCCAAAGATTTTTACGCTGAGGGAATACGGAAGCTTGTGCACAGATGGGAAAAGTGTGTGACAGTGCTGGAAGACTACGTTGAAAAACAAAGTAAGCTTCTATCTGTATTAGAAGTCCTTATACCGAAAAATTCACCGTATTTATTGAATGGCCCTCGTATATATATATATATATATATATATATATATATATATATATATATATATATATTTATATATATTAAATGGAGAAACCATACACATTATTGGATATAATGTAGTTGTTTTTAATTATATATTATACTTTAATTTCCATATATTTGCTACACGTTTTCCCGGTCCATAGTCTTCATAGTCTAGCCAGCTCTGGGAGTTATCCCCCTTGACTTCCAAACGTGTTTTCCTTTTGATAAAATCAACGTCTACTTTACAATTTAAATTTATAATAATTATTTCCACATTATTTTCTATCTTAAGTGTTAATATGGTCCTAAATTCAAAGCCAAAATTAAACTACAATTCATTTAAATCATTAAAACGATAATAATCCACCCTAACAATAAAATATCTCGCGATAAACAAATATTGAAAACCTCTGTTAACTCCAAAATATCTGCTCCTGAAGATTGCTGATGTCATGAAACTCCGAGTTGTGCAATCTATGTAGTGCATTATGTATATTTTCTAATGTACATACATATATATATATATATATATATATATATATATATATATATATATATATATATATATATACCCGATGCGGTGGGAACGAAAGTAATATATAAAATATATAAATTCTAACGTTCGCAGCATTCATTCAAAAAAGAACTCAATACATGTAGTAGAGCGATAATTATTTATTTATTATAATTTTATTTTATCAGGATCGTTCATAACCATTTCCGACCCTCACCCGTAGATGTGCAGTTAAAATGCACTGAAACCAAGTTGCATCTTTGTTGTGAGTAAAATGGTTTTGTCTATATGATAAAATTATAATATATATATATATATATATATGTATATATATATATATATATATATATATATACATATATATATATATACATATATATATATATATATATATATATATATATATATATATATATATATAGTACACACGCACACATATATATATATATATATATATAGTTAGATAGATAGATAAACATACATTTTTCCTTCTTGTGCAGTAATCTTCAGGTACATGAATATCGGTGCGTTTAATGAAAGTTCACCACACGGTGAGGAAAGAAGAAAAGGCACATTTATTTTTAATAGTATAAATTTTCCCTCTATTATTTTACAGTTAATAATTTTATGAGTACCAGCACTTATTGTGTAATATTTTATATATTTGTATCTATTTGTTTGAATATGACAAACAAGGAAAATATTAAGAATTTTTACAATAATTAACAGCATCCCTTGAACATGCCTAAAAGAATGGCCGAAATACAATACGACCGATTTTCACATTCATTTAACCACATCAAACGGGGGAAAATTAAGAATACTAGAAAATATCAATAAAAATAACATCAAATAATACTTGTCTGACATATTCAACGAAAGATGTTTGAAAGAAAGTTTGCCGCCTAAACACACACACACACACACACACACACACACACACACACACACACACACATATTATATATATATATATATATATATATATATATATATATATATATATATATATACATATATATATATAATGGTCAATTTCTGGGATTGAGGAAAAAGCGTGTGGTGATGTGCATTGATCAAAACGGGAATTATGTGAAAAAATATGTATTGCTTGTGCCATATAATGTAATTAATCGAAAATGTATAAGAAAATATGGAAAGGTTTGTTGCGATGCGTTTCTTTCAGAAAGAAAACCTCTTCAGACAATCAAAAACAATTTTCTTCCATTAAGTAAATACGACATAGAAAAAGAAATTGTAATAAACACTAGATTCAGTTTCCATCAAAATATTAAACGTATAGAGAATCTTAGCATTATAATGAGAATTTTGACGTCGAATGCAAATGAATTTCAAATTTATAACATCTCAAGTGATATCCCGTTGGGTGAGTTGGCGATGTTTCATTTTTAGATCCATCGAACGTCAAAGTTTCAAATTAAATATTATGTATTTTTTAACGTTTAAAATGTACGCGGTGTTTATTATATTTTCTCCCCTCACTGATATGGAATATAGAATATTCTGAGGTAAGAATAGTTTCACCCCAAACCGCAAATTGCCGCAAAGCGAAAACATTAATCTGAAAACTTGTGCCGTTTTCTTACATAACCTCCTCAGGTCGATATGGACGTCTTGAATGTCCTTCAACCCGCTGAGAAATGTCTGAACTATCAAAAGCATACACCTACCTCAGATCAGTGTGTAAGAAAGGACTCCCTGCGAATCAAGCCTGTAGATTTTAGAGAGGTACATTCTCATATGAAACTTGAGTGCCGATGCTATAGAATCATAAAGCATTTTATCAAACAATAGAATGTGCATCAGTTGAGGAATTTCAAAGGTAGCGACAAATAAACTGATGGCCCATGAAACAGAAAATGATGACATAATCAAGATGGTGACCTTCCACATTTTTTCGAATAAAAGCTTAGGAAGAACCCCCCCCCCCCCACACCATCAATATTGAGAAAAGCGATAGCGGTAAATGAACTATTTTCATAGAAATGTATTTGCTTGAAGGGAGATTTTATAAATTTCAGCTGACAGTTGTACTGGAAGTTCTGCCAATGACTGCCGAATGTTTCTATATAAGAAAACGCCTAATATTACCACTATCGTTACCATTTCCTCGGTGCCGGAGCGTACTACCACCGAACCCTGTGACCGCGAGGAGCTTAATTGGTGTTCCTAGGCAGTGCTTTGTGCCACTCGCCATCTTATCAAATTTTTCTTTTTTCTACCTACTTTTATATACGTTAAAAATTAACCTAAGCACAACTGAATATAAAAGAATGAAAAACTTTCCCGGTTTTTTGATGCCATTCTGGTTTCATTTCCTTTTTGTCAAAATCCGGGAATTTGTTTTTGCTCAGGCTAAGTCTCGTAAAAACGCTTATATGGAATTCACTATTGTTTATTCATAATTTTGAATGTAAATTATTCAACTTTTTAAGAAGAAAAATCTGAAGTTGACCGTAACAATTGCCGCAAAACATTTTTGTATGGTTTATAATGATATTTCTCTAATGTTTATTTAGATACATTGTATCTATTTTCAAATTTTCTAGTTAAATTGTTCCCTGTATTGCATAGTATCCATTATTGTACATGATTTTGTGTCAATAAAATTTGTATTTTATTTGAATACTACCTCATGAAAATTGAGATGTAGTATAGTGGTGGACCCTGTATCATAGATTCGGGAAGGCACGTGACTCATGCACCGGCCATGTATTATCCACTTTTGTACTTGTGTGGCTGTTTCCATCAACCAAACAAATTACTTTTCTGAAGACGTTCTTTTGGGAAAAGATTGCGTCACGACACAGTTTGGCGTCCTGTCGTTTATTTGCTCGTGCATATATATATATATATATATACTTTAATGGCTTTGAATCTCGAAATATATGTATACTAAAGTTTATGTATTTATATTAGGAAACTCATTTCAACCATAACGTTTCTATCAGTATTGGAAAGAACAATAACAGCTACTGGACTTGAGAAACATAGTTTCCTGAATGTTTTTTTTAAAGAGAAAGAATTTAGAAATTTCTGTCGACAGTACTGTTGGCTCTTCTTCAAGGAAGTGGCATATGATTACCATTACAATTAAATTATAGGAAATGAAAGATATCTTCTCAGTTCAATTAAGATCACATTAGTGTTAGCAGTGACAAAATGAGAAAGTTAACCCTAATTTGAAAATTGTTTCTCCTTACATGTACAATCAGGTCCAGATTTCTTAGACTTCTTCCACAAGCAAGCATAGAAGAATATGTCAGAATAATTCACGAAGTAGGCCGATATTACTATCTGCGCTAGACTGGCTGTCAAGCAAAGTGAAGTTTATCCTGCTATTTAACCCGTGGTTAGGGACAAGAAGAGATCGATCCATGCCTTTCCCAAGGACATTTGCGCATGTGAATGAATACTGAATTTGAACTCAGTTCTAGGATTTCTCATTCGGAACCGTTATCCGTCACGCCACAAATCTGACAGCACCTGAAATTCCCTAGAAGCCACCCATCTACGTACTGAACAGGCTCAATGCTTCTGTATGATAGAGCCATAAGCGTTAAGCACTGAAAATATTGGAAATTTTTACATTTTTAATTGGCAAAATATAGAAAAGCAATGAAGAGTTCGCACATATCGATAACAGCCTCTGTGTCTAGACCTGGGGTCACCAAACTTTTTCCACAGAGGATCAGATAACTGAGAGTCTGACGATCGGGGGCCTGGTAACCATTTGTTTCAATACAATACATTGAATACACAAAAAATAAAGACAACCAACATACTTATTTACTAAAATGTTATCTAAGAAGGCGACAATAGCAATGAAATAGTTATATTACATCAAATGCGCACATATCCGAATCTCTTTATATGTTTTCATCTTAATAAATTAATTCCACTTTTAGTTAAAGCATCAAACTTAAATTAACATTCTGGTCACATTTCCTCAGATGATCAACTAGTGCATTGAGTGCGCTATTTCTAAACAATCTGTCTTGTGTTCATAGAAACCATCATATAAATTCCTCGAAGTCACTTCCTATATATATATATATATATATATATATATATATATATAAAAGTGAATATAGAAGTCAACACTTGGAGGCAAAAGTCTGTTTCCTGCTAGATGCAATCGTCAGGCCATCTAGCATGAAACAGACTGTCGCCTGCAAGTGTTGACTTATTATGTTCACTTTTATATTTACACACGCTTCATCTCTGATATTGAGCACTTTATCCGATAAATATAGCACATCTTAAGACTATATTTCTTCATATATATATATATATATTTACAACAAATTTTACATGCAATATTTTAAATTCATCCTTCTTGTTTGTATTCGTTTTGTATTCATTATGTTGTCTATTTTATTGAAGTTGTTCTAACAAAATTTATATTAAGCTTAGATGAATTATTTAAAATTATATTTGTCATAAATTTGGTAGGTAATGTTTTATGTCTAGCTTTATTAAAAGTAGTATTTTGCCTTCATTATTCTAGATTAATAAATTTGAGGAGCTTTCCGTTTAGCATTAAATATAATTTTCCTTTCACGGACATTTAAAATGGGAAAATGCATCCGGTGCATTTTTCAACGATTAATGCTTATTTAAGATTACCACATTAGCATGTTCTTAAAAATATGGGAAAAATCAATATTTTAATATTTAATGTCAATATGTGTTAATTCTTTTTTTTAACTGTTACGTAATATCAGTCCTTATATATGGAAGTGAATACTAGACAATCACCTCAAAGATGAAGAAAATACTTGAAGCTACAGAAATGTGGTTCTACAGAAGGATATTGAGAATACAATGGACTGATAATGTGACCAAAGACCAAGTTTTAAAGGAAATAGAATGAAAAACGACATATATATATATATATATATATATATATATATATATATATATATCAGAAAGAGACAGTTGAAAGGGCACAAGATGAGGAAAGATGGCTTGAAAATTTTAATTCGTACATGATTTATTTGAAGGCAAGTGTGAGAGAGGAAAAGAGCGCACAGCCTGTCTAACGAACTTGAGTAAATGGATGGCGGAACAAGTTTTAAGAAAGATAACAAAAAGATAGCATTTATTAAGATCAACAAAATACCACAAACTCTGGAGAGTCAGGATCACCAATAATTGCTTAGACATTTTAATTCGTACATGACTTATTTGAAGGCAAGTGTGAGAGAAGAAAACAAAGCACAGCCTGTCTAACGAGCTTGAGTAACTGGATGGCGGAACAAGGTTTAAGAAAGTGTTGGGGGCTCTCCCTTTTACACAAGATGGACTCGTCTAAAGTATACTTATACTGACAGAGTTGGAGTCAGGGTGAGAGATACGCGGAGATACGTTGAGATAAGGTTGAGATACGTAGAGTCCACAGAGAGAGAGAGAGAGAGAGAGAGAGAGAGAGATATATAATTACGGCTTCACTTACATAGCCTTGTACATATACTTTCTACTAAACCGTAATCCTGGACTACTAATCTTCATTTCAATTTTGTATTCTTACGTTCAATACACTTATTTTACTATTTCAATTACTGGCGTTATTAATGTATTTGTACAGGATTCCATCTTCGGAATCCACAACTTGGCGACGAAGACTTCGGACCCACACGAAAAGAAAAAAGAAATTTCTCTCGTCACCACAACAACTTGGCGACGAGGATTTGCACTTATCGGAGACCCAGGAAAATAAAATTGCCGTTGCCAGCGTCCACAACAATTGGGGGACAAAGATTTACGAGGATTTGCGAGGATTTTGCGTGACCACCATGATTAAAAGGTACTTCCTCAAAATTCGGAAGATCGAGGTTTTCGTAAGTCTCTTATCATGGAGGATTTTAAATGTATTTTGGTAGAACTTGTAAAAAACCAAAATGAACAGCAACTACAAGAACGGCAGCTCGAATTTCAGAAGGAAAATCAAGAAATAATACTCGAATTTCAGAAGGAAAATCAAGAAAGACAAATGCAACTCCAGGAATTAATATTAAACGTAACGGGTAACACACAACAAAAGAATATCGAAAAAGAGGTGACTTTTTCTCAAGACACAATAGAAACATTTAAATACTCTCTAGAAGATGATAAAAATTTCGGGGGCTACTACAGACGTCATGAAGACATTTTCAACATTGATTGCCAAAATTGGACGGAAGTTAAGCTACGTTTATTACTCAGTTAATTGGGAAAAGAAGAGTACACAAAATTTGTGGACTATATTCTACCGAAAAAAACAAACGATTTGACGTTTGACATGCCTTACGGAGCTCTTCAGTCCAAAGACTTCACTTTTTCGCAAAAGGTGGAAATGTCTCAACCACGTAAAAAGCGAAAATGAGGACTACTTCACGTTCGCCGTAATCGTGAAAAAAACATTGCTACTGCTTACTTAGACTACATTTTGATCAAAAGCTATAATGTCGAAGTTGGCAGAATTATCTCCGGGCAATTTTAAGTGTCTTATTTTCGTACAGGGATTAGTCTCAACCAAGGACATTGAAATGCGCAAAAGAATGCTCTCGAAGCGTCAAAACAAGCCTGGATTAACGCTACAAAAATTATCAGAAGACTGCCAAAAATGCTTGAGCATAAAAAAAGACTCTAAGGATATCAAGGAATCGGGAGTAGCACACATACGTAAGTTGAACAAAAAATTACCATGCCCCACGCCGGAAGAAAAACAAAATTTTCATGATAAAGGAAACATTACAAGGTATAAGGCGATTAATGACAGAGATCTAAGCAAACATAAGCCCCCCCCCCCCTCAGTTACAGTTGTGGTGGATTACACTGGAATAAAGACTGTCGATTCAAATACAAGAACTGTTTAGCTTGTGGAAAAATGGGACATAAGGCATCTCAATGCAGACACAAAAACCATACTAGTAGGGTAAGAACTACTAGAATGGACTACGAAGACAAACTAAACACAAGAAAATACATGGAACTCGAGATCTTAAATAAGAAGGTAAAATTACAGTTAGACCCAGGATCGGATCTAACTATAATTAATTTACAAACATGGAGGAAGCTAAATGTACCGACCATGATGCATACACAGAAAATCGCCAAGTCTGTTACAGGGAAGTGTATCAAATTTGAAGGAGAAGTAATTCTAAAAGTAACATCCCATGGAAAAACGAAAATAGTGAAGATATTTGTAATGAAAGACACAGAAAATTTGGTGGGCACAGACTGGATGCAAATATTTGACGTATGAGATTTACCTATTAGCTCATTTTGTAAGAAAATAGAGTGCGATCCGTCAGAAGCTACAAAATTAAAAGAAGAACTACACAGTCAATTCCCCGAAGTATTCTCGAGCGGTTTGGGACGATGTAATATGTTTGCAGCTAAAATTGAACTAAAGGAAAATGTTCAGCCAGTATTCAAGAAAAAGCGAAACATGCCTTTCGCAACCATAGAAAAAATTGACAAGGAGTTAGATAGATCGGTACAACTGGAATCCTTTCACAAATCGAATTCAGTGAATGGGCGGCACCAGTAGTCTACGTAAAAAAAAATCCGGAGAAACATGTGTTTGCGCAGATTTCTCGACTGGGTTAAACAAGGCTATCAAGGATTATCACTACTCATTGCCAAGCCCGGAGGAAATATTTACCAAGCTTAACGGTGGTAAGACATTTTCTAAGATTGATCTAAGTGAAGCTTATCTTCATATTCCAGTAGAAGAAGAAAGTAGAAAGGTTTTATATATCATTACTCACAAAGGACTTTACAAATTTAACAGATTGCCATTTGGGATAAAAGTAGCACCGTCACTCTTCCAACAGACTATGGGCACCATGCTCATGGGACAGAACTTTGCTACTGCTTACTTAGACTATATTTTGATCAAAAGCGATAATGTAGAAGAACACGCAACACATATTAAAGAAGTCTTTAAAAGAATTCAGGATTTTGGTTTTAAAGTGAAGGAGAAAAAATGTGATTTTTTTCTAAAAGAAATCAAGTATCTAGGCCATATAATCAATGAAAGTGGTAGAAAACCAGACCCAGATAGGGCATCTGCAATAAAATATATGCCTGAGCCGAAAAATGTCTCAGAGTTGCAAAGCTTTCTTGGTCTAGCGAAATATTACGGTGAATTCATTGAAAACATGCACAAATTGAGGGCTCCCCTCAATGAATTAGTGAAAAAAGAGAACAAATGGAACTGGACGGAAGATTGTCAGAAAGCCTTTAAGGAGATCATAAAGAAATTAACGTCTTCATCTAGCACTGACGCATTTTGATCCCAAACTGGAAATTATCATTCCTAGTTACGCAAGCTCACACGGAGTGGGAGCTTGTATATTACAGAAGATGCAGGATGGCACAAGGAAACCTATAGCTCACGCACCTAGATCGTTGTTACCAGCAGAGAGGAATTATTCGCAAATTGATAAGGAAGCGTTAGGCATAATATTCGCCATAACTCGCTTCCACAGATACATATATGGAAGAGAGTTTACTCTTCAAACTGACCATATAGCTCTTCTCACTATATTCGGATCGACAAAAGGACTACCAATTTACCCAGCCAATAGACTTCTGAGATGGGGAATTATAATATTGAATTATAATTTCAGACTAGAGTTCCTACCGTCAGAGAAAATTGGTCATGCGGATGGATTATCTAGATTGGTACCTGCGAAATGCGAACCTCTGGAAGACTCTGTAATAGCGGCTTTGCGAGCCGAAGACGAATTAGTAAAGTGCTAAACAATACAATAAGGGAATTACCAGTGACCTTGATAGAAATCAAAAGAGAAGCTGAAATGGATGAATTCATACAAAGTACAAAGAGAAAAATAGAAGAAAAACAAAGAAAACTAGCGGACAGTTTTTCAATTTGTGATCACGTATTACTTTATAATGAGAGAGTGGTCATAACCAAATCTTTACAAAGACGAATTCTGAAGGACTTTCACCTAGGACACCCAGGGAAAAATCGGATGAAAGCGTTAATGAGAAGTTTCGTGTACTGCCCTAATATGGATGACGACATTACTCAAATGGTATAAAAATGTAGAGGCTGTGCTGCGGCAGCAAAGGCACCACCTATTATACAAAATTCATGGCCTAAGGTGGACAGACCTTGGTCTAGAATCCATGTGGATTATGCAGGATCCATAGATGGATATTACTACTTGATAACGGTAGATAGTTTTAGTAAGAGACAAGAAGTTTTCAGATACAAAACCCTACGACGGAAAACACTATTAATTGTCTACACGATTTATTCGCAAGGTTCGGCGTGGTAGATTGCCTTGTAACGGATAATTGTACCCAATTCACTTCGAGCGGCTTTCAAGAATTCTGTGCGACTTATCAAGTCAAACATATTAAAATAGCACCATACCATCCACGATCTAACGGGCAAGCCGAAATGTTTGTGGACACGCTTAAGAGAGCCTTGAAAAAAGCAGAGGACGTACCAACAGAAAGAGCCATACAACAGTTCTTACAAGTCTACAGAATCACCCCGAACAGAAACACACCATGTGGCCTTTCGCCAGCTGAAGTGATGTTTGCTCGCAAAATGCGGTCTGTTTTTGATAAACTATTACCCAGCAAAAATAAAAACCGGCATACACCGATAGTGCCTATAAGATCCTTCAAACCAGGCGAACGGGTCTATTTCAGAATGTTCAAGAATAACATGGCATACTGGGAACCAGGTACGATAATATGCAGACTGGGGAATGTTCTGTACACGATTCAAAGCGGAAGATTCACTCACATGAAACATATCAATCAGATACAAAAAAGACGGATAGAGGAGCCAAGCTCGTCACCTTCGGAAAATGAAAACTCAATGGAGGCGATTTTTGAAGCATTTGAAATTCAAAGACCGCAAGTAACCACGGAGATTAGAAGTACAAGCAGGAAAAGAAAATTCACAGAACCGCTAATAATAGACCATAAGCGGAAAAAATATTAACTCCCCCCCAAGAAAGGAGCTAGAGACGGGGGTGTTGTCGGGCTATCCCCTTTTACACAAGATGGACTCGTCTAAAGTATACTTATACTGACAGAGTTGGAGTCAGGGTGAGAGATACGTGGAGATAAGGTTGAGATACGTATAGTCCACAGAGAGAGAGAGAAAGATAATTACGGCTTCACTTACATAGCTTTGTACATATACTTACTACTAACCCATATTCTTGGACTACTAATCTTCATTTCAATTTTGTATTCTTACGTTCAATACACTTATTTTCCTATTTCAATTACAGGCGTTATTTATTTATTTGCAGGATTCCATCCCCGGAATCCACAACAGAAAGATAACAAAAAGACAGCATATATTAAGATCAACAAAAGGCCTCAAATTCTGATGAGCCATGCTCAACAACGACCTGGAGATACATAGCACATGGAAGATATTATATTTTAATGATTAGCAACGAATTATCTACACACTAATATACGCTTCATGCTAAATCTAAAAATATTCCGACTTAAAATGTCTATTCGCTGTTCTTGTATAAATGGAACAGTTTCAGGACTAATCCAAATGTTTCTGTTCCAGCATTGTTCTAATTAAACATAATTTACAGTATTACTTTTAGTCATAATAGTTTTCGACAGGGATAACAAAAAAACAAACCATTTCAGCTATTGAGTTTTAAGGAGTGTATTTTGTTATAACTATACCTTCATTATCTTCTACGGCACCTGGAACTGGTAAACACGCTTTTGCTGCCTTACCTGAAGGTAATCACCTTGACATTTCACGAACGCGTGTTATCCGATTTTCTTCATGCTCACATTTCATGGTCAAGAAATCTTTTCAGATAACCGAATAAAGAAACAAAGGAAGTAAATTGCTGAATATTATGACATACACTCTCTCCAGGATTTCTCTCATGCTTTTTCTTTATTTGTTATTGTTTTCCATCACTTTGAAACTCACACACAATATATATATATATATATATATATATATATATATATATATATATATATATTGTGTGTGCGTGTGTGTATGTATATATATATATATATATATATATATATATGTATGTATATGGAGAGAGAGAGAGAGAGAGAGAGAGAGAGAGAATACGTATATTCTATCGAAGAATCGCTTACGAAGTTTAGCTTTGCAAATATAAGATTACGGAAGCTGAGAGAACGCTTGTAGTGATACCGAAAATATTAGAAGCAGATGAAGGGGAAACCGAGATTGAACCTTTAGTTCGTGCCCTGAGGCTGATAGCAAAGTGTAAAGGAAAAGATACTTTTTTTACCATTCATGCAGCAAGTAGAAAAGTTTGAATCAGAAAAAAAAAATGATTGCCAAAGTGAATTAGGTAAAAGAGAGACGCAGCAATAATCAGACAGATTGCAAAGGAAAACGGATAAATTTGTAAATAAAAGAAACATTAAGGAGAAGCAAAACAGTCAAGAAATATATAATAATAATAATAATAATAATAATAATAATAATAATAATAATAATAAACTCATCAGTGGCTGTGGAGCACCGGGTTGAAAGCTGAGACAGAAGGGACAATTATTGCAACTCAGAAACAAAGCCACCTAATCGAAGATGGAACTAAACCGAAATGCAGGACATGCGGAAAATATGATGAAAATGCCGACCAGATTATCTTAGGATACCCGGAACTACTAAAAATGAATATATTCACTCACATAACAAGATAGATAAATATGTGCACTGGAATATCTGCAAGAAGCATAAAATCGAAACCACTGTGATACAGTTACCCAAAATAGCGATGTAACTATTCTCTGGGACATGCCAATTGAAACTGACAGTAAAAAAAAAGACAAAGAACAGACCTGATATTATCATAAAAGACAAGAAATTCAGGAAGTGTATGCTTATCGATATAGCAGTAGCATCTGAGAGCAACACCTCCATGTAAATTATCGAGGCATTTAGTAATTTCTGTCGACAGTAGTGTTGGCTGTTCTATCAAGGAAGTGGCATACGATTACCATTACAGATGAACAGGGTGATGAGAATGAAGACTGAAATTTTACCAATAGGAATCGGAGGAGTGGACCTCGTGAGAAAAGGAAAGAACAAGTTTACTGTGTCCCAGGTAACATCAACATACAAGTTGCCCAGAATAATGGCCCTTCTAGGAATATCCGATATACGAAGAAAATTAC
>OZ038480.1:95269323-95381823 GCA_964036315.1 Acanthosepion esculentum | reverse complement strand
TTACATATATTTACAAATGTTCATTTAATGAGATTAAGCTTTGCAAGAATTGCGAACGAAACTAAAAGACAAAAAAAATGAGTCGATACTTATTTTATTACTTGAAAGAATGGAAGATGCAGCTTAAGTTTCGGTAATTTAATTACGCAACTAATGGTTATTCCTTACAATAAAGTTATCGTATCTCTCAATAAATTTCAAAGACATTTTTATAATTATCGTTTTGACCGGAGAAATATACATCCTCACGCCATCTCAACCCCACACTTCATATATATATATATATATATATATATATATATATATATATATATATATATATATACACGGACACACACACACATACATATATATATATATATATATATATATATATATATATATATGTGTGTGTATATATATATTATTTATTTATTATAATTTTATCATATACACAAAACCATTTTACTCACTACAAAGATGCAACTTGGTTTCAGTGCATTTCAACTGCACATCTACGGGTGCTGTCTACATATGAATCGCTGACCCTATTGGAGACATTTTATCCTCATAATTATTATATTTAGTTAAACGGTTCTGAAGAAATTTGGAAGAAGTGAAATGACCTCCAAAATTATCCACGTAATATGTTTCAGCCGACTCTTATAAATCAATTCATATACTTGATTTCAAGAAGTTAATAAACATTGTTAATAGTTACTGTGGTTTCCTGCAGCTTCAATTATTGCATCATTGGGTCTTGGATGAGACGTGTACATATCCTTCACTCTCTTCACAAGTACTAGATACCATTCCCTCCAGTTGGGATCCCACTACACAAGATCACGTGGATTCATTCGATGAATTCTACGCATTCGATATGACAAAATCTCATCCAGGATTTAAGTCAGGGCTCAAATCTGCAGAGTCTTTCAAAACTGTGTCACGTAAATCAGTTAGTCTCTGCTGGTATCAAATGTTCCTTCAGCATCAGTTTGTATTTGACACTATTCGAACCTATTTTAACTATTTTCTTGGATCATTCATTATTACGCAACCCTAGACATTAGACGTTTTCTTCTCCCAAGACTTTTGATTTTGTCACATGTATTAAATATTGCAAGTATCTACACCTCACAGGAATATACCAATTTGACCAACTTAATGGTGCCTTCAGATTCTTTTATGTTTAAAATTGGTTTCTTCGTTGAAACGGAACTCTTCAGTCCATGTTCTTGGAGGATGTGCTTAGTTTTATCTATTCACACCAAATTGAATATTTCGCATTCATCAATCACTTATCGATTAGTCTTATTTCACATCAAGATCAATCCCCATTATGCAGTTTTCGAAGACGATCAGAGTTTGTTTGAATCAAAGCATTGCGGTGCATTGAGACTTCGAGAGCATTTCTTGAATACCGAATGTTTCTTAGCGATTGCTCACTGGTTCATATTCTTGACAATCTTCATTAACTTCATCCTCGTTAGTTCGGAAATTTTAGCTATGATTTCAAGGAAAGAATGCAAGAATTCGACGTCGGTAGCATATACATATATATATATATATATATATTACATGAATCATTCATACAAAAAGCAGATAGTGAAGTTAATGATATAAAAGGCAAGGATCACTCTCGCAAACAATTTTTAATAAAATATATTAACCTCGAACCCGTTGATGAATGTTATGATCCCTGTTTGTAAATTCTAGTTTTATAAGTTTTTTTTTATATCTTTAACTTCACTATCTGCTTTTTGTTTGAATGATTCATTCATGTAATGTAAGTTGAACTGCACCACATATTTGATATATATATATATATATATATATATATATGTGTGTGTGTGTGTGTGTGTGTGTGTGTGTGTGTGTGTGTGTGTGTGTGTGTGTGTGTGTGTATGTATGTATATATGATTGCGTTGTTGCCTGAAACACTGAGGATTAATATGTATATTTATTAATATACAGTTTATACATCTATTATATTGCATCGGGTAATATTTTATTAACACCAGCACTCAATGTGTGATATTATACAGTATATATATATATATATATATATATATATATATATATATATATATATATATATATGGGGGGGAGGAAAACCGTTTGGGGACATTGTGGCACATTAATTAACCATTTGTCTTGTAGCAGAACTTCTGAAATGTCTGCGTCATTCTATGTAATGCGGATATCAAAGAGATGGTTTTTGTTGTAACGTTTTTGTTGTAACGTTTTTGTTGTAACTTTAGGAATGAGACAAGTGAGGCAATTTTCGAACTCGGATGTAAATATTTGTTTGTCTTTTCTTTTATTTTCCTGGTGAGGCAGATAATACGATTTTAGTGTCCCATTTAAATACCTGGGAACACTCTCAATGTGCCGCGTCCATTCAGGACGTGGGCGATCATGGTTCACCTCAATTTCCTACAATCAATAGCACTGTAATGTTTTCCTATTTGCTATATCTCCTAAACCCCGTTCTGTCAACCATCTCCACAAGCTCGTTAAGTAGCTTATGCGTTGTTTTTCGTTTGCACCTCTTCAATATGTCCTGTGAGTGTCAGTTTTTCCTCATTATGTTCTCTCGGCATTTCAAATGACTCTTTCTGTTCCCTTGTATAAGTTTCTTTTTTGCTTACATTTTCTCTAAAACTTCGTCATCGCCCACATGTTTAGTCCATAGTATTCTCATTAACGTTCTGTAGAACCACAAATCTCTTCTTCGTCTGTGATTAGATTCACTGCTATATAGCAAAACTGACATTACGTAACAGTTCAGTACTCATTACTTGATTCTGACTACGTTTTCGTGTCCTTTAATACGTTGCTTTTCATTTGGTAGACATTTTCCCTATCCCCATGATACTTGGATATTGATATTACATTTTCCATCCGCTGTTAAAATACTTCCTAAATATTTATTCTTTTGTACTTGCTCGAGTTTTGTCTCTCCAATTTGCAATACACATGTTGGGCTGTTGCTTTTGCTGACAACCATCCATACATTCTATTTTCTTACAATTAAAGTTTATTCCTTTCCTCTGGCTTTCTTTTACTAACTTCTATAGGAGACCCTGTCTGTGACTGTAGTCAACACTGTGTCATCTGCATATCTAATAATGTGTCATCTGCATATCCAATAATGAATACTGCTTTTCTTAGGATTGAAACACTGGTTCCTGTACAACTTACCGAAGTTAAGCAACGTTGAGCACGGTTGATACCTAGAATGGTGACCGCTTGGGAATATCAGATACTGTAAGCTTGGATGTGCTAGTGGCGTTACTGATAATAACTCAGAATTGAGAGCCGAGTTACAGTTACCTTTGGACTCGTTAGATTCACTTACGCGTAAATACTCTTGGGATAGGTATGAATCCACTACTTTACACCCAGATATAGGTTAATCAGTAAGACATTTATTACTAAATCATTATTATCTCTAACAAAATTCTTAAAATATATTTTGCAATTAATATATATATATATATATATTTGTATTAAAAAACCCCATAGAATCGATAAGTAATATAAAACGAATCAATCGAATTGAATGTTCATTGAGGCTGTTATTTATTGCATTTGATTTCTATTCATGTGCTGGCGGTTTGCTCCCATCATATGTTTTGAATTATTCTAATATCCTTCCTAAATAAGTCAAGCTTTTTACATTATTCGGACTGCTGTCCTCGTCTTTGTCGCCATATTTATTACAACGTTGTACTCTCCGGCCTTCTTCATGTGGTCGGAATATCGAGCGAACCCTTTATTTCGCTCACTGGGGTGAACTGTTCTAGTTCCACGTGCCATGTTTAATGGATGTCAGTTGTCAGTTATCACCTGTTAATTTCCCTCTCCAAGTTCTCCGCTGCCGTTAAATAGTGTACATAATACCTCATCTCAGAAATATAGACAGATACTGATAAATCAAGCTTACCTCGCAGTTGATATAGTTTCATATATTTGTACCTCAGCAATTTGTGTACCTCAGCAATTTGTACCTCGTCGTCATTGTGCTTCGCGTGCTTGCTATTTCTCTCTCTCTCTCTCTCTCTCTGACTTTCGATCTCTCGCTGTCACCCTCTTGGCCTTAATACTTCGTGTCGCTTGATGTTTGAGATGATGATTATTGTAAAGCAGGGGTCACCAAACTTTTTTCACAGAGTGTCAGATAACTAAGAGAATGACGAGCGAGGGTCGAATTTATTCATGAATTTATTTTTCTTGGGTAAGAATTTAGAATTATCTAATGTACACTTGTGTTAATTTTGTGTGCGAATGTGTGGGCTCAAGTACGAAGACAGTTGTTTTTTTTTAATTAGTCATTATTCATGTATGTGTTCACTTGTTATTCCATTGGTTTTATACCGAGTTCAGGCAAAATATATGACAGAATTCGCAGAGGTCTGTCCTTTTTTATATGCCTCACACTTCAAAATCCGTTCAAACACGGCGATGCAATTTACAAAGTGATCAACGAACCATGATCCGAAGCGCTTTTCTTAGAAACTTCATTGCAGGTACTTACACAAAAAACACTCAGATATCAAAAGTCGATGAATTTTTCTAAAACATATATTACTGCCAGATTCAAAAACCAGATTGGCCAAATTTTGGAATTTTTACATATATTTTTTCTACATAGTAAGTTTAAATACAATCTATTGATAAGTTCGTATAAATAATGATATTTTAGCTCATTTGTGGCAAAGTGAGGCGGCGTTCCGGATGAACTGACATTGCGAGCCGTATCAGGCCGTAATTTGGTGACCCCTGTTGTAAAGTCAAGTATTGATGTTGGAACTGGTGAAGGCAAAGTTAAAAATAGGATGAATATTGATACTGAAGCCACTGGCTAAGCGTGCGTGCTGATCCTTACAGGAGAACTTTTCATGCGCACTTTCCACCATATCGTTACCGTCCAGATCTTTTCATTTCACGTCAAAAGAAAATTTAGTTCTTTACTTCAAATATGATATTCGATTGATTCTTTCTTTCTTTCTTTAGAGATTTATTTATTTATTTTTCTTCTTTGTGACATTTTCGTTAATAATTTTTGCTAAAATATTATTCTTTTGCGTTTTATTTAAAACATGCCTGTCTTCAGTTTCTTGCATACATGTTTCATTTGTTCTTTCTTTCTTTCTTTTTATTTATTTTCTTTCTTTCTTCATTTCTTTCTTTCTTTCGTCACTCTTTCTTTCTTTCTTTCTTTCTTTCGCGCAGCCATAACCAATGAATTATCAACTTCTCGAGACGCTCACTCTAATGAAACTTTCATTTTTTTTTTTCATTTTTTGACATTCATTTATTAATTCACTCATTTTCCTTTGTAGGTCATTCTTTGTCCTCTCACTTTCTCTCTTTCCCCCCTTCTCTCTCTCTCCTCTCTCGCTCTCCCTATCTCTCTCAAATTGTAATAATGACTGAATGAATTATTATGTCCGGTTATGGATAAATATCCAACCTGAGAAAAAATATTAACTTATAGTCATGAACGCGGTGGATAGAATTACCCGACGAGTGGCTTCAACTTTGCCTATAACACGCAGTTTGTTTGAGACATATCTTTGAAAAAAATATCCGTCATATATGGCGAATATACGGAATCCGCGGTATGAGAAAAATAACCCCCTTTGATTACATAACGGAGTCAGTTCGAAATTCCCTGAAGGTTACCCTGATCAATACGCACCTGGTGAAGACCGGGAGATGATACAACGATCGAAACGTTGTGACAAGAAAAACAAATATATATGAGCCGTATTTTTACATACCTCTGCGGATTGTTTGGAAACGATTTTTTTTAATTCCCTTTTAAAGAGAAATCGATCAACACAGCTGTTCAGGAGAACAATGGAATTAGTAAGCTAAATGCAACCCAAAGATTTGGACAGATTATATCGGAAAGCGGTTAGTTTAAAAGGTTCAATGGATTCAAAATGAAAAAAAATAGAAAAGCGGTACTTTTATTTTATTTTGATAAAAATAATGAATGAATATGAAATGCAGTCGATACTTCATGTATAATCTGGCAAAAACTGAAACAAAAGCGAGGCTTTTAAATTATTTATCGTTTTTCTTATACTTTCTGGGTTATTTAAAGATGAATCATTCCCTTTCACTTTTTGGATTGTAAATATATTTCGTTCTATTTCTTTTTTTGGTGAGTAAACATTCCATTAATAATTTTGGGGGGTTAACAAAGAATTTTCCAGGTACAATTCTGACTATTTAAACCATGGCTGGGGAGAGAAGTGATCGATTCTTGCTTTCCTCAAAGTTATTTGCTCGTAAGTCAATGTAATGAACTCTAATGTAATTCGAACGGATCCGTTAAACTAAACCGCACATCCGCGGAAAAGAGGCAGGGAGTCTGAAGCTTTTGGCTTCCAATAAAGAAGATATTAATCAGGGCATTTCTTTAGCATTCACTGTATATTTATTTATTTATTTATTTATTTAAGCATTTTACCCCAAGCAAGGCGGGAGTGTCGCTAGCACGCATGGGGTTACGGAGAGTCAAATTGTGAGAAAAGAAGGAGGGATTGAGGAAAGGATAAAAGATGAACGGGGGTCAAGGCAGCAGTAGATGGAGATTGACTTTGCATTAAAATCTTTGAAGAGTGTAGTTATCAGGGAAGCAAGTAATAAGAAGGGAGTTCCACTTGCGGGAAGTGCGAGAAAAGAAACTATTGGTGTAGAAGTGGCGGTTACATTTAACTATTTCAACAGTAAAAGGGTGAAACCTAGATGCCAGTTTAGTATCACGTTTAAATTCATGTAGTCGGGAACTCAGGAAAAAAAATCATCAGAGCACTTGCCTTGAAAATATTTGTAGAAAAGACAGAGGGAAGCCACATCACGCCTGTGAGAAAGTGACAGAAGCCGAGATGCCAAGTCAGGATACTTTTTTTGGATTTTGTCGAGAACCTCGAGATGAACATCTGGGGCACCAGACCATATATGGTAACAGTATTCAATGCACGGCGAATGGTAGATCTGTAGATGTGTAAGATGGACTCTGATGAGGGAAAAAAAACAACTTCTGGTACGACAAAGTGAACCAATTGTCCTTGATTCAGTGTAATTGTTTAACATCACGCCAGTCGAAAACGACAAACGAAGAAGGCGCAGTGAGAGGAATATGGGCGCAAAAGAACCGCCAACGTGTTTCTGTCAAAACCAGGGTACCAGAATGAGCATCACATATAGGATCATGACATCGCTAATTCGTGTCAAAATGATTAGCAATGTCTAGCTTAGGGGAGACAGGGTGCCATTCTATTCAAGCTGCTGGTACTATTCGCTTGTGTCGCCGACTTCTTGAAACTATGGACTAAATTGATCAAAAAGCCATCCTACTGACTAGTTGAAACGTTGGTCGTTTTGTTTAGCGGCATATCAACCTCTATGGGTTATTAAATGCTCAAATCTAAATATTTTGTACTAAGTGTTATTTACTTATTTAATTATTGGGATAATAATAAGACTTACTAATTAACCCATAACTGGGGAGAGAAGTAGATGCCTATCGTTACGAAGGCTTTTTGCGCGTAAGTGAATATAACGATACGAACAGTAACTGCAACCCGGCTCTTCTATTAAAAATTTCGAACCATTATCCATTACACCACCCGCACATCCTTGCTTACAGCTCGTAGTATTCTGTGGTCAGTCATCTAGGTACTGACCAGGCTCGACGTTGCTTAACTTTGGTGATTGTAGGGAACTAGTGTTTCCATTTGATGTGGCGGTAAACTCCGACCGGTTAGTTGTCGTTCCATAATGTTGTGTGAAGCGTTAACGTGGTAGCGGTTGGGTTCACTAGTTCTCCTAAGCAAATCGTTGACCGGTGGCCAAAACACTGCGTTGCCTCTTGACCATTTGCGCATATCCTTGGATTCCATGGACTCGAACAACAATAGGTTATTCAAACAGGAGAATATACGGTCGTCGGAGGCAAGTTGCCTAGTATTAATCAGCGGACTAATCTAAAGACCCGTGATGAATGGTATGATCTAGTCAAGCGCCATATAATAGGCCTACAAATAATAGAGAGAGCTGCGCATGGCTATCACGTCCGCTCGGCTACCTATGGTATCGATGCCACGTCGAGCTTATGCATTGGGCTACAGATGATCTTAAACAATAATAAAGACCTGCCCGATTGTGTCATATCACTGTACACTACTTCGCTTCCCATCTCCATTTAATAGCACCAAGCATGGTAGCATGCATATTACATTAATATAACAGCTTGAATATTTTTTTATTATCTCAAGTTGCGTTATTAATGTTGTTCTATAAAATACTTAACTGAATATACCATCCAGCTTCATATATCAATCACTTTAAATGCGTATTTTTTAAATCGCTACTAAATACAGTTCACTACGACAGACATTTAAAAATTTATACACCGCATATTCAGTAAGCTTGTCCCTGGCGATAACTACATCCGGCGGCAAGGCGGCTGATAAGGAGATTGGTTGTTTTGAGGAACGTGGAATCAACGCTAAATTGCTTAGCAATGCATATTATCAGTAGTTGAAACCATAAAATTGTGTTCAAAATATTTAGATTTTGTCATTAAATAACCCACATAGGCTGATATGCAGCTAAACAAAATCAACCGACCAAACGAACCAACATGGAATAACTCTTTCATGGCATTGATCTATATAATATACTACAGTTTCTTAATCTGTATTCCAAAATATAACTTTAACAAAACTATATCTTAAAACACACATATCGCCGCCTCTATTAATGATATCTACACAAATATTTATATGCAGAAAAGCTGTTTATCATCTACTATGTATTCAATTGTGAATGCTGAATAATATATATATCACATTTTTATTACTTCAAAGCTCCTAAGAAAAAGTGAATTCCGACATTAAATGACCCATAAGCACTTGATATACCGTTCAAAAACAAATCAAATCTATTCAGGTAAACTTGTTCCTCAAAATGTTTCAATGTGCTTTCCTTGATAGTGTATTTCATACATGTCGTTTTATAGCCAAACTAGAAAATACGGAAATATATATTGAATAACGCCAGAGAAACATGCAGACACACAACGCACCTTGAAGACAATACCATTACTCTCTTCTGCTTCTTGTATTCTTTAAGGACGTAGATGATCGTGGCTCTCTACAGTTTCCTGTAGATTTTATCTTTCAGCAAGTTTTGTCTTTTTATTTTCCCTTCCGTTGCCTGTTCTGTTATCCATTTACTCAAAATCATTCGCCAAGTTATTGCTATTTCTCTCGGTCACTTTTGCCATCAACATGTCCTGCATGTGTCGAATTCGTCGACCTGTCTTTCCTCATTCGTTGATATGTGTCTTCACTTATTCTAAGAATAATCGTCCTGCTTGTTTCAATTATACTTAAAACGTCTTCGTTATTCATATCCATAATCTTCACAACGTTATTCTCTAGATCATTGTTGCCACAAGTCTCAACTGTGGAAAGTGTTCAGCATTCACTGACATATAGGAGTACCGATCTTACGTAAGAGTTCAGTTCTCTTTTCTTTGTGTCCAATGAAATTTTCTTGTGACTTAATACTTTCCTTGGCTTTTGGAATTTTATCTATTCGAATTTAACTTCGGATTTCGGTGTCACATTATGCATTCTTTTGTTAAAACACTTCCGAGATATTTACATTTTTGTACTTGATTGATTTCGACGCATCAAAACCGTATCTTGAATCCTGGATTTTTCAAATAGTCACGAAAAAAAACAACTAAATATTGCATCATCCGGATGATGTTTCATTTTACTTTAAATTAAACGTACGTGTTATAAAATCTGAATACATTAAAGGATCTCATAAGAAAATCAATATATGAGTTTATACAAAAATGGAATAAATATAAAATGTACTCAGAACCGATATCAGTACATTATATACGAGGGTCATTCAATAAATAAGTTGAATTTTTCGGTACAAGGACTTAATAAAGTATATGGATTTAATTTCTTTTGCAGATTAAAAAAAAATTTGAGAGTTTTGGCGATTAACAAAGATGGCTGACCAAGAAGCATGCTCCAGGATTGAACAGCGGTCAGTTATCAAGTTTTTGGTTGCTGAAGAGTGCAAACCAGTTGGAATTCATAGGAGAATGTCACCTGTGTATGGTGCCACATGTTTCAGCCAAAAATGTCTACAAGTGGGCTAAATTGTTTAAAGAAGGACGGAGCAGTGTTGAGGATGAAGACAGGCCTGGGAGGCCTACAGTAGTGAGGTCTCCTGAGGTGATCGAATCAGTCAATGACCTCATTCAGTCTGACAGAAGGGTGACAGTGGATGACATTGCAAGGACTTTGAGCTTATCTGTTGGGACAATCGCAGGGGGTCATCAGTCAGAAGGAGTCATCTTGCATGATGAAAACGCAAGGTCTCACACAGCAGCCCAAACGGTGCAGACCATCAACGAGCTGGGCTGGGAACTGATCCCTCATCCTCCTTACAGCTCAGACCTTGCCCCTTCAGACTTTCACCTGTTTGGTCCTTTGAAAGCGTTCACGAGAGACACGAAGTTTAAAAGTGACGATGAAGTCAAAAGTGTTGTGAGCGACTGGCTGAGACATCAAAGATTTTTACGCTGAGGGAATACGGAAGCTTGTGCACAGATGGGAAAAGTGTGTGACAGTGCTCGGAGACTACGTTGAAAAAAAAGTAAGCTTGTATCTGTATTAGAAGTCCTTATACCGAAAGATTCACCTTATTGATTGAATGACCCTCGTATATATATATATATATATATATATATATATATATATATATATATATATAAAATAGAGAAACCATACACATTATTGGATATAATGTAGTTGTTTTTAATTATATATTATACTTTAATTTCCATATCTTTGCTACACGTTTTTCCGGTCGATAGTCTTCATAGTCTAACCAGCTTTTGGAGTTATCCCCCTTGACTTCCAAACGTGTTTTCCTTTTGATAAAATCAACGTCTACTTTACAATTTAAATTTATAATAATTATTTCCACCTTATTTTCTATCTTAAGTGTTAATATGGTCCTAAATACAAAGCCAAAATTAAACTACAATTCTTTTAAATAATGAAAACCATAATAATCTTGCAGGAATACAATCATTTAAATCTTCGTATGAGATGTTCTAAGATAAGTGCTTTCTGTAACTATTTTGGAGTAGCTTTGTACAAAAAAAATGAATGAAAGCAATTTTCTTTACTATAAAATGTGTCCAGGATAATCACCAGTGCTGCAAAATTTAACTATGTTAGGCCTACTAGTATTGCTCAGAAGAGCTCGTCTCGCTAGAACAATAACGACTGAGTAGTGAGTTCAATACTCACTGGGTGCCTCTTACTTACGACCTTCTGCCATATCCAAGCTACGCTTGGAAAATCACTAGTATTGCTCAGAAGATGCGGTCGCATTATACACGAGTTATATTGGAAAAAAAATCAGGTTTTTCGCATGAAGAAATGAGGGGTCGTTATTTTCATGAAGTAGGTTTCTTTTTATTTAATTGTTTTTAAGCATTTTACCCAAAGCAAGGGGTATTTTCATTAAACACCTGTGAAGGAAGCCTAAAAAAACAGGAGTTTAAATTTTAATAATAAGCATTACATGTCATGGAGAAGGAGCATCAGAATTTTATAGATGCTTAGGTGGGGCATACCTAAAGCAAGTTTGCAAACTACTGACATAAACAATCAAATATCTTCCCGTAGAGGATAGGGTCACAGACTCACCCCGCTATATGTTGTTCGTGTGTTTTCCATAGCGTATAGGTATTTACGGGGTGGTAGCACCACGTCAAATCAGTTTTGAATAAAGAGCTATTCTTCTCCTACACTAGTTGAAAGACAAAGCTATAGGGCCCCGCCTGCCCTATTTAAGCCATAAAAGCGGCGAGAACAGATTGTTGAACTCCTTTCAAAAGGGTGTTTATGCAAATACGAACGCAAGGGCGTCGCCTGGTATCTAGCCTTGTCACGCCAACATCACTTCCCGCACCGACAAGCGTTAAGCTATGTGCACATTCAGATATGAATAGAAATTTGTATATAATAGGATGTACACAATAAAGTTCTAAAAAAAACAAAGAAAAAACAATACGATTTATAAAGGATATTTACTTTAATAATTGAGAGTGAAATTGTGTTTGTAGCTAAATGAGTTGACTTACTTCAGTGTTAAAAAGGTTTACATTGTTATCCAAATCAGATATTATTTTCTGCAAAAAAAAAAAAGAAAACAAAAAATAAATATATACTTTCATTATCGGTTTGTCTCTTTCGATAAACGCCAAGCAAGCATCTTACAAAAAATATGTTTTATGGAAACTGTGAATGGCGTCAAAAGGTATGCCTTACAAATAACACTAATGTAAAATTGTTTACCTTATAGCTTCTTTTCCTGGCTATTCAGTCCTCCATAAGCTCTTGTATCCCTTCGCTTACGTCACGTCTGATTATCAGCATACCAACCCAGATTTCTACAATGAAAGCAACTATCAATTAGCACTGAGTCACCTTGATGCAGAATAATGTCTAACAAAGCTAGCCTCACATAGCATTACTACTTAGTAGAGAGTTGGATATTCACGTCCGTATCTGTGGCCATGTTCCCAAATTAAGATATTTTTTAAAGTGGGCGGGCATGGTGCAATGTTTAACGAGCTAGCCTGATTGACCATATTTACCGAGTAGACAGTTTGATCCTAAAGAAATACCGCACACTTGTTGCCTTATGCCAGACAAAACTAAGCTCAGTTGAAAAAAGTGTGCGCATCAACAGAGGTAATGATCAACCAGATTTTCTGGTTGATAAATATTATTTAGTAGCTATCTCAATCCTAATCGGATGCCCATGCATGTATCCTTGTGCCAAACTAAGTGAACAGCAAACACCAGTTATCATTACTTAAGTAGGAAAAAGATGAAACATTGCACTATATCTCAGATGCTTTTTGCTGTTTCAGTAATCCACGACCAACTATTATGGGATATTAATTTTGTTCCCAAATTACAACAATAGTAATATTAGCATTAAGAAGAGAAGACGCGAATTTGTTACATTCAGTGAAAGATGAAATTCTCGATTTAATGAGGAAATCAAAATCAACGGAAGAGTACATTGTCTATTCGTCGCATAAATTTTATAACATTTTCATAGTTTGATTTTAATATTATTATTGGTGAAAATCTCTAATTGAACCGAATTCTAAAGTTTATCCTAAGTACGTATTCATGGAAAAAATAAGCCTTCAAATATCTGATAATTTAAAAATAAATTTCGCCATAAACTAGAGAAATGGGCCGAAATTTAGAAACTAACAGATTGACCAGTGGTTTCCATTATTAACATTAGTAATATTTTTCATTTTTCTTAATATTTTAAACTATTATCAACATCAAGAAACAAAAAAAGTCAAAAGGCAAAAACAAAATTACTAAAATCCCAAAATGCTAGCCAAATAAAGAAAAATCGATTGCTCAGTTGCATGGAATATACATATGTATATATATATATATATATATATATATATATATATATATATATATATATATATATATATATATATATATATATATATATATATATATATATATATATATAAAGTGATCCTAAATTTGGAGAAATTTTATGTAATTTATATGATCTGTTGAATAAATACACTGAGCTCTGTTTGTGGATCAGTTTTAATACTTTATATTATTAGGATTGACTTGGATTATATATCAACTGATTTGGTGTCAGTCAGAGTCTCTACCACAGAGCTATTTTCACTGGACAGATTGAGTCACCCAAATCTAGCGTATTGTTTTAACGAATGTAAACAAATGCCAATCAGGCAAAGTTCTCCATTTTTTTTAATAGAATTAGCTTATCACTCAACAGTGCTTAATTGAAATATATTTTCAATATATATATATATATATATATATATATATATATATATATATATATATATATATATATATATATATAAATGTATATGTATGTATATATATATATATATATGAGTGTATATATATATATACATATTGTATATATATATTC
Source organism: Acanthosepion esculentum (assembly GCA_964036315.1). Lineage (NCBI taxonomy): Eukaryota > Metazoa > Mollusca > Cephalopoda > Sepiida > Sepiidae > Acanthosepion > Acanthosepion esculentum. Next base: position 95,367,756 of record OZ038480.1, on the reverse strand, counting down.
TTTTTTTCAGGTCTTCAGGTTAGACGTTTAGCCATCTTGATACCATATTTCGGAAGAATCATTAAAAAAACAACCTTTGAGTTATTCAGCTAAAGAGAGAGTAGGTTAAAATCATTTTGTTTTAGACCCACTGTCTTCCCAATTGAGCAATGCTGAAAGGAAAAAGATCATTCATGCCTTCTATAATCCTACCAATATTCACACTCTGGTTTCTATCTTCAAAGTCCATTCAAGAACCATTACAGAGCCAAATGGATCAGTAGGTCACTGCAGCAAGAGGGATCATCATTTCATCTTAGATGTAAAGAGATCAATTAGAAAAGATCTAATTCAATTCATAGGATATTTGGTACGTGAGAGTTGGGTTTCAGCTATGATAATTCAAAGAGCATTGAAAAAAGTCTTGAAAATGAAATCGTACGTGAAACCTGAGTCACTCCAGGACAGAAAGTTAGAAAATTACCGAGGGCGAAGATTATCTTGAATAAGTTAAAAATAATTCTGGAATAATATATATGTTTATTTGAACTTCTTTTCAATCCTCCATGAGCTTACGATCTGTAGCTATGATTAATTAATGATGAACATGTCATTTTCGATTATGATCGATTTCATCATGATACTTCTGTTAAGATTAGAGAGTAATTATACCTTCTTATTGCTTAAAGTATATTTCAGTCGTGTTATAAAAACCTCAGAGAATTCCAGTAAGACATATTTAATCATTTCTAAGATACAACGGTTGTAAGCTTAATCTAACAATTGGACAATTTTGGTGTTACAAGATTTGGACAATTGTTTTGACAAATTTTATGGGGAAATATTTACTTAATTAAAACCATATTCAAGGGTGTGTTGAAAATTTGTTTTCCACATCAAAACCTGCGTAATTTTATTCAAAAGGTAACATAGAGTTGATTGATAAAAGACAAGTCGATGCAAATATTGGCGCATATATAATTGAATATAGTGTAAGGATTCGTTATTTTTAAAGTATAACGTTGATAATCAAAAACAGATATTATTTTTGATTCAATCTAATACTTAAATTTCATTAGCTGCTTTATTTTGGCACGACTCCAGTACGTATCTCAGACTCTGGGTTGTCTCTTTTGATGACGACCATGAATACTATATGTTAAGTTAAGTAGTCTCCCCATTTCACACAAATGGACTCAACCGAGGTATACATATACTACTACCAGTGAATACCCGGAGAGTCGTATCCGTCTGGAATCGAGTAGTATCAGAGTAGTATTAGAGGAGCGTAGCACAAGAGTCGCCGTCACGAGCACCTAGATTCAGTAAGGAGTCATACCCCGATACTTCAATACCAAGACTGTATATATATTATTGCTACTAACCCGCATTCCTGGAACTACTAACCTGTATTACCAGTTTGTATTATTACGTTATTACATATATTTTCCTTATCTATTCCTGGCGTTTGTTATTTATTGATATCGGATTTCATCTCGGAATCCACAACACTATATTGTTACAGGAAATTACTGCTTAGATATGGATAATTTAGGGTATCATTTTTAAAATACAAAACGGGGTAATGCAAATACATTTTACTAGGTTTAGGAATTAACTTTGACGATGCAATTAATATTTATTCTTAGATTAATTAATATTGGGCACTGTTGCAAACCACTCTCATTCCCTTCGTATTCCTTTGATGAGATGTACCTTCCAATCAAGAAGCTTCTCCCTATGAACTGATACCTTGGAGAACTGACTCCCAAGAGGTTACTTCCCCGAACACTACAATATTGAACTGTTTAAGTCTGGGTTTAACCATTATGTTTCATACATCTCTGCATAAGCTGTGTCTCCTACTCTGTAATCCGCTACCGCGAGTGGCCCACGGGCTTTGTCCAGGGTGAACATCATTGTAAAATAAAAACAAAAAAGAAATGATGGTCTCACTGGAGATTGTGTTTGCAAGGGTTAAGTGCAGTATTAATATAAATCAAAGACGAAAAGATGGAAAATACTTTGATGGTTAAAATATTCGAATAAATTCATGTCATCTCTACTTTCGTAAAAATATGTTCATCTGAATTCCTAGCCATGTCGGAATTAACGGGAATGATAAAGCAGACAAAAGTGCTAAACAGGCATTAAGAATAGTTCTTGAAAATTACCAAATTCTATATTCTGATCGAAAACCATTAATAATGAAACTCATGCAAAATCAATTTCAAGAACAATGGACCAGAAAGACGCAAAATAAACTAAATACAATGTTGCCGATGATAAAAAAAAAATACCCTGTTATTATGGAAGATCCCGAAGGGAAGAGGTTACTATAACACGACTAGGATTAGGTAACACTAAAATTACCCACTGAATCTTACTGAAAGAAGAAGAACCACCATGGTGTTATTCATGCCAAACCCTATATACGGCACCACACTTCCTAAGTGAATGTATAGATCTTGACTCGAAAATGGACATCTACTTCAAACAAGTATTTAAATAAATAGAATTATAAAGTTCCTGAATTCGGTTGGATTATATCGGAAAATATTTAAAAAAAAACAAACAAAAAAACAACAAAGATTGTGCTTTTCTTCTAAATATAAACCAAAATAAATCAGTTTGGGCATAAAATAAGAGTTGATATGTCGTAAAAATCCACTAAAAGTGCAGTAAGGTATCATGATTATCTCCCTTTGCACTGAGTGATGCATTAGAAATATACATCTTGTTTATTTATTCTTTGCATGAGCAGAATCTGCAAAAAAAAACATGCTTGCTGATAGAAGGAAATAGAAAGTGGGTGATGCAGGAAGGGAGGTTATAGTTAAACGTTAGAAATAGAAAAGCAGATCAGAAGAAGAAGGAAAAGAGGAGAGGAAGTAAGAATATTTTGGTTTAAATTTAGAAGATGATGGCATTAACGCGGCGAAGCATGATAATAAAAAAACAACAACCGTCGAAGTTGACGAAAGGAATGTACAGTAGAGAAATTTAAAGAATGAAGACTAACATTCTGTAAGATAAACAGGAAGAGCCGACAAGTGTAGTAGGAGTAGGTGGAGTTAAAGAGGAGGAAGCACGGATAAGAGGAGAACCTTATTCTGCAGAAGGTAACTCTATCCTTTTTGATGCACTTAGCAAGAAAATGGATGAAGTCGCAAGAAGGATAAACAACAGAGAAGAAGGGCCAAACAAATAAAATACAGATTAAACAGAAACATAAAAACAAATAAAGAGTCAAAATATAGAATATAAAGTAAAAATGGAACTTGAAGATAAAAGTCTGTCAAAAACGAAGTCAGTGAACGTGGCTTTAACATCCGAAATCCGTTCACGGCGGGGTTTTGACATTTACCACTGCTTCCGGTGGCTTCTACAAGAAAAACATTCTTTGTTGGCATTAGAATAAAGTTTATTCTTTTTTTTTTCTATCAAAACAGATTCAAACATTCAAGCAGGCCTCGCAATCTCATAAAAAAGGCTACCATTTTGTTACAAGATTCTATTATCATTCTTCATAGTTCGTTTGTTTGTTTTTTTAACCATTTTTAGCCTTATATAGTGTTTCTCAACAACCCAATGTTTTACGTGTTTTTGAAGGTAACCAGCATTCAATGAGTGCGGCCGAGGGAAATTCAATATAAGGAATTGTATTTTGATATTTTGATATTTTCAACTGTTTTTCACTTCTGTTCATAAAGCTATTACATTTTATTATAGAGATGTACTGATCATATATATATATATATATATATATATATATATATATATATATATATATATATATATATATGGTGGTAAAATCTTCCGTCCTATTCGAGGATGAGGAATCGACATATGATTTGATTATAGAGGTGAAGGCTTTGCGCAGAACCAACCGAAGGGTCGAATACAGAGCCCTGGTGCACTATGTGCCACAAGTTAAGCAAACGACCCTCCGTAGGTTTCGAATTAAGAGTTGTCCTTCTCCCAGACCAGTAAACATCCAAGAGTAATTAACCCAGTCTGTTCTGCCATTTACGCATAGCCGGAAGAAGAAGAGGATTAATACCTTTTTGCACGAGTATTAGAGAGTAAGAGAATTAATGGATTCGACTGGAATTCGAACTCGGCTCTCCGATCCGATCGCTAAAGCCGAGACACTATCCACTAATCCACTAACAATATCAATAACACACACACACACATATATGTGTGTGTGTGTGTGTGTGTGTGTTATTTTTATTGTTTAACAACCGATAAACCTCTATGGGTTATTTAATGTCGAAATCCAAATATGTTAATGCAATTATATCGCTTCAACTGTATATATTTTGTACATAATTTTATGCTTTTCGAGTAAAGATGTGTATGTGTGTGTGTGTGTGTGTGTGTGTGTGTGTGTGTGTGTGTGTGTGTGTGTGTGTGTGTGTGTGTGTGTTTTAGATATATAGCTTGTAGATCATAAACTGTATTCTTGGAATTTTTACTATAAAATGTATTTTTATATTTTTTTAGTGTTGCATCGATTGCCATTTTTCTATAAATCTACTGTTACTCATTTTATTACAAAAATGTATTGATTTTTGTTTGGAAGTTCACTATATTCCCATAACTGGGACCCTAACAAGTGCTACAACTCCCTTTCAGGGTGGACCTGGGAACATCAGTAATTAAGAGGTGGTTCCATTATTCTCAAAACCTTCAATCCCCCGGTCAAATGCCTTTCTGCCGGATGTAGTTTATTATCATACTGAGATAGATAGATAGATAGATAGATAGATAGATAGATAGATAGATAGATAGATGTTGATGAATAAGTTAGTATATTTGGGCCGCAAATATTCATCCAAGCAAGTTTGATTAAATAGAGAGGACAGGGTATATTTGTTTATATTTTTTTTAATACTTTTCCAACTTCTGGATAAGATATTGAGTATTTTATTCGAAGTTGAAGATAAACTGTCCGAAGTTCATATATTCCAATGTCCATTGTCCGAATGAATAGCAATATGGACAAATGAGTTAACACGACCACACAGACACCACATCATTTCTTGATAATGACTGGAAAGTCGGAAGTAGTTGAAGAAAAATAGAAAAATTATAACTTCGGACCATTTATCCACAACTTCGAACATATTACTCAACATCTTATGCGGAATTTGGTATATATATATATATATATATATATATATATATATATATATATATATATATATATATATATATCAGGTATGTGGTGCAGTTAAATTTACATTACATGAATTATTCATACAAAAAACAGATATTAAAGTTAATGATATAAATGGCGAGAAATTTCTTACAATTAACAATAACACATTTCTTATAAACATCTTTCGGATTGCATCTATTCTTTCGTTGTCCTTTTATTACCTGGATTTAAAAAAAAACAAATATATTTTCATACCAAATGATATCTGTATGCACAGATAAATGCTTGTAAAAAAATAAAAATAGACCCTATGCAACTGGAATTTATAAACAGGGATCATAAAATTCGTCTACAGGTTCGGGGTTAATGTCATTTATTAAATTTGTTTACGAATGTGTATTATCGCCATTTATATCATTAAATTCAATAACTGTTTTTTGTATGAATGATTCATGTAATATATATATATATATATATATATATATATATAATGTTAAAAAATATAATAATGGATAATATTATTGCCACACTTTGGAGGACACTTCCGGCTATTACCAAGGTCCAGTGTATACAATCTAGTATATAGTAGATATTCTAATAAACTTTTCAAATTTGTCAGCCATTATTTAATCTGATTACACCCATATGAGTGCTTGTGTCTGAGCTTTGGTTGTTGACAGACTGTGCAACGATTCAATATAATGAAAGACTACGGTGTTAGCAGCCTACATGTTCCTAAAACATTTTGATACGGGATGTATAGTGGACTTTTGGGAGTTCGAATGGTCATTTTGGAGAATTACTGCGTATATTGGCTGTGTTACTTTCAATTCCTTCCAATTGTGCTTAGTCGTTGGCAATAACTGACAGCAGAAAACTCCTACATATATGAGCCATTTATTTAATGTAGATATTTATTTTATATAGCTATTTATTTTATATACGAAATATATAAAATATTGACAGATATTGAATTACTTCAGAAATGATAATGGATTAATTAAATATTTGTATAAAACTAGTGAGAGACGATACAACTGTTATAGCCCGCTAATGAGATCACGACACTTTTTTGTTTTTTGTTCCATTAACCTCAAAGAAAACTAGTCTGTATCATGCCAACATGTGAATCATTGAATGAATGAATATAAAATCCGAAAACATAAATGGCGTTTTTACAGATTGACTGTGAACGCGGCAATCTGGCTTAAGTAACTACAGAAACAAATAGCATATTTACTGATGGTAATACACTAGAAATTCTGGGAATGAATTGCTCTTGAATAGAAGACAGTGAACATTATGTACAGAAAGAGATGGTTGTAGCTATCGTCATTTGCACTTTGTGTAGAATGATTTGAAATTTGAGAGAATTATTACCATACAAAAACTGACTGCAATGTTGACGTCGACAAGAACATTGGAAAGAATTACTGTCATTTAGCCACTGAAAGCATCTACCAGTTCCTTTTATTATACAGAGGCAAATAATAAGCAACCAGAGAAGAGAAATACTGAAGAAGACGATTGAAATTTCTAGAGTATAACTGTTAGCAGATTTACCAAACAAACCATTAGATATTAAAATTATGAAGAAAAAACAATTATGAAGGAAAAAAATTATGAAGGAAAAAAATTAAGAAGGAAAAAAAATTCTACTGGATCAAAACGGTGTTTCTGATTATGATACGTTTACTTATAAACAAGAAAAAAAACTTGACTGACCAATTATGTCACCGTTCTAGCAAACGAATTTATAAAATTGAAAGGATTTCAAAATCTGAAAGGTAATTGTTATGTATGGCTGGACGGTCGTCCCGGTGTATGCCTGGCCGCTCGGTTGGCTTTCCAATTCCTGTTAAGTGGTCTGCCAAAGCATATGTTTGTGTTCTCCCAACTCCCACATAGCGAACGTTTTTCTTACACTGCATCTATGCTGAGCGGCACTTACAATTTTCTTTGAGACCCCCAGGTTCAGTACGCTCAAATATTCAGTGATGATGACATACAACTTCAAACGCTTTCCTCTATCGCAATTTCAATCACAATGCTTGGGTCAGTTCGTAGAATGTTTTTTTATTCACTGGTCAACAGTTTTACATACTGGGATTGTATTCCTATGCTGATATTATCAAGAAGTGATATCTCTGAAAACTCGACCATGGTGAGATTCGAACTTTTGTCTCATTGTCGAAAGTCCTATGATGTTAACACTCGACTACATACAGACATAGTTGTTATAATCATGAAACAAATAAAATAAAATTTGGACAAATAGCATATCACTCTTTCCAGAATTGATGGCGGTTTCCTTCCTAACCTTTCATTTGAAGTAGTGTGGAACGTCAACATCTTGATTATGCTATTATCTTCTCTTTGAGTTACTTGTGATATCAATGTCGCTGTTGTTGAAATTCCTCAAATGATAAGGTTTCTTCTTTTTTTTGTTTTTTGATTCTGTTGCGCAAGTCAGCAAGGTTTCAAGAAGTTTGGTTTTCACCAACTGTTATAGTGAAAGACACTTTGTCTAGATAATAGACTCTCCCACCTATTATAAGTAGGAATCAGGAGTAGTCGAGAGAAGGAGTAGTGTTCAGCGACCACAACTCGATTACTCTGCGTAACACTTTATTATAAGTTCCTAACGTTTCTGTACGTTTACCCTATTTCGGACGCATTTAGTCCGAATACAGTTTCTATTGTGGAAATAACTCCACAACACCAGCACCTATACGTTTTACCCACTTAACCATTGATCTTAAAAAGAGGTTATATACAGCTGACAGTTTAGATATTTCTGAACAGCCTTAGAACATGATGCGGGTTTTCAGTTTAATGTTTTGGTTTTGTAAGAATTTCCGGTGTTGGGTGAAACTGTTTCTTGTGCAGACTATTCTATGTACATTTCTTTTGCTCCGATGTTATATTTCTTATAACTTATCCATACGCCGAGGTATTTGAAGTGTTCAGTGTTTACTAATTCCACATCCTGAATGTTTGTGATGGATTCGGAATAGGTGGTATCACTGCTTTCATTACAATTCCAGATCATAGTTTCTGTTTTGGAATTTTGTGATGTGCTGAGATCACAAAATTCCACTCGTTGCCTCTTTTGTAATGCCAACGAATACTCGTTGGCACTCTCGTAAATCTCGTTGAAGTAGAGACTTTGCTATCGCAGAAACAGCTATAGTACGCCGTTGAAACAATACTGGTGTCAGACACCTTCGATTATCACTCATACTAATAGTACTCGGTCGATAATACTCGCTCAAAAAGTAACCACCGTATAGTGATCCGAATAGTAGTCCGTATAGTGATCACTTAGATGCTAATTCCGATATATACATTTCCGTTATCATCACGTGATCTACATATTCAAAATGGGATCGCCTGTGTTTTCTCACTGGTGATCTCTGTTCAAACTCCAGTGTCGGCAGCGACATTTTATTCATATATAACATGGAATTATTCATCTTGGAACTTATTTCTAAGAACACTTCGTAGAGAATATGGGTTTTCTGTTCTTATTTCAACTATGAATACCTATATCATCAGCATATGCTCCTTCATCTTCAATACATTGTCCACGGGAGAGAAATCGGGAGATCCGTCTTCTATTGGTAGACTAAATGGGGTTGTGATACGCAATGCTAAAAATAATCTGTGCCCATCTCTTCACAACTACGTTTCTAAATGCGCATGACATAGTCTACATATAATGGATCTCTGATTTCCTCCTTGGGATTGGGATTTTCTAGACCGATAAAGTGCCACTGTCCCTCTTTCCGAACTCCATATTTGTTATATACAGTACCTATGAACACTAATGTGTATGTGTCAATCCTGATAAATACGTTGGACACAATTTTAAGTTGGGGTGATAGGTTGTCCAAGTAGTTCACCACTAGCAGTGGTTTACCTACTTCACGGCGCTGGCGAGTATTTTATTTTGTTGATGTTATAAATGTTACCATTTCATTTCCAACTTCCTCTTTTAGTTATTCTCATTCAGTTACCTTTTCTAGGTTACAACAATATTAGAGGTGGTTACCGAAATGAACAACATAATGGAAAGAGACATATAGCCTGAAATCAAATTCTTAAAACAAAGGAGTAAGTGTGGACTGATTATAAGCTTCCTATTCCTCCTCAGTGCCTTCCAAATCCCCTACGAAGAATTGGGCCAGGATCTCCCCATGGTTGTGTTCCTCCAGTGGTTTTTGCAGCAAATATATATATATATTTTTATCGGATGGAGTTGTCAGATCCACGGCTAACTGAGTTTACATTCAGAAATTTCATTCTCCTTAGTTTGTTACCAGATGTTTTTAGAGCGCCAAAATCTGCCCTTGTATTATTAACATATTGTTAGGGAGAAGAAGAGCTAATTTCACACCTTTACTAAACCTAGATTAGAGAATTTGAACGCAAACAACTAGGCTGTCATTTTAGCTCAATGCACTAATTCCACTTGCGTGACGAAAAACGCTACGCCACGCGACCATCCCTTGGCAAGATCAACTTAAATTTAAGCATTAATTTGTTTAGAAACCGTATTCAGTTATTGAGAAGTGCCAATTTGCATTTATTTTATTAATTTCTTTTTTGTATCCTTTTTTTTATTAACTTTCAGTTTTTATTTGTTTCAAGACTTTGAATTAATCACATGACCTGCACATGTGGAATATTCGAAAGTCGATATGCATAACGTTAGGAAGTTTCTCTTCCATCAGAAGAAAACTTCATAGGATGAAAAGTACCCATGCGATCATACACAGTTTTGAAGAAATCCTTTTACAACATCCAACTCACTCAAGACGTAGCGAAAGTATGAGCGTCTTCAACGGTGTGGATTGTTGATTAAGATTATGAACCAATGTGGGCTGATCGACAAATCTCTGCAAAAAGTAGACTCATTATTGTTTATGATTTATCAACTCTTTGTGGGTTATTTATAGCCGAATCAAACAAAAAGCAACGGCATTGAAATACGCTCCCTTTTGGCAATTTAATACACTTATTGACATGGATGAGAAGACGATGTATGATTTAAAGAAACACCATATCTGATCTTCTTTTGATACCCGATCTGCACCTTAAATAAAACCATACCATGTTTTTGTTTCGAAGGGACACATTACTAGATGCTGTCTTGAAGAAGTACCATATCAGATTTTGTCTTTAAGAAACACTATATCAGAGCTCGACTTAAAGAAACACCATAACAGATTTTGTCTCTAAGAAAAGTCATAGATCTTTATTTGAATAAGTTCCATGCCATATCTTGTTTCGAAGACACACCATAATAGGCATTCTCTATAGCAGGATTTGTTTTGAAAAGACAACATAAAAGATTTTTATTTGAAGAAGCACCATACAGGATTTTGATTTGAAAGACCACAATGACATTTTGCTAAAAAGACGCCATACCAGATCTTGATTTGAAGAAACACCATGCCTGATCTGGTTTTGAAGAATCATCATGCCTGATGTTGCTTGAAGAATCACTATAGCATAGCTTGTATTATATATTACCTGTTGACAAAACAGTAAACAGATTTCAAAATGGAAGAAATATTTTAATTATAAGGATGGGATATCTGAGCAGAATAGTACTATTTCGTTCAGCAAATATAGGAATTTTGTGGCAAAGCTTACAAATACTTGAGAAGTGCTGAACTTCTGTGTTTATATATCCAATAATATTTCTTTATTACTATAAATATTATTTTTAGTTAAAACTCGTATTTGAGTTGCTACCCCTGTTTTATATTTTCTTAAAATGTAAAATTAATAACAGATTAAGAATCCTACTGAAGAAAGATTGTGCTCTAGACCGGAATCGAAACTGCATTTCTACAACCAGAATGTGCCTTTACTAATTCAGCTACTAAGGCTGCTTTGATAGAGCAAGGTTTCAATTACCTATTTAAGGAATGCACAATCATTTCTGGTGGGAAATTTAAAATTCTATATCTGATAGCTTCAGTTTCGCACACGAGTATATTCTCTTAATACGTAAAGGAAATAGGAAACTAAACCAAACTTTTCTATTCTACAGAACGAGTGCAATTATGGCCCTCATAGCTTCCTATCATTTATAGCCCTTGTCGTATCCATAAAGAAATACGTAAATTAAAAAAATTAATTATACTATCACTGTGACGTGGGCATAAAAATAAATATAAATGAATCACAATGTCAAAAATAATTATAACAGTTATAATTATCATTAATTCACTCGTTCTAAATCAATGAGAATTGACACCTCTTTTCTCTTCTTCAAACAAAAGCACGTGATGATCTCACTATCGGACAAGCAATTCCTACGGACAGGTCGTCAACACGTGAATCAACGAAAATTTTGTCTCCTTTACCTTTTTAAGGTCATAAGAGTAACATTTAGCATTTACCAAAAATTCGAGTTAAGAAAACTCCAGCCATTTCTTGTATTTTCCAACTAAATTATCTGAACACACACACACACACACACACTCATATATATATATATATATATATATATATATATATATATATATATATATATATATATATATATATATAAAAAACATGAGAAAGACTGCATACTCTTTCCTAAGTCCTTATCTTATTATTCATATTGACACCAAACTCGAAATTTTACTCAGTATTTATTATTGTCTCTCGTTTCTCCAACACCACATAACAGCCACATAATAAATAATACTAGTATTTTTTTTCTGCGTCTTGCTGTCCCTCATTTTTACATATAATTTTGTTTATATAAATTTTAGTGGTTTATAGTTATTTACTCAGAATTATAAATCCCCTACCCGCTTAATAAAGTTTGTATTTTTTCTATGTCTCCTAATCCCTCTTCACGTCCTGGTTAGGACGATAAACTACGTCCAGCAGCAAGGCATCGGATCAGGAGTTTTTGAGGAGCGTGGAACCACCTCTTAACTGCTGGTGTTCCAATGTCCACCCTGATCCGGGGTGGTAGCACATGTTGGGGTCCCAAATATGAGTAAAATATTAGCCCCCAAACAATGATCAAAGAACTATGTAAGTGAAAAAAAAAGGTTTTAATACCAGAAATACTTTTTTTTTAAAATTATTACCAGCAATACATTATTATCAGAAATACATTTTAGGCAAAAAGAAAAAAAAATAACATCAATAATTTTGAAAAAAAATATTATCAGAAATGGAGTTTTTGAAAGAAAAATATTACTAGCAATACAGGTTTGAAAAAAAAATATTACCAGCAATGAAAATTTTGTCGGCATTAAATAACCCATTGAGCTTGATATGCCGTAAACCAAAGCTAACCCCTGTTCTACCAACCATGCCCATAAGCTCGTTAGGTAGATTAATGCGTTGCTACCTTCAGTTCCTCTTGACTTCAATAGGTCTTGTGAGGGTGTCTCTTTCTGATGCTATATATTTCGTTTCCCTTTTCTCTGAAACTTTGTCTTTGCTCATGTGTTCGGTACATAGGAGCTTCAGCATCTTTATGTAGAACCAATTGGCTCAATATTCTCATTCACCATACATGTTTCTTATATATCTATAGAACCACATTCCTGTTGCCTTTTGTCTTTTCTCCATCTTTAAGGAGACTCAATGCCATATAGGAGGACGGATAGTATGCAACTGTTCTGTACACATTTCTTTATTTCCAATGTTTTGTGATTCCTTGAGAAACCTCGTCGCCACTTTCGTGATGTTGGACGGCTTCGCTTGTCATTTTTGCTATGTCAAGAGAAAGCTCGTTATCACTTTAAAAATGTTCGTTATATTCGTGACTTCGTAGACGCCGGTACTAACAGTCACACCTTCCAATAATATTCGCACTAGCAATACTTGTTCTAGTAGTAATCGCCAAATATTATAATAATCAGAAGAGAATTGTAGTCCGTATAGTAGTACAGTAGAGAGAGAGTGAACGTATAGCAATAGTAAATAGACAAGAAGAGTGAACAGTGAACGTTAAGTTACTTCGTATTTATTCACTTCCTTTTTGATCACGTGGACTAGTTAATAATGGAATCGCTCGTGTTGCTCATTGGCGATCTAGTTTCCAACGACACAACACAATGACATTGACGTGTTTCTTAACAATCTGTTTAGTTTTTGGAATGCATTTTTTGATATTTTACTGTAGAAAGCTGGAAAATGGATCATAATATCACTAAGCGTTTGACTATTATAGAACCGCTGTTGAATGGAAATGTTATTTTGTGGATAGGTAGTTATCATTATTTTGTAATGTCAGCGAACCCTCGGTTGACACTTGTGTAATGTCAACGAATACTCGTTGTCAATTTCGTAATAATTATCTATGCTGTAACGGAAAAAATGTTTTTAAACGTTACCAAGAGAGAGAAATACGACAACAATAGACTATCCCATAGTTATCTATGTTGTAACGGCAAAATGTCATAAACTGTTTATATAAAATAGACATAAGTAAGGGCAAATCACTATAACAGATTCGTCTATGCTATAACAAGAAAAGGCTGACTTCTCGAGGAGTTTATCGCTGTACTCTATTACCAGATGAAAAGTTGTCGCATTTGAAAATATAACTTCAGCATACATACAGCTATTTTGGAAAATACGGGGAGTTTCATTCATTACGTAAATTTTGTGATGTCAACGAACACTCGTTGCCACATTTGTAATGTCACTGAATATTCGTTGTCACTTTCATAATGCTCGTTGTAATATAGATTTTGTAATCGTAGACACAACTAAAGTAACGTTGTATAGTAACACAACTATAGTAACGTTGTATCTTGGTGTCACACGCCTTCGAATATCACTCGAACTAATAGTACTTGCTCGATAATACTCGCTTGAATAGTAATCCGTATAATGATCTGAATAGAGAAATAATATAGAGAATAGCGGTCCGTACAGTAATAGACGATAGAGTAGAAATAGCGATCTGTATAGTATAGAGGATAGATTAGAAATGGGGATCAGTTAGACGTTACGCGACTTCCTATTTAGTGTTTCCTCTGTGGTCACGTGGCCGATTCAATAATGGGATCGCATGTGTTTTCTCACTGGTGATCTATGTTCAAGGTCAAGTGTCGGCAGCGATACTTTATTCCTATATAACAATACTAATAGCAATAATAATTCTATGTTGATAAATACCACATAGTTAATTGTCTGCTTGAATGACAATAGTCAATTGGGTATATTCCCTAGGAGTTAATACATTGCATTTCATGAGAGGAAGTTGTCCGCATGCATCATAGCGAGAATGTGAGTGGCTTGCTTTTAAGTTTGAAAGTGTGTCGGCCAAGGCGAATTGGGAGTTACATCGATATATTCGAGGATACACTTAATCTCGGTTACCCGACGTGAAGGCATTTCTAAGTAGATTATGTACATTTAGCTGCGATGCATGTGCTGGACATACCCTTATCAGTCGAGGTGTCACGACGTGTATATTGGGCTTCGTATATTGGTACCTTAGCGTCACGTTGTTGATATTCTGATATTTCAATCAAGAAGGAGAAGAAGCAGAAAAAGAAGAAGAAGAAGATTCAGGAGAGGAAGAATCAGAAGAAGAAGCAGAAGAAGAGACAGAAGGAGGAGAATAATAATAATAATAATAATAATAATAATAATAATAATAATAATAATAATAAGAAGAAGAAGAAGAAGAAGAAGAAGAAGAATCAGCAGCTGCAGAAGAAGAAGAAGAAGAAGAAGAAGAAGAAGAAGAAGAAGAAGAAGAAGAAGAAGAAGATGAAGCCGAAGAAGAAGAAGAAGAACAGGAAGAACCAGAAGAAGAAGAAGCAGCAGAAGAAGAATCAGCAGCTGCAGAAGAATAATAATCAGAAGATGAAGCAGAAGAAGAAGAAGAACAGGAAGAAGCAGAAGAAGAAGAAGCAGCAGAAGAAGAATCAGCAGAAGAAGAATCAGCAGCTGCAGAAGAAGAAGAAGAAGAAGAAGAAGAAGAAGAAGAAGAAGAAGAAGACGAAGAAGAAGAAGATGAAGAAGAAGAAACAGCAGCTGCAGAAGAAGAAGAAGAAGAAGATGAAGCAGAAGAAGAAGAAGAAGAAGAAGAAGAAGAAGAAGAAGAAGAGGAAGAAGCAATAGAAGAAGCAGAAGAAGCATCTGAAGAAGAATCAGCAGCTGCAGAAGAAGAAGAAGAAAAATAAGAAGAAGAAGGAGAGGAAGAAGAAGCAGAAGAAGCAGAAGAAGAAGAATCAGCAGCTGCAGAAGAAGAAGCAGAAGAAGCAGCAGAAGAAGAATCAGCAGCTGCAGAAGAAGAAGAAGAAGAAGAAGAAGAAGAAGAAGAAGAAGAAGAAGAAGAAGAAGAAGTAGAGGCAAGCGCTGTGGCAGATATAGTTTTGTGGAACGCACTCAGATGTAACTAGAGGCGACACATTTGACACACTGGATTGTCATATTCGAAGCAAGATGACGGGTTTCCTCTATGCAGAGAACTAACTGACAGATGCATGGAAAAGAGCCAACTTACAGATTAATGCTTGCTGCAGATTCGGGGTTTATAATTCAAACTTAGAGATATACGACCGTGATTTTTACAGATAGAAAACTAGGTTATATATGTAATCATGAAAACCTCGCACGCGAGATTTTGAAAACTGCCTTTCTTTTGCTTTTAGAAAGAGGGAAAATATACAAAGAATGTTTTACCGTCGTGAAAAAGATTAGCACGGAATATTTGGGTTATTAGTGTATTTATTATTAGACTAAAAGTTTTATTATTATTATTATTATTATTATTATTATTATTATTATATTTCCTTTGATATCTGATGTGTACTCATTTCTTTCCGGATCCCGTCCAAGGAAAAAAAACATATATTATATAGACAAAGCCCTTCGTAAGGTGTGGGCTTTAATTGTGAGAACAATTTTTTGTATTTCTTTAAGGCATGGGCTTCCAGGGATCCTTTCAATTAGTCTACTGGAATCTTTTCCGACCAATCTGAGGGCTCCAACTACAACGAGGATTGTTGATGTTCCCGTGTGCCACATTTTTGAGATTTCGATTTCAAGGTCCTTGTATTTTGATAGCTTTTTGAAGATCTTGAAAGATACATTGCAGTCTGCAGATACTGCCATATAAATAAGGAGGCACTTTTTTGTCTGCGATCTCTAATAACAATGTCTGGGCGGTTAGGTTTGATTGTTCTGTCTGTGTGTATTGTGTAGTCCCATAGAATTGTAATATGTCCTATTTCCGTAACCGGGTCTGAGACATGTTCATAGCACTTTCTTTCAGTTTCCTTCCCGTAGAAGTTACAGATTTTCCAGTGCAGATATTGACCAACACTGTCATGCCGGGTTTTATATTCTGTGGGTGCCAATAACGTGCAACCTGATACAAGATGATCGATTGTTTCTGCGTAATTATCACAGAAGCTGCATTTTGGGCTAACACTGTATTTTAGCATGTGTGCTTGATAATTTCTAGTTAACAAGCACTGATCCTGTGCAGCAAGGATAACACCTTACGTTTCAGCTTACGTAGCCACTGATGGTTACGGGGTTATTATTATTATTATCATTATTATTATTATTATTATTATTACAATGTGACTTTGCTCATTCGCTGGCACCAAGCTGCTCCACCCAAAACATTAGAAACTGAAGCTAGCATAACATTATATAACCGAATCATGTCTAGAC
This sequence comes from Acanthosepion esculentum, assembly GCA_964036315.1. Lineage (NCBI taxonomy): Eukaryota > Metazoa > Mollusca > Cephalopoda > Sepiida > Sepiidae > Acanthosepion > Acanthosepion esculentum. The sequence goes on along the minus strand of OZ038480.1, from coordinate 95,350,943 downwards.
CGAAAAAACTCAACAGAATGCAGAAAAGAACTGAACGGCCGTTTCAACCGATTTTTGAATGGTGTAGCTTGGTGAAGGAAGTCGTTGCTCTTGGGTCCTGTCCTGTTGGTTATGTATACGTGGATAAGTATCAACACCGGAAATAGGATTAACTCTGCTATATTGTGTCTAGTTACTTAGTTCTCTCTTCATCAATGAGGCCTTCTCGTCCAATGGTATGATGCTTGCGTTGTGTCGTAACGGCCTGGGTTCGATTCTCGGTATTGGATACGCACTGTTGATGAGTCCCAAAAATAAGACGAAACGGCCGTTCAGTGCTTTTCTACATTCTGTTGAGGTTTCTAGATCTAGACATTATGAATTATCATGAAAAATTATTCAAATCACCAAGCATTATATATATATATATATATATATATATATATATATGTGTGTGTGTGTGTGTGTGTGTGTGTGTGTGTGTGCGTGCGTTCATATATATATATATATATATATATATATTGAGAATGAAACTGAGAATTAATGAAATGAAGGGAGTCATTTTTGTGCTATGTCAATTTTATGGTATTCAAATATCGCTTGTTTTTTTTTATTAAATATATTAAGGGTTTATTGTTCTTGAATTTGAAACCAAATTATTAGAGTTTGTTTTGTATACTTAATGCTTCTAGTATTTGTATGTGTCATTGTATGACCCGCTCTCTCTCCATATATATATATATATATATATATATATATATATATATATATGTATTATTTAAAACGTTGTTGTTGCTAACATTTAAGAACTTTGTTGTTATACACATAGTTGAATTTATTTATTTTAAACAACTAGCATAATCACGTGGTCTGCCAACTACAAACTTGAATGTCCATCTATAACAAATATAGCTATTATACGAAAATTAAAAAAACGTCCAGTAGTAATCTCTTCAACAAGGAAGATTTTCTTTACTGAATTAAAAAATTTAAACCAAACACTCATTAATAATAAATTACCTACTTATTTTGTAGATGAACAAACGCGCTATTGAGAATATAAACACAACATATACCGTAATCAAATGCATTCTAACTCTGAGCAAGAGGAAAAACTTCTAAAAAGACTCATAAACGCTGATATATCCCCCACTGATTCACGTAAACGTTAAAGAGTTAATAATGTTATGTTAATTTTGACGTACAATGTTATTATTATTAATATTATCAATTTTGTTAGAGGTTTTATTAAGTTTATTGAGATACATTTTAATTTGTTGCTATTCCGCGACCGTTAGCATCGCACAGCAATTTTCTGTGTCAAAGTAACAATATATTATCTCTGACGGTGAATATCTTTGTTCATGCCTGTATAATCACTGTGAAGATGGTTCATGCGAGCCGAAAGCTTAGGACAAACTTAATAAAAAATATATCCAAACGTTGGACCATTTTCGTCTTTATTTTCATCAGACATTCAAGCAAACATTCGACCATTAGAATGACCAGACATAATAGATATTCATTGTCTATTATATTTAATAATAATAATAATAATAACTGAAGGTTTTATCCTTGCTGCACAGGACCAATGCTTGTTAACTAGGAATTATCAAGCACATATACTAAAATACTCTGTTAGCCCGAAATGCAGATTTTGTGATAAATATCCAGAAACCATTGATCATCTTGTACCAGGTTGCACGTTATTGGCACCCACTGAATATACAAACCGGCATGACAGTGTGGGCCAATATCTGCACTGGAAAATTTGCAACTTCTACGGGAAGGAAACTGAAAGAAACTGGTACGAACATCACCCACACCCGGTTATGGAGATAGGACCTGTTACAATTCTATGGGACTACACAATACACACTGACAGAACAATCAAAGCCAACCGCCCAGACATTGTTATTAAAGATCCCAAACAAAAAAAATGCTTCCTTATTGATATGGCAGTCCCTGCAGACTGCAATGTATCTTTGAAGATATTCGATAAGCTGTCAAAATACAAGGTCCTTGAAATAGAAATCTCAAAAATGTGGCACATGGGAACATCAACAATCCCTGTTGTAGTTGGAGCCTTAGGATTGGTTGGAAAAGATTCCAGTAGACTAATTGAAGGGATCCCTGGAAGTCCATGCCTGAAAGAGATACAAAAAATTATTCTGACAAGTACAGCCCACACTTTACGAAGGGCTTTATCTATGTAATTTCTTTTCTCTTTTTTTTTCAGTGAAAAGTGTCATGATACCATTTCTAACCTTAGGTCCCTGGGCGGTACCCGGAAAGAAATGTGTAAACGCCAGATATCAAAGAAAATAATAATAATAATAATAATAATAATAATAATAATAATAATAATATATAAATATATATATATATATATATACATATATATATATATATATACATATATATATATATATATATATATATATATATATATATATATATATATATATATATATATTTATGTAAGCAAATATGTGGATGTAGATCTGACGGTATGATGAAAATGTGGAAAAGACAAGTAAAATCCGAATATGTGAGTTTACTGTTTTTTTATTTTGTTTTTGTTTTTTTCTTCTGTCGAGGTCAGACGTTTCGGTCAAATAGACCTTCCTCAGGACATGAAAGAATACTCTGACTTTAGAATTTCAGTTTTTCTGTTTCTGCCTAGTCCTGTATATATCGTCTCTTTATTTAACTTAAATCTAATATAAATATGTCTCCATTAACCATGTCCTGAGGAAGGTCTATTTGACCGAAACGTCTGACGTCGACAGAATAACAAAAACAAAAACATAATAAAAACAGTAAACTCATATATTCGGATTTTGCTTTGTCTTTTCCACATTTTCATCATATATATATATATTGGTAATTATCAGGTTAGAATCTCTTGTCTATTTATAGTGATTTTCCCCTTTACTAGGGCCTACCAACTCTTTGCCTATTTCTATATGCTATGTCTTCTATAAAACCTAAATTATAATGGCCTCCCCTCACAGATTCCTTTCTTCATTTTCCTCTGTAATCTGGGTTTCTTTCCGACATTTCTTTAACTCTGTAGTCTTTGTTCCACAACCAATTTATTTCAAATCGGTTACTCGCTGTTCAGCTGTTTTTATTTTCTGTTGTGACCAAATTAATAATAGATATACAAATAAATTAAGTAATAAATAATTTCATAAAATTATTCTCCACTGGTACTTCTAAATATTTTTCTGCAAATATGTTTCAATGCGCTTAATTCCACTGTTGTTAGTGTTGATTTTACAAGGATGTGTTTTAGAAGTTCCAACTGGTTTAGAGAACCAACATATAATGCCTCTTTTCTAAAGCAATCTTTTTCATCCTCATTTGCCTATTTTTTTTATGCAAATCTTGGGGAAGTAGTTGCCTACAAAATCTTACCCGTTCTGAACACGTATCAGAAAATTAAATTAAGCTATTTTATTTGCATTTCTTTTTCAAGCAAACCATTGCTTACGCTGCCAATTAGAGATCCGGCTTTAATCTAATTTGAGTGTCAACACTTCAAAGAAAGAATGGTACATATTGATCCGGAAATTAATCAATAAGAATTCACCATATCTAACTAGCTTGTATGATTCCAAACGAGCGTAAAGGGAGACGACTCTAGCTTTACTATTTTTAAAATTGAACAAGAAAGTGAATGCGAAGGACAGCCGCTCTGAGGCTGCGTTCCAGGAATATTATTCTATGGACTGAGCGCTTTATGGCCGTTGGTGATCAGGGCTCTTCCCATCTTCCTATACTTTGTAACTGATCTAACATTTTATCTTATTGTCATGTTTCCTAAAGCTTGTTCTACCATTCATTTATGCAAACTCATTAAATTATACGCTGTTTTACTCTGTCCCTTTATTATTGATTAAATATCCCAGCAGAAATAATTATTTTTGTCATTCCCGTGATAAAAACGCCACATTATATTTCAATATCTTCTCTCTCTTTCTCTCTCTCTCTTTCTCTCTCTCTCTTTCCTCTTTCTATATATATATATATATATATATATATATATATATATATATATATATATATATATACAGACAAGGTTAGGATTGGTGTATACGGAATAAATTCCAATAACCAACAATTACTATTCTTAAAAGAGTGCACAATACAGAGTAGAGCATATATAATTGTTTCTTTAAAAATTATAACATAAATATGTTATAACATCACTACAAAAATAGCCATTTTGTTTCAACACATCCGGTGTCTTATCAAATGATGATGTTGAACATCATCACTTGATAAGACACCGGAGGTGTTGAAACAAAATGGCTATTTTTGTAGTGATTTTATAACATATTTGTGTTATGATTTTTAAATAAACAATTATATATATATATATATATATATATATATATATATATATATATATATATATATATATATATATAGTCATCCAGAGACAGACTGTTTCGCTGCATCACACCTATTCAGTCAGAGATACTACTTCTAAGTTGTCAGCGCACGGCAGAGAGAAAGGGGAATTATAGCGTTTTTCTATACGAAATACGCCATTGGCCAGGAGCAATCAATGAAGAGTCATGCGTTAGTAACAACAGCACCCACTGTGTTTATTAAATTTACCCTTTTCTCTCTCTCTCTCTCTCACTCTCTCTCTCTCTCTGTATATATATATATATATATATATATATATATATATATATATATATATATATATATATATATACAGAGAGAGAGAGAGAGCGGGAGAGAAGGAAATAAATATTGAAATATAATGCATCGAGTGATAATAAATTTGTCTGTGGTGATATATTAATTAAATATTATAATTTTGGGAGTTAAAAGTTGATTTTTTTGTATTTATCTTCTTTTTAGTACTTTCTGGGTTTTTTTTTCGTTAGTTTTTTCTGTTTTTTTTCTGTTTTTTAATTTTGTTCCGTTTTTTAAGGGGAAAGGAGTTTAGGATACATACATACACACACATATCTATCTATCTCTATATAGATATAGATATAGAGAAGGGCCTATTTAGCAAAGTTCAAATTACTGTTTTGAAACAACAAATCTTCGACGATCTTAGTATATAGCTTGCAGGAGATTGCAAGAACTGCATGAAACTTGGAGTCGTGCTATCGGCGTTGGATATTATTAATATTCACTAATATATATATATATATATATATATATATATATATATATTAGATTTTTACATGTGGAAAAACATTTATTTTATTTTCCAATTGTGTTTGTCCGAATATAAAAATCTCTAATAAATAATTATTGCTCTACACTAGTTATTGAACCCTTTTTTGAATTAATGCTGTGAAAGTTAGAATTTACATTATTCTCGTTCTCATTACATCTGTATATATATATATATATATATATATATATATATATATATATATATATATATATATATATATATTAGTGAATATTCATAATATTCAACGTCGATAGCACGGCTCGACGTTTCATGCAGTTCTTGCAATCTCCTGAAGATTGCAAGCTATTCCTAGATATATACTAAGATCGTCGAAGATTTGTTGTTTCAAAACAGTAATTTGGACTTTGCTAAATAGGTCCTTCTCTATATCTGAGTGGTAGAGCTCATCAGGTTGGTTAATGTAATTAATAGTGCTTATTTAAAAGAAAAACTGACGATTTACGTTAGTAAATTGTATCTATTAAAAATAACATATAAACAGAAAATATATTCAATAATTGTCGGCCTTAACCCATGTCATAATATATATATATATATATATATATATATATATATATATATATATATATATATATATGCGCGTGTGTGGGTAAGCCATTTTTAGGAGGAAAGTGCTCAATTTCTGAGATAGAGCTCTTGTAGAGTTAAACACATCATATGAAAAATGTCTCACTTTTACACCAATTCGTATAGACGCTTCACTGACCTATATATAGAACCCGCGCAAGGTGTAGTGACAGATGGTCAGAAGATGATTTGAGGCATCGAATCTATGTCACCAATCAGTGTTGATTGCTACGTCCATACTGTCTATATATGCATGCATTGGTTAATTATATTCGGAGCCCTTCTAATGTAAGAAACGCAACAACTTTTTTGTTCTGAAGTTTGAATCCCTTTGTATTTTCCAGTCCAGCGATAGTCGTTAATCTCGTGTGTCTTAATCTTTTGGGCACTTTTATAGTTCCTACACCTTTGCTATGCTGATTAGGAAGTCATTTACATACCACTTCCTTTACATCAATATCACCTTATTCAACAGTCCAAGGCGTCTTGACTTTGCTTGCAAACTAAGAAAGAGTTTCGTGAGAATGACACTGCTACTACAGTAATTCTTCTCACATATCACAGTATGGGAAACAAAGTTAAAATATACTAAGAATGGGGACATTATATTTTTCTGAACAATTCATGTACATGTTTAATCTTCAACAGAGAAAAATTATGAAGAACACAAGAAAAAGCAAACAAAAAAATGATAAAATATGTAATTTCTTTTATTTTTAAATATTCTAAACCCAATATGATATATCCACGGGATCATTGCATCTGTATGAAGAGCACAGGCATTTATATGCATTTGTAATAGTATTACACGTCAGTAATTCACACAGAATCAATGGCGAATATTTAGCTTATTAAAGGTCTTCCATGGGGTTAAACTTTATTACCAACCGTCTCATGTCAATATCCTTGAAAAGGTTTGCTAATAATGACTGTGCATGTGACCTAGCTATCTATACTGACACCATTGCCAGTGCTACAGTTCTCCAACATCATATACAAAATGTTGCTAACGATGTTGGACTCCATGTCAATGTCCGTAAAACTAGGTTTCAACCAGGAAAGCACAATACAAACTCTCTCAGATTAATCTATAAAATCTCGAGAATCTCTTACATTGCTAGGATTGAAATAAATTCTAGTGAAAAGGATGTAAAAATGTGCATAGCTAAAGCCTGGGCCGCTTTTAATAAAATGCATATAATCTGTAAATCAGACTTGAGAGTCAACCTTCAACGGAGAAACTTTCGAGTCACGACATACGCGGTTTTAATGTATGGGGCCACTGTTTGGATAGTAATTAAAACCCTAGTATCTAAGCTTGATGGCACCTAGATTCGGATGTTTTCAGAGCTATACTTAAAGTATCTTGTAAAAAAAATATCCAACTAAATTAAAGCAACACGGGCCCATCCCTGATATTTCTACAATCTAACGCAGAATGGGCTTTTTAGGACACTGCTCGCGAGCAAAACAAGAACTTGCAAGTGATCTACTGCTCTGGACACCTGACCATGGCGCAGGATGGGTTGGTCACCCAGCAACCACCTACACTGGTCAGCTATGTCATGACACAGTATGCCATCCTAATGACCATCCGACCTTGATGTAGAGCCATGATGTTTGGCGTGATAGACACATGAATGTCCGAGCTAGCTCGATGAGAATAATAATAATAGGGTTAAACTCTGAAATACACCATAAACGACGTAGTCTTCTGTAATAGATATAATTAATTTTAAACGTATTTTTCTACCATTCGATCTTGGTTCTACCTTGAGCGGTTGAGGCATGTGTCATTACATTACGAATTCTAAAATACATATATGCTTATTCTTTTATTTCCCCGTCTCAAGAGAATTAACTAAAGGGCTTTATCTTTTAATCTCTGTAGGAAGCATCCTTCTGTAGAGTCACATATCTATTGCCGCAAGAAGACGCGAGCCAACATATATATATGGTTCTACAGAAGGAAAAGAAGAGTGCCATGTAGGGAGCAAACTTTAAGGGAATTGGAAGAGAAAGGAAAATTTTTCAAACGATCAGAAAAAAATATATGGAGAGAGTTGACATTTCTGGGACGCATAATAATGAAAGCGGACTTGGAGAATTTGATACACACTGGACATTGAATTTAGCTGTGTCATCTGGTCTGGTGCTTCTGTTGTATATTTAGAGACTCTTGATAAAATCAAAAGAAGAATCTGCAATGGTATCGATCCTGACTTGGCATATCGGCCGTAATGTTACTTCCTTGTGAAACTTCTATAAATATTGTCATGTTAATTGTTTTAATGAGTTTTTCGTTTTTATATATAGACTTTACGAAATGAAGCGCAGTACTAGATTGGCAGTTAGTTATCATCATTTTACAGTTGAAATTTCTAGATTTAACTGTAACTTCTATGTTAACAGTTTATACTCTCGTATATCTCGCTTGTAGCTCTCTTTACCGGTTTCTTGCTTCCCAGTTGATTTCACCTCCAAAAATTTAAGTGCAATGCCAATTGTTAAATTCTGTTTTAATTACTGTTCTTTTATTGTTCGTTCTACTTAATGTTTTAATTTCTCTCACTTTCCAACTCATTAAATCGGAAACATATGTTCTCCTTCGTGACAACGTAAGAATAATATATAAAATACAGTAAGAATAATAATATAAAAAATACAGTAAGAATAATATAAGAAAAATACAGTAAGAATAATATAAGAAAAATACAGTAAGAATAATATATAACATACAGTAAGAATAATATATAAAATACAGTAAGAATAACATATAATAATAATATATAAAATACAATAAGAATAATAATATAAAAAATACAGTAAGAATAATATAAGAAAAATACTTGTACTGTAAGAATAATATAGGAAAATACTTATACAGTAAGAGTAATATAAGAAAAATACTTATACAGTAAGTATAACATAGGAAAAAAAGTTGAAACTAGGTTTATTGGTTTTAGCTAAGTTTCCATATGCCTTTATTGCCACTAAAAAAAATGAAAAGAATGACAGGTCGAAACAGCGAGTTAGTTATGTGACAAGTCGTGTAAATGGATGGCCTGTCAGGTATGGTAAGCAGATAAACATTGCTTTGATCCATAATAGAGAGGAAGATGTGGAGTGTCATGATCCCTCCCACACTGAAGGGAAACGACACATAAAATAGGCATAACAAATAGAAATTAGATGAATTTGATGAATCCTATTGGATTTTTTTTTTTGTAAAAACAAATACATTAGTTGCAATATTGCCTTACGAGATATTATATGAATATTCAAATACAAGCTGAGAATAATTTATTCGAAATTCTTGGGACCAGAACTGCTTCGGTTTTCAGATTCTTCCGGATTCTGGAATACTGTCAATTTAATTTGTATATAAAATCTATAAAATGGGGCAGCTTGGGAGAGGAAATAAGCATAAACACGATATCCCTTTACATTTATAACACAGCTTCTACATATACCCTGAAGGTTGTTTATATAAATAACATATATACTGAAAGAAATTTAATAAAAAAAATAAATAAATATTGTTTAAATACAGATAGAGTTAATGGCGCTAGCCAAGTAATACTCACACGGATTTTTAAGTGGTGAAATTATGATTTCACTGAAAAATAATGTTTTGTAAATTGTGTACTAGTACAAAAATGGAGAGACTGTACGAAACAAATCGCGGTACATTCACAAGAAACGGAAGATGAAATCAACATCAAGAACTGAAGACACAAATTCATTTCACAAATTTTGGTGTTTATTTCAATGAAGTTTCCTCCGGATCGAACCTCTTTAGCATCCCGATACAACTTTCTTATCAATGTCGAATTTTTTGTACAAATCTCTGCAAAAAGTGGATCAAAGAGCTTACCCAGCTTCATACAGAATTTCAGGAAATCCCAGCTTCTAATTGGTTAATAAACACACAAGTGGGCGTTGCAATCCACCCACGTACATGTCTTTTTCCAGCGCTTGACCAATTCAAGTTTTTCCGCTCTTTTTCTAGGAGCCTGTTACATTAATTATAAATATCAGAAACGGGTTCGTTCTCTCTCTTCCTTCCCTGATTTCTCTCGCTACAAGATTTAGTTTTTAAAAAAGATTCGCGTATTGATCATCTGCTGTCAGACGCCATGAAAACATATCCACACATGCACGTACGTACGAAATTTTGCAAACTACATTACAAACATACGAAACATTTCCAAACCAGCAACAAGAACTTTTCTCTTTAAAATACTCTTCTAAAGCTAAAAGTTTATGCAGCCTTTCTCAGCTTTGTAATTCTTTCAACTCTCTAACAGTGAACATTTTGAGCGAGAAGTTCAACTTTTGTGAGTTCGGATATAAATATTTCAATTTCATTAGTAAAATGTTTGAATTCAGTCAGAGGAACATGACACCAACAAAATAGTAACCTCTTCTTGTGTACATCATTATACAAATATAAATCTTGATGTTGTTATAAAACCGTTTGGGTTCCTTCTTGTTGTTTCATATTTTTCAGGTATTTTGCGTTAAATATAAATTGAGAGGTCATATCAACTGACGGGACTCTATTCTCTCTCGTCGTAGGTAGCTTCTACATAAATCCCTTCAATTTCTTCGTCTTACTTCAACTGAACGACAGCTTCCGACATTACTCATTGAACGGACGCCTCTCTCCGTCTAGCCCTAACCTTACATATATATATATATATATATATATATATATATATATATATATATATATATATATATATATATATATATATATATGTAACGTAAATCATTCAAACGAAAAACAAATACTGAAGCTAGTTATATGGCGAGAATCACTCTCACAAACAATATTTAATAATAAATTACAATTACAACCAACTTCGAATCTGTTAATGAATGGTGTGATCCTTGTTCATAAATTCCGGGTTTGTTTGTGAGAGTGATTCTCGCCATATAACTAGCTTCAGTATTTGTTTTTCGTTTGAATGATTTACGTTACATAAATTGAATACGCACTACAAAAACCGATATATATATATAATATATAATTGTAATATAATTGAGAGAATAGAAAAGCCCAAAGCAGATAACACTAGAAGAATTTTAGAGTTCCATGAAAATAAGTGGATACGACGTCTACAAACCCTGTTTCCAGCCGGGTTAAATCATAAATTAAACAATATAGATAGTAGCAACACATAACCCTACAAATCAAAACCTACCCACATTCCATACCCATAGAAAAAAGACAGGCTTACGGAGGTGTTGAGGCCTCACACCTATACACACACCCACACACAACATACTCACTCACTTTCCTAATGAGCCAAATGATAACACACACCCACAGCAATATACAAGCTAACACATATACTCACTCACTCCCTTAAAAACCAAATAACACACACACACACACACACACACACACACTTACCAGAGACTAAACAACTAAATAACACACACACTAAACTAAATAACACAAACACACACACACAAACACACACACACAAACACACTTACCATCCCCTCCCCAAACACAAATAAACTACACTGAACTGACCAAAAAAAAGGGAATATAGCTCTTATCTCAAATGACAACTTAAAAGAGACTGTTTGACCAACACAAGGAATGTTAAAAAGATAAAAAAATAAACAATAAAAAAACAAATGAAAACTACAGACAAACGTTCGTTTTCTTCAACAAGACATTCATTTCTGTAGTTTACTGCTATAGCAAGCAGAGACATTTTTTTCTCTCCCGATGATGGCCATGTTGGTCGAAACTAGTCGAGGAATATAAATGAAATAATAATAATAAAAGCATAAGAATATTAATCTACAACCCAGTGTGTCTGAAGATTTTAATTGATTTTTCTAATAATTTTTATCGTTCAAAATATATATATATATATATATATATATGTATGTATGTATGTATGTATGTATGTATATATGTATGTATAGATAGATAGATAGATAGATAGATAGATAGATGTATATATGCCACTTGATCCCTTTTCCTTTTATTTCTTTATTCCCCCAATCTTCGCTCAAGTGGATTGCCACTTTGAACCATAGACCACAAAGACTTTATCTTCTAATTCAGTCAAAGGGATATAACATAAACAAAAGAGTGACTTCTCCTTGTGTACATCATTATACAGATATAAATCTTGTCGTTCTTGTTATAAAACCGTTTGTGTTCCCTGTGTTGTTTCATATTTTGAGGTATTTAGCTTTAAATATAAATCGAGAGGCCATATAAACTAACGGGCCTCTTCAAATGGTGTCTCCGACGATTTGGTAGCAATATCCCCGATGCGTAACATCAAGAAATATTACCTTTCTAAGCAACATTTTCGAAGAACATTCTTGCATTCTGTCATGAAAACATTCAAACTTAATCAGTTCAACACTCAATTTTCTACAGTATTTAGTCTACTAATCTTCAAACATCTAACACCGTATGAACATAGAATCGTAACTTTTCAACATTTTTCACTGGATTGAACATATATTTCTGGACGACTCATTGTTCCTTTCATTTGCTTATGATGCGACACGACTTTGAGAATTTGCAAGCACGTTATTCGTTCGCTATTAATAATGCAAATTCAGTATTTTCTCGCTACGCTGCTACAAGGATGAAAAATTTCCGTAATACAGACGCCATCCGTCACTTCATTCAGCGATTGCATTCTATTCAATCCTAAAATAAGAAAAGGCGCAAATTCAATTTTCTACACCACGTGGCGACATATCACACCACTGCTTATCAACATTTCAATATTGCTTACTATGCTTTTTAATGCACTCAAGTTTTCTGCACTGAAGAGATTGAGTGTGAAATAATCTTCGGGCGACTCACTGTCCTGAAATATATTATACGCTAAGCAACTTTTACATAAATATTTCCTGGCAATATTCACTAAATATTACTTAGTTTTCACTAATACGCAAATTTTTCAACTTCGCCACGACGCACTCATTCCAAGATAAATCCGCATGCATTCTACAGTACATTACTCGAATACGCATCTCGACTGAATTACGGGAGCATTGCAATTAAGCAAGCATTTAAACACAACAGCGTCGGCTAACAGCAATTTACTCTGAAAACACGTGTACACTTCGTCGAAACATATTCATTCAGACTGTGCTATGCATTCTCTCCGAATATAATTTCAGCACCCTGACAATGCACATAGTTTCGGCGATTTTTCATCTGATAACATTTAAGAAATTACGTCAACTTCAGTATGCGTCAACCATTTTGGACACCTTCTCTATTCAGTTTATAACTTTATAAAATAATGAAGGATTTCGTTCCTGTAACATTCAACTGAGGGTTGTACTATAGCATCCCGATACTACATTCTTATCAATCTTGAATTTTTTGTACCAATCTGTGCAAAGTGTGAATCAAAGAGCTTACCCAGCTTCATACAGATTTTCAGGATATATCAGCTTCTAATTCGTCAATAAACACACAAGTGGGTGTTGCAATCCACCCACGTACAAGTCTTTTTCCAGCACTTGACCAAGTCAAGTTTTCCCGCCCTTTTTCTGGGAGCCTCTCACGTGGTTACATTAATTATAAATATCAGAAACGGGTTCGTTATCTCTCTTCCTTCCCTGATTTCTCTCGCTACAAGATGTAGTTGTAAAAAGTATTCGCGTCTTGGCCGTGTGCTGTCAGACGCCATGAAAACATATTCACACATGCACGTACGTACGAAATTTTCCAAATTACATTACAAACATACGCAACATTTCTAAACTAGCAACAAGAACTTTTCTCTTTAAAATACTCTTCTAAAGCTAAAAGTTCATGCAGCCTTTCTCAGCTTTATAATTCTTTCAACTCTCTAACAGTGAACATTTTGAGCGAGAAGTTCAACTTTTGTGAGTTCGGATAAAAATATTTTCAATTTCATTAGTAAAAACATTAATTCAGTCAGAGGAACATGACACCAACAAAATAGTAACCTCTTCTTGTGTACATCATTATACAAATATAAATGTTGATGTTGTTATAAAACCGTTTGGGTTCCTTCTTGTTGTTTCATATTTTGAGGTATTTTGGTTAAATATATATCGAGATGTCATATCCACTAACGGGACTCTATTCTCCCTCGTGCTACGTAGCTCCTACATAAATCCCTTCAATTTTTTCGTCTTACTTCAACTGAGCGACAGCTTCCGACATTACACATTGAAGGGACGCCTCTCTCCGTCTAGCTCTAATGTTATATATATATATATATATATATATATATATATATATATATATATATATATATATATATATACATACATACATACATATATATATATATATGTATACATACATACATACATATATATATATATATATATATATACATATATATATATACATATATATATATATATATATATATATATATATATATATATATATATATATATATATATATATGTATGTATGTATGTATGTATAGATAGTTAGATAGGTAGATAGATAGATGTATATATGCCACTTGATCCCCTTTTTCTTTTATTCCTTTATTCCCCCAACCCACGCTCAAGTGGATTACCACTTTGAACCATAGACTTCAAAGACTTTATCTTCTAGTCATAAAAACAATCACACCACTTCTGACTCCGATAACATCATTTAGGACCCACTTGACTTCGTGTGTGATCAGCTGGTCGTATGGCGGATTTTGTGCCACATTGGTCCAATAAATTCACAGCCTAAACCAGAATTGAATCATTACGTTTGATGTTATCAAAGACAATAAAGAAAAGATTTCCTATGAAATTAATATATATTCCAAGCATTCATTTGAGGCAAATAATATTTTTCTTACCGCTGATATATGGAGTAGGGCATACAAGACAAGTATTTGTCGGACGGAGTTCGTATCCAAGCTGAAGCTAGTTAGGTTCATATTATATTATTGGGCTTGCGTTCGTCAAGCACATTCGCAAAAGAAAAATGAGTCCTCACTTGGATACTAAATTTTTAATTTTAAGCTTTTCACTCAAGCAAGGCGCAAGTGCCAATAGCACGCAACGGGCTACAGAGAGTGGGAGCCAGAGTAAAGAGGTGTAAAAGAGGAAAGGATGAAGACAAGGACGAGGAATAGATCAAGGCATCTGGAGATATCGATTGACATTGCATTTGAATTTGGAAATTATAGATATCTGAGAAGCAAGTAAGAGGAAGATATTCCCACAGACAGGAAGTGCGAGACATGAAGCTATTGGAGTAGAAAAGATGGCTATATTAAACCGTTTCGACAATGAAAGGGTGGGACTAAGTTGCCGATCTAGTAGCACGTTTAAATTCATGCAGTCTGGGAACTAACGAAAATAGCTCGTCGCAGCAGTTACCATGAAAGTATTTGTAGAAAAGACAGAGGGAGGTGACGGTAGGTCTGTAAGAGAGTGACTGTAAACGAGATGCCAGATCAGGACCAGCCGCATTGCATATCCATCTCTGGATAAGTAGAAATGTCAAAGAAATCAATGCTGTAACGGAGAAAATGTTTTAAATGCTGCCAAGATAGAGAAATGCGATAACAATAGGCTATCCCATAGTTAACTATGTTGTAACGGCAAAATGTAATAAAATGTTTATATAAAATAAATATAAGTAAGGGCAAATCACTATCAGAGAATTATCTATTCTGTAACAAGAAAAGGCTGACTTCTCGAGGAGTTTATCGCTGTACTCTGTTACCAGATGAAAAGTTGTCGCATTTGAAAATATAACTTCAGCATACATACAGCTATTTTGGAAAATACGGGGAGTTTCATTCATTACGTAAATTTTGTGATGTCAACGAACACTCGTTGCCACATTTGTAATGTCACTGAATACTCGTTGTCACTTTCGTAATGCTCGTTGTAAGAGAGACTTTGTAATCGTAGACACAAGTAAAGTAACGTTGTATAATAACACAACTATAGTAACGTTGTATCTTGGTGTCATAAGCCTTCGAATATCACTCGAACTAATAGTACTTGCTCGATAATACTTGCTTGAATAGTAATCCGTATAATGATCTGAACAGAGAAATAATATAGAGAATAGCGGTCCGTACAGTAATAGAGGATAGAGTAGAAACAGAGATTTGAATAGTAATAGAGGATAGAGTAGAAATGCAGATCAATTAAACGTCACGCAATCTCATACTTATGCGTTTCCTCTATGGTTACGTTGTCTACTTCCTTCAATAATACGATCGCCTGTGTTTGCTCACAAGCGACCTATGTTCAAATACAAGTGTCGGCAGTGACACTTTATTCCTATATAACACATTATAACACAATATAAAACCTCGTATGAAAAAATTGTATTTGTATTTCATATATTATTTCTCTATTTGCCATGTTTTAAATGTTCGAAAATTATATAATTATATTTAGCTCGTGTTCTATTTCGAAATAATTTTACAGGTTATCGTTCCTCCTTCTACAACTATCACTACTACTACTATTACTACTACTAATAATGATAATAATATTAATAATAACTTTTGTGATGTCTACGAATACTCGTTGCCACTTTTGTAATGTCAATGAATACTCGTTGTCACTTTCATAATGCTCGGTGTAGTGGAGACATTGTAATTGCAAATACAACTATAGTACGCCGTTGAACAATGCTGGTGTCAGACGCCTTCGAATAACACTCATACTAATAGTACCTGCTCGATAATACTCTCTCGTATAGTAATCTTTATATTGAAATCGTATAGCGAATAGTGGTCCGTATAGTAACAAAGGACAGAGTAGATATAGCGATCGTTTCGAAGCAACGCTACCGCCGACCTATGCGTTTCTCCTATGGTCACGTGGTGTACTTAATTCAATAATAGAATCGCATGTGTTTGTTCTCTGGCGATCTATGTTCAAACTCAAGTGTCGGCAGCGATACTTTATTCTTATATAGCACTAAACATTGGTAGTCTGGGATAAGTTCAATATAACGAACCTCTCTAATAACGAGTGAACGTCCTGGTTGAGACAAAAGGCAGCGTGATTAACTGGCTTATACGTTCTCGAGAATGGACGCTAAATTTTGTATTTTTTAATCTTGAATTTTACAATATACTGCAATAAAAATGCCCATTAAAATCATGAGACATATTGAGAATCGCTATCCATACCAGCTCTCGTCCGTATATTGAATACTGCTGCTAAACCTGGCCTGGGATCCTGATATATATATCTAGAGATTCTTGACAAAATCCAAAGAAGGATCTGTAATATTATCGATCGCTATCAGGCATCTCGAAATCAATCACTTTCTCACAGACATAACGTGGCTTCCCTCTGTCTTTTCTTCAAATATTTCCATGGCAACTGCTTCGATGAGCTTTTTTTCTTTGGTGCCGAGACCGTATGAATTTATCGTGCTACGAACTTGAAATCTGGATCCCACCCTTTTACCACTGAAATAGCTAAATTCTATTCCAACAGTTTAATTGCTCGTATTTCCCATCTGTGGAAATCCTTTTCCGTTTACTTACTAATAATTACTATCGTCAAAATTTTAAATGCACCATCAATCCCCGTCTTCTGTCTTCTTGTATAACGTTCATCATTTGCCCTTTCCTCAATCCTCGCTCTTCTGTAATACTTTCCTTCGCTGTAACCTCCTGCGTACTGGTGGCATTCCTGCCTTGTTTGGGGGGGGGGAAACGATTAAAAAAAGAAAAGAAAAAAGTATGAGGAATCTAGAATTCTAGTCTGAATAGCAAAGCGTATAATGATTATAATTTCTCATCTCAAAATTCCCGACATATCTCAGTGTAGCAATAAGATTTCTCACACAATCTTAGAAGATGAATAGATAGATTCTTTTACATTTGAAGAGAATTTACTGACCAAGACTTTTCAGGAAACCTGTCTCCAGTTCACCTTTGAGTCGTCAAACATACAGTTTTCTTAGTATTTTTATATAGCCATGAAAGTAATGTCTTTTGAAAGAGTGCCCCCCCCCAAACCTGTCTGGATGATTCTCCTTTCTGATTCGTGGAAGACCTGTGGACGTTAAATGGTGATGGGTCCGCCAGCCAGTATCCATATAATGAGTTAAATGGCCAGGCAGTGAGTGTGTGTTGCTTCCCGTTTTCCGTGGCCGAGACTTAGTGAGATGTCAGATAAAAGAAATTCGTTTTCGCGTAGGAGAAAAAAAAAAGAATTGCCGATTAATCGAGAATATATATATATATATATATATATATATATATATATATATATATATATATATATATATATATATATATATACCAAAGTCTAAGATTTGTGTATACGGAATAAATTCCAATAATCAACAATTACTATTCTTAAAGAGTGCTCAATACAGAGTAGAGCATATATAATTGTTTATTTAAAAATTATAACATAAATATGTTAATATAATATAAATATATATACATCTGTTATAAGTATGTTAATATAATATAAATTAAATATTTATGTAATTTTTAAATAAACAATTACATATATATATATATATATATATATATATATATATATATATATATATATATATATATATCTAAGAAGTGTCGTGAAAAGTATTTGTCGTTATTTATTTGTTCACGGTTATCACGGTCATAATCGAGATGAATTTGTGGAACATAGGAAGCTCAGGTTTATTCGCATACAGCCGACTTTGGATGTCATCACAGCTTGTGCAGTGGTCTGCATAATCGCATCATCGTATTATAAAAATAGAATTTTTCTATTTAATAAAAATTAGTTTCAACTTCTTTTACGTATCCGATAACCTTTTTTATGAGTTATCTATTTTAAACTTCTTGCATAAACGCAATAGATTTTCAACAAAATGCAGATGAGTTATCTGCATAAAGATAGTGTCATTTCCTACTAGCG
The DNA here is from genome assembly GCA_964036315.1 of Acanthosepion esculentum. Classification (NCBI taxonomy): domain Eukaryota; kingdom Metazoa; phylum Mollusca; class Cephalopoda; order Sepiida; family Sepiidae; genus Acanthosepion; species Acanthosepion esculentum. The sequence goes on along the minus strand of OZ038480.1, from coordinate 95,332,276 downwards.
TTATTCGTCTGTGTTCCTGTTCACAGAATATGTTTTTGAATTCTGATTTTTACGACAGACGTTTTAATATGGAATATTGACCCAACGGTACATTCCTATTATCCAATGAATAATGTCTGTCCTTGTGCCGACCTAATATCGGCAAAATATATGTATAGTTAATGGAAAGCATTTTGTAACCCCAAAAAATAAATAAATAAAAAAAGAAAGAAAGAAATGATTTTACGCTTTTATGAGTCATAAACGACACGTTTATTCTATGAACTTATTTTTTTATTGCGACCGCAATTCACATTTTTTTTTATATTAACTGTTATTCTAAAGTGCGGTTATTTTTTTTAAAGTTATACATTTGCTGAAATAGTAAGTACCATGCGAAATAAATAGGTTGTAACATTATAAAAGCGGTAAGTAGATGTAAATATTTATTAAAGAGGAAGGACATGAAATAAACTGCGAACCCTCAAAAAGAAAAATGAGTTGCACAAGTGATGAGGTAATGAACTTTAAAGCATAAATAATATATGCATTAGACAAATGGCGATAAAAGTTGAATCTGGAAAGAAATTAGAGACGTGAGAATACTACGAGGATAAGTAAAACATAAAATAACAGAAATTATATATATATATATATATATATATATATATATATATATATATATATATATATATATATATATATATATATATATATATATATATATACATATGTATATGTATATATATCGTGCATTCAATACTGGTGTTAATAAAATAGTGCTCGATGTAATATAACAGAACTAGAAATTATATGTTAATAAATATACATTTTCCTCATCGGTAGCAAGACTCGGAGTTTCATGCACAATGCAATCTTCTGGTGCTGAACAGAGGCTTTATTTAGCACCTGAAGATTGCGTTGTACGGGAAACTCTCAATCGTGCTACTGTAGAGGAAACATGTATATTTATTAATATACATATATGTAATGTATATTTATTAATATACACATATGTGAATATATATATATATGTGTGTGTATATATATATATATATATATTATGTATGTTTATTAATATATATATGTGTGTGTGTGTGTGTTATATGGGTGGGTGTAAATTATTTTCAGATAGAGTCTATCTGTAAAGAAACAAAATGCATAAAAATAGACTAAAGAAAAATGATTCCTAATCGACGCGTTTCTTCCACTGTGGGACTTTATCATATATATATAAATATATATATATATATATATATATATATATATATATATATATATATATATATATATGTTTGTGTATGTGCTTTATTTTTACAAATACATTATTTTTTCCTATTAATCACCAGATTAAGTCATTAGTTACTAACTGGCATTCACATTCAATAATAATAATAATAATAATAATAATAATAATAATAATTAAACAAATACAGACGACAATGGCAAGATAAACCTAGTCATGGTCAATACTCTGCTCCTGCCAAACAAGCTGTTGTAAACAAATCCCATACCCATCAGTGATTGTGTAGTCCAGTACTAAAAGCTGAAACCCAATGTATTTTAACCCTTGTTGCACAGGACCACTGATTGCTAACTATAAATTACGAAGCACAACCCAAATGCAGATTTTGTGATAAATGTCCAGAAACAATTGACCAGCTGTTATCAGGTTGCACGGTATTAGCCTTATTAGGGTTGAAAACTGCATATTCAATTTCACGCCGACTGCACAATATGCACGATAAGACAGTCACCGCATGCTCATATATAATGGATAGCAACTCACAGCTTTTATAAATATTTGTACCCTTGAACAACATATAGTTTTCTACTACTTGCACCACTGAAGATGATCGTGGAAGAAGATCGAAAGTACTTGGAAAATGAAAATATATGTAATTTAAACAGTTATAGCACATTTCTCTCATCCTTTATATCAATACACGGAATGTTATTCGTGAGTACGCACGGATTTTGTTAAAATTAGCAGACATAATGTCTGTAATTTATTCAGTCAGACATACCTGAAAGATAATTTCCTGCCTAAATACACACACACACACACACACACACACGCGCGCGCGCACACACACACACACACAACATCAAAATGCATATTTGTTTTGAGTTACACATCGATTGCTTAATTTAAATAAGTGCTTTTCAGCAAGTTTACTTTATCAGAAATATCTGTTAGCATTAAGAAATATTATATATATATATATATTATATTATTAAGAACATTTAATACATTTTATTTGTTAAAAAAATTACATTTGCATGAATGTTTCTACTCGATTCCTATTTAAAGTAATATTTCCCTTTTTATGAAAGAGAAGGTAATTTTCGAACTTGTAGAAAAGGATGCCTGCATCAAGTGCCTTGAGGAGATAGTGCTGTTCTGGGTCAAGAGGCAACAGGACTCTACAACATGCCACAGAAGCAAGAGAACACAGTCATGGCTGCCAGACATTTTCTGCAACCTCATCAACCCTCACTAATTCCCCAGACTGTAACCCCTTTGATTAGTATGTGTGGTGCGCAGTTGATCGAGAGACCAACAAAACTCCTTGTAACACCAAAGATGAACTGAAAGCAAGGATTCTAGAGCATTCAGCAACTTACATCCAGATGTCGTCTGATGGCCGTGGTTGAAGCCAATGGCGATTTTATTGAATAAGTTTACTCTTTACTATTTAGTGTAATTTTGGTAATTAAATATATCTGTTAAAATGAGATGTCAGTGTTATTTTTATTTTTGCGTGATTTAGACACAATCAATCGATCGCACCCTATATATATATATATATATATATATATATATATATATATATATATATATATATATATATGCGTGCGCGTATTGTGTATTTTATACAAGAACCGTTAAAAGCGACTGAAAAGGTACTCCAATTAAGCATTTAATTATTTTTTCTTGTGTTCGTACAAGTGATTTTTTCTGGACATACTGTCCAAAGTTTCTGTATATCCGAGCGCTTTCGGCTATTCTTCTAACCATTATCTATGGCGATTTTTATCTGAATGCATGGGTATTGGGGACAGATTCTGCCCAGAAAAGAAAGACGCAAGGAGACTCAGACAAGACTGAATCGGCCAGGGAAAAATTGAGTCTGTTAAAGATGATCCTGCCAAGAATTCACCCAGGAACACACAGAAGGCCGATACATTTATGTTTGTCACATTCGAATTTATTGACTTTGTGCTTGTCGAAATGAACAAATGAAGCATCTTTACATTTCTGAGGAAGCGATCCTGCATCCATGATTAAAGAAAAAAATATCACAAATTTTATAAACCAGGATATTGCTGTCATATTTGTATATCGCCGACGGTATGCCATCATTACCAGAGGAATTCCCGTTTGTTAATTGTTTTATGGCTTTTTTTATCTCGGCAAGATGAAGTAGCTGATAGTCGCTCAAGAATAGGCCTCCCCGGTAAGTTGTTGAAAAAATTCACGTCAACATTCCACTCCATATTAAAACATTTGAGAATTTTCTGCCAAGCGTTTAGTCATCTTTTTGTTTGTTATAAGTTTGCCATTGGAAGAAGAGATGGGTGTTTAACACCCCTTAGATTCTGATAGAATGATTTAAAGTCGCATTTATCAGAACATCCGGCAATTCCTTCGCCTTCTCTTGGCACTATTCTTGTTTCATTTACCATAGTTGAAATTGGTATAGGTTTCTGGCTTTCTTGAATTCATTGTATTTTTAACTATTTTTTACTATGTGACTTACATTAATGATAGCACACGTGTGCATATAACCCAAAAGAGTATGGCTACTGGGATCATTTTGAGTCAGACCAGTCTTGGTGTTTCCTCTTGAAATATCCAAGTCTTTATAGGGATGACTCGTATATAGCACTTTAAAAAAGCACTAGGTTGATTCAATGTCTACACTTTCTGGGATATTTGCAAGCTTACTGTCACAAAGAGTGTGAAAAGATTTTTAGTGTCAGTGTTGTTTAGCTTTTTGAAATGGAGTTGCTGAATTGCGGTTGTTACGAACCGGACTACGGAAAGTGAAGCTAACCTTGGATCGTATTTACCTATGGCTAGACGAAGTTACATCAATGGAGAAGAACAAGTTATTTTTACATTCTTCCTGGACAAAGACCTTACAATCACATAGTCGATGGTGGTTGGATCGGAGATGCCTCCAGCTAGTTGGGTGGCGCTTAAAAAGCTGGAAGTTAGTGTTGGTAATGAAGAGTCCATGTTTACTACAAAGAGATAACACTACATGACCCTTTGTTTTGGTCTTGCTAACACAATGCTTACACTATTCTATGTCTCTCTCTCTCTCTCTCTCTCTCTCTCTCTCTACATTTATATATATATATATATATATATATATATATATATATATATATATATATATATATATATATATATATATATATATATATATATATATAGTCAAACCTAATGAGCCAGACACACCTACCAAGGTTTCACTTAGGCAGATCGTCAGGGTCGCCTGGCTAAAGAGGCAACAGAAAACGGCATATATATATAGAGACGACCACCAAGACAACACCACGTGACCAAGAAACAGAGAAAAAACAAGCGACAACGGGGGGTGGGTATAGATTTATTCAACTAACTAAAAGGAGAGGGGATAGTTAAGAAAACACAAACAACGCTACAATCGGGAGAGAGAAGCTTATTTCAGTAACCAAGCATTTCTGTGTCTACATTTGTTAAGAATCTCGGTTTTGGAATTTAGTAGATCATCAGGTGTATTATATAAAGCTATAGCTAATTTTTCCTCGGTGCATAGCTTACAGAACTTATGGCCCGCTTTTTACTTAGTGCATCTTTTTAATATTTCCCATTTCAGTATGGGGTCCTTGCTACCTTGTCTGAATTGCCATATATAGCTAGATAATGTAGTGCTATGTTTAGTTTTTTCATTTTTGAAACTACTCATGTGATTATATCTTTTTTTAAAGGTATCCTGAGTAGCTCCTATATACACTTTAGGGTTTATGTCGTCTATATCCTTGTAAATTTTCGCCTGATAGACCACGCATTCTTGTTGACATTTACCCTGTAGTGGACATGTATTTTTATTCCTACAATTGCAACTGGGGAAACTAATGCGTGGATTGTCCCTAGTCTTTTTCTTATATATATATTTGAGGAGGTTGTAAAAAGTAAGTGAAAATATGAGAATAAATTACAATCGGGATGGTGTTCGAATTTAAAGAAATAAAAAAATCCGAACTAATCAAGAAGACGAGAGAAAGTAAAGGAAAAAAAAGATATTTTGAATGAAACGAAATAAAGACGCTAATGGTAATGAGTGACATTCATATAAAAAACGTATTTTCGAATTCGAGTTTTAAAACAGAAGCCGGCCAACTAGAAGCATGAAACTTTCAAGAATGTATATATATTCTTCAAAACAGTAATAACCGTGTGGAATAATATATTTTGCAGTAATGGAAACAAAACAAATCCAAACAGCCTCAATTAAAAACAGAAAAATAGTAAAAAACATATAAACAGGCCCTAAAATATTATTAAGAATATTTTTTGCGAATAAAAGGTAAAATATAAACAGACATTTTTATAAAAGTAAATAATGGCAGAAGATGCTTTCAAACATGAATTCAATCGTCATGCTCTTCCATGGTGTAGTGCTGGAAACAGCCATGAACATGTTAAAAATAGGCCACATCATTTGACCCGAGGAATGGAGATGAACTCATTCAGGTAGCAATATCGGAAACTCGGAATAATGAAAATAACTTTTCTCACTAGAGTCATCAGTTGCTTCTAGTGAACAAATAATAATAATAATAATAATAATAATACGTCAAGAAATTCAGGAAATTTATTTATGCTTATTGACATAGCCGTAAGATCTGAGAGTAACACTTCCATGAAAATTATCGAGAAATTGTCCAAATACAATGACCAGGATATGTAGATTAACAGGATGTGGAGAATGAAGACTGACACTGCACCAATAGTAATCGGAGCACTGGGCCTCGTGAGAATAGGAATAGATAATTTTACTCAATATGTCCGAGGTAAAATCAACATAGAAGTTGCCCAGAAGATCGCTCTACTAGGAACATGTCATATACTAAGAAAAGTGCAATCAATTAAATGACCCAGCTCTATAGGATACAAAGCAGGAAACATAAATACAATAATAATAATAATAATAATAATAATAATAATAATAATAATAATAATAAGATCTAAGTATACAAAAGCCAAAATACAGAAAGATAAAAACAGCAAATATCAAATATGGGGAAATAAAAACTGATATTTCAGGAAATAAAATAATATATTACAATATCAATAGTAGAAAGATTTTATAAATTTCAACCGACTCCAGTACTGACTGATCGATCAGTGAATGGTGAATGTTTCCTCATAAATAAATGTCTAATATTACGATAATCACATCCTTTGTGAAATCCCATCACCTGTACCAATAATTATAAAAAAGAAATTAAGTTCCTACATCGGTTACACAAGAATGACTCGTAGATTAACATATATGATGTCGAAAATTAATGCAGTTCAAGCTATATAAAATCTCCATCTAGCAAAAATCTGTTTAAATCAGTTCCCAACTTGTTATTTTTTGAAGAAGAAAACATAGCTGTATCAGCTGAGAGAAACACCTCAGCTAATTATCAGTTAACATCAGAATTTGTGCAAAAAGGATGCATAAATTTACTGCCTTGCCTTACATTAGGTCTTATGTACTAATCCACTAAGGGACTGTACTAAGCTGAATAATAATAATAATAATAATAATAATAATAATAATAATAATAATTTGAGAGAAACACCTCCATGAATATTATTGAGAAGTTGGCCAAATATAAAGACCGGGAGATCGAGATTAACAGGATGTGGGAAACGTAAACTCAGACTGTACTAATATTATCTGGAGCTCTGGGCCTTGTGAGAAAAGGAATGGACAATTTTATTAAGAGTGCGCCAGGTAACATCAGCATACAAGTTGCCCAGAAGATAGCTCTACTAGGAACATCCCAAATACTAAGAAATGTGCTATCAGTTAAATGGCAATTCTCTTATAGGGCCTAAGGACAATAGTTTGTATCCGGCTCATCAGGATACAAAGCAGGAAACATAGCATACACAAATAATAATAATAATAATAGTTGTAGTAGTAGTAGTAGTAGTAGTAGTAGTAGTAGTAGTAGTAGTAGTAAAGAATGCATAATGTTGACTCAAAAGGAATACACAATCTCTCATGACAGTGCTCTTGACTTACGTCCGACCAAATGATATAAACAGAAACCAGTGAGTGTCAAAAAGAAAAGGACTAAGACAGTCTGAGTGGTTGAAATCTACATGATTTATTGCAAGCAAGCTAGAAAACCGGATCCATTAAATGCAAATATAAATTGGAAAACCTGCAAGATAGTGAATATATTTGTGCCAGTGGAGTGGAGGATGCAACTGGGAGAAATCGAAACCTATAAACGATTTCACGTCAAGCTCAAGGGCAATGACAAATCCAGCACATGCAGGTTAAGTGCCGCGATTATAATAATTCGCTAATCTGAAACTTCTCCTGAGAGGATCTTGGATAAATTATAATATTCCAAGAGTTAGAATTTCGAATGTGATTTTCTTCGTGCTTTGCTCCCAGAAATGAAATCTATTTTTACTTGCATGTGTAAGCGTCGTTCTTGTTCTTATTTCCGTTTCTGAGTCCATACTATTCTCAGTATTCTTCCGTAGAAATTAATCTTTATCGCTTGAACATGTTTGCCAAGCATATATGATCGTGTATTAGATATTACATAAGAGTTCAATAAACTTTCGTTTCTAATTTAATTTTAAACTTTTAAAGAAAATAAACCAATATTCAAATTCTAATAGGAAAAATGCAAATGGATTGATAATACAAATCTATATTATTCAATATAGGACCAATCCCTGGACCAGGCCGTACAGACCCACACTCAATAGATATAGTGATAACTGATCAGTACTATTTGAGTGAGTAGTTAATAATTCCCTCTTTGCTTATCAGCTTTATTCTTCTAAATTTTACTAGACGTTTCCTTATGGGGAATTGCATAAGAGTCAAACTAACTAAAAAGAGAACAACAATAGAGGAGATTTCTGTATATTGACAGCAGGGCCAGAAAAAATATTCTCGCATAGATTAAATAAAGTTGTCACTTTTTGATTTTAATCAATTCACCCCAAGCAATTCGCCCCACTATGATGCAAAGGTTTGTTGACCATTTTCACCATAGTCTATGAATATAGAATCCAGTGCAGCACGTAATCTGTTCAATAATTCTTCAGTCTTCGATATCAGATGTTGGCAGTGAATATATTCGGAGAAAAAACAAAATGGCTGCCCTTATACACGTCGGATTGAATATTTTGAGCTTTCTGGTTGGTTAACTCTGCTCTTGGTGAACTATAAAATGAGTCAGCTCATTTTGGTTGTCTCACTAGTATATAGGAGGTACCCCAAAACTCTAACAAGGTTACTGAAAGTGGAAGAGAATGAGAAGATTTTAGTGAGGAGAAAGGACAATAAAGGGACATGCTTCACGAAGGCAGTTGACATTACATTTAATTTTTTAAGATTGCAGATATCAGGGGGGGGGGCAAGACACAGGAAGGGAGTTCCATAGAAATGCGAGAAAAGAATATATTAGCATAGAGCTTACGGTTACAGCTAACGATTTCAACAATAAAACGATTAGACCTGGTTGGCAATCTTGTGTTTCGCTTAAATTCATGCGTGAGAGAAACCAAGGGGCTCATTAAAATATATACACAGTCTCCTTTCAGACATTGGCAGTCACGGCTCTCAGCACCTTTGTAACTCTTAGCAAAGTTTGTATTTTTCACTGTTACCTCCCCGCTCCTTTCTGACATCCATTTCCACAAGTTCATTAAGTACTTTAAGCAATTTATTATGTCCCTTTTGCCTCGGATATTTTTATTTTCAAAGCGTATCTTAGATGTGGCACAAGGCTAAAACTGTGGGAAAACCAGTGAGGATCGAACTATTTAGTCGTAATTGATCTGTTGAGACAAGCTTCCTAAACATTACACCATATCGAACTGGGTTTTTTTGCCTCGGATATGACGTGTGAGTGTCAAGTTTGCGCATTATGTATCCCAGAAATGCTCAGTTTTTAATCTTATGCATAATTGTTCTTTTTTGTATCCATTCTTCGTAAAACTTCCTCGTTGCTTAGAGGCTCGGTCTATGATATTCTCAGCATCCTCCTGTAGAAACATTTCTGTTGCCTTCAGTTTTCTCTTCGTTTGGGAGAAAATTGTCCAGTATTCATTTCCATATAGGAGGAAATATTAAGTTACTTCTTATTAAAAAAATTTGTGTTTGTTTGATTTTGATATTGGCATGTGGGGTTCTTCATTTTGATAACAATCATACATTCCCTATGCAATTAATGCTTAGCCATTTCTTCTCGCTTTTCTTCATTATATCCTGTAGAGGTTATCGTAGCTTACTTCCGGTGTATGTTATTATCAATGCACCATTTCCATATATTATTTTATTAAGATTGCAGTCGCTAGTAATGACTCCTGGTAGAACTTTTTATTCACTCAGAATCAACTCACAGTATATGTTGAATAAATCCGGTGAGAAGACACATCCTTGTCATACATCCCATTCTATTTTTGTGTATTTATTGAACTCATTTTCTATCCCCACGCAGGCGGTTTGCTGTCTGTATCAGTTCTGGATTATTCTAAAATCCTTCCCAAATAAATCAAGCTCACCATTCTGTTCCAAGAATTGTTTGTGACGTACTTTATCAAAAGTTTTTTTATCGTTCTTTCGCACCAGTCAAACACTTCAAGTGCATCGTAGAAGAAAATCGGCCAGTAACATTTCATTTCGATGAAAAACTAACAAACCGAGAAAAACATGCGTTACAATAACTACTTTATTCATTGACGATAACTTAAGTGCTTTTTGTTAAGAGCAGGAATGATATTTATTTAACCATTCATTTTATAGTACGTATACCTTTTACGCAAAACATCCTGTGAAAAAATACGAATAGGAAAAAAAATGTAGTGTGTCATATACGGAGTGTACGAATATGGATTAACATGGCTGCCTCGTAAACGTTTGAAATATCACGTGTGCATGCGTAGATATTTGTGTATGAAGATATATATTAATATGCACTCAGAAAAACATATATATATAAGTTTTCCTATATATATATATATATATATATGTGTGTGTGTGTGTGTGTGTGTGTGTGTGTGTGTGTGTGTGTGTGTGTGTGTGTGTGTATTATTTTTCGTATGAGTGCTCATTACCACATAATATAGAGTTTCTGATTACAAAAGTCTGGTTCGAAAATTAGACTGAATGAAACAGTTTGTTAATGGGTAAATATAAAAAATTATATATATATATATATATATATATAGATATAGATAGGTAGATAGATAGATAGATAGATAGATAGATAGATAGATAGATAGATAGATATAATTTAATTTAAAGAAAAATGAATCACTATAAGGAAACATTATTCTATTTCTCCAGAGATTTTCTTTTTTTCTGGATCATCAGTCCTCACTTCCAAACTTACACTTTTATAGGGCAGTATTAAGCTTATGTAAGGTGATATAGAGAGTGGTGAGAGATAGTGTGACATGGTCGAAATTAGAGAGGGAAGGTAGAGATAGGAAAGCTTTTGAATTTATTTTTATTTTTATTACAATACTTAATATTGAGGAGGGGGTAAGGATCAGACATTGATTTATTTAATAACTCAATTCACAGGAAACGATATAAAGAGTAAAATAGCAAAAAAAGAAAAAAGAGAAAAAAGAAAAAAGCGGAGAAGTAAAGATATAAGAAATAAGAGATGGACTTAAGCTTTTGAAGGAAAGAGAGGGGGATAAAAATTTGAAGCGTGAAATTAACGTGTATATATATATATATATATATATATATATATATATATATATATATATATATATATATAATTAAAAAAGAATGGAATCAATTATACTTATACTTTTAGAAACTTTTGCAAAGAATGTATTGGTGCTACAGTAATCAAGGCGAAAGGAGGATATTTTGTCGAGAGCAAAATGTATTTATGAAATGCTTTTCTTATTTTGTCATAATAAAATTTCTGATAAAAAATCATGTCTCACTTTTTTTAACCATATCTAATAATTTTATCTCATTTAAAGTATTTAAACTAATTTTGAGGTCAATTAAAAAAAAATACTATATCTGGTAACAGGACTCTGAACATTGCCACACAATCAGGAGAAACCAGTATTGTATGTCAGACAATTTCTGCGACCATATAAAATGCCCCCTTAAATCAGGCCAACAAAATACCCAGACTCTAACCCCGGTGATTATTATGTGTGGGGCGCAGTTGAGCGTGAGACCAGCAATACACTTTGTAAAACTAAATTGAACTGAAGGCGAGGATTATGGCAGCATTCACCAGATAAACAGGGGGACCGTCCAGAAGAGATGCAAGAGATTCTGAAGTCCTCTGCAGTCTGTGTTTGAGGCCAATGGCGATTTTATTGAATAAATTGGTTCAAGATATTTTTGTGTTATTTTAGTAAATATATCTGTTAAAATGAGATGTCAGTGTTATTTTTAATTTTGCGTAATTTAGACGAGAATTTATCATTCGAATCAATATATATATATATATATAAGTAATTCATCGAGTCTGAAACCTCAACAGAATGCAGAAAGCACTAGACGGCCGTTTAGTCCTACATTTGGGACTTATCAGCAGTGAGAATTGAAACCCTGACAGTTAGGTTGTCAAGCGAACATCATACCAACTGTTCCAACGGTGATTTAGAGATAGCAAATCAGACACAATATAGCGCCGCTCGCTCACATATTCCACACATATACCCACTGGAGCCACGACTACTATCACCAAGCCGCTCACTCTAGAGCATTAGAAGCCGGTTCAAGCAATGATATACACATGATAGAAATTATTAGGAATATTTGATAATTATATTTAAGTAATTCATAGAGAAACGGCCGTCCACTGCTTTCTGCATTCGGTTGAGGTTTCAGACTCGATGAATTACTTAAATATAATTATCAAATCCTCCTACTTTCTATCATATATATATATATATATATATATATATATATATATATATATGTATGTGTGTGTGTGTGTGTGTGTGTGTGTATGTGTTATAAAGATATTACATACGTAATTTTGTCGTGAGTACTTGTTTGTCCGTAAGTCACATATTTATAATAAATAAGTATTGCTCTGATCTTGCTATTGAGTTCTCTTTTAGATTAATGCTATAAACGTTTGAATTTATATTCTTTTCGTTATCATTACATTTGTATATATATATATATATATATATATATATATATATATATATATATATAGTCATGTCATTCAATTTTATTTCCCCATCTCGTAAATAAATGGACTGCTCTGCAATAACCATAATTATATGGACAGAGATATACACATATAGATAGATAGATATCAGAGGACTGATAAAAATACTATATTTAAAAATGAAATTCATCTGATATCAGGCAAAATAATTGCATCGCCGTTTTGCCTTGTTGTGATTAATATATTTATCTAGAAATCCTTGATAAAATCCCAAATATAGAATCAGCAATATTATTGGTCCTCTTCTAGTGACTCTGCTTCAGTCACTTTCGCATGAAGTTGTCTCCCCCTGCTTCTTTTTATGAAATACTTTCACGGTAATTGCCCGGATGAGTACCTAGACCTTTTGAATTTCAGCGCAGAACTAGACTCGCGACGAGGTCTCATGACACTGGCCAGATGTAGGTTCTAAGTTAACAGTTTCTTTTCTCGCAATTCACCTCTGTGTAACTCGCTTACGGCTCCATGCTTTCCAGGCAACTTTAATCTTCAAAAGTTTAAATGCAATGCCAACCTCTAGTCGTCTTGATTACTCTTCTGTTGTTCTCGGAGCTTAGTAATGTTTCTTTATCTAATTCTTCCTTGCCAAGTAAACTCCTGTGGCTTAGTGACTTTACTGCCTTACTTGAGGTGAACTCGATTTAAAAAATGACCTTAAGATATACACTGATATGTATGTAGATAGATAGATAGATAAAGACGAAGAAGATAGATAGATAGATAGATAGATAGATAGATAGATAGATAAAGAGAAGGTCCAACAGTGAAATATGAACAGATTCCTATCTATCTATCTATCTATCTATAGATCTAAACCTGACCGTCGTAGATAGAACGAAAGGTGGAGACTAAAATACATAGCTAGAAGGAGCGGTGTCTGAGCAGATAGATAGATAGATAGATAGATAGATAGATAGATAGATAGATAGATAGATAGATAGATTTAAATCTGGCCGTCGTAGATAGAAAGAAACGTGGAGACAAAAATACATAGCTAGAGGGATCGGAGTCTGGGCACACAGACAGACAGATAGATAGATAGATAGATAGATAGATAGATAGATAGATAGATAGATAGATAGATAGATAGATAGATAGAAACTTGGCGACGAGTTTATGGCAGCTAAGCAAATAAAGAAAAATAACTGATATCTATAGTTTTATGCAATAAGAACAACAAATTAATACTCATAAAAATTGTTCTTTTTCTAGTTTGCTATGTCATTATCTTCATGCTGAGAGACATAGATAATGAACAGACTTAGATCGATAGATAGATAGATAGATAGATAGATAGATAGATAGATAGATAGATAGATAGATAGATAGATAAAAAGAAAGAGATAATGAAAAGAAAGAATGACATATAGATCTAAACTGATTGAGATAGATATTGTCTATGTCAAATATATATATATACAGACACACACATATATATATATAAACATATATCAGGGTAGATATTTGCCTATTTTAGTGGTGTGTGAACATTTACATTCACTTTCCACACTGAATATATGTATTCTTTATTTGCCGTGGATGTGTAAGACCTGAAATATTGTTTTGTTCCAGGTAAGAAAAAACAACCCGACTTAAAATGAGGATAATATTCCGAGGAAAAGGAAAATATGCAAAAAGATTTCGGAAATTTTATTGATGATGTAGACAGAAGAGACAAATAAAACAAAGACACCAACTCTAAGCTTGAAATATGTCCGTCCCTTCCTCAAAATATAAAAATAAAGCAGGAATAGCAATTTCAAATGATATCAAATACAGTAAAAATATGGCGGAGAGCTTATTTTTCATTTCCTATTATTTTTATTTACGGACGAAAAAATGGTTGAAAATATAACTTCTTTTTTTTTTGCTTGGCAAAGCAAATATCAACTGACAACACAAAAAAGGGATTTCACGGAGAAATGAAATAGAATTTGTAATGATTCCAACCTTAACTTGAATTCTCAAGAGGAAATAAAGTGGAATATATATATATATATATATATATATATATATATATATATATATATATATATATATATGTATGTATATGCACATGCATATACACACGCACACAGACACAGACACAGACACAGACTCACACGCACACACACACACACATATATATATGTGTGTGTTTGCTTGTTTGTGTGTGCGCATGCGCCCACCCGCGCGCGTTCTTGTGTGTGTGTGTGTGTGTGTGTGTGTGTGTGTGTGTGTGTGTGTGTGTGTGTGTGTGTGTGTGTGTGTGTGTGTGTGTGTGTGTATTGCAATCTTGACGTAAAACGTAAGTAAATGTAAGAATAGCAGAGTTAAATAACAGTGCTTTTAAGGAAAGACATATTTCGTTCATGTTTTTCGGTTTTTTCCTAACATTTTTTGGCCTTTGTGTTCAGATCTCGATATTTGTAATGGTTTCCTTTTTTATTATTTAGTTTCTCTGTTTAAGCTTTTTTTTCCATTGCTGATCAAACGCAGATAATCGTTCTTACAGATTTCTCGTCTTCTTTACAATATTTTCATACGTATTTTCAGTCTCTTTTTCATGTTTTTTGTTCAAACCTTGATGTCGCTCTTTCATCTTTCTTTCTTTCTTTCTTTCTTTCTTTCTTTCTTTCTTTCTTTCTTTAACGACTATTTCTTTCGTTTCTGTACCGAAGTATTTGTTCTTTTTTTTTTCTTCATCATATTTTATATTTTCTGTGGTTCTGCGTGAATATACATTTTCTCTATTTCTTTCTTTCTTTCTTTTTTTTCTTTCTTTCTTTCTTTCTTTCTTTCTTTCTTTCTTTCTTTCTTTCTTTCTTTCTTTCTTTCTTTAACGATTATTTCTTTCGCTATGCGTACCGAAGTATTTGTTTTTTCTTTTTCTTTTCTTCACCATATTTTCTATTTTCTGTGGTTCTGCGAGCAATAGAAATATTATCTCTTTCTTTCTTTCTTTCTTTCTTTCTTTCTTTCTTTCTCGAATATTTCTTTCGTTTCCGTACCGAAGTATTTGTCATTTATTTTTCTTTTTTTCACCATATTTCGTCTTTTCTGTGGTTCCGTCTGCATAGAAATTTTCTTTCTTTCTTTTTTCTTTCTTTCTTTCTTTCTTTCTTTCTTTCTTTCTTTCTTTCTTTCACGAATATTTTCTTTTCCTTTTGCGTACCGAAGAATTCGTTCTTTCTTTTTCTTTTCTTTATCATATTTTGTATTTTCTGCGTTTCTGCGTGCATATGAATTTTCTTTCTTTTGTCTTTCTGTCTTTCTTCCAGTCTTTGTGTCGTTACGATATTTTGTTTTTCTTTGTGAATGCTTGCTTAAGAATTATGTCTGTCCTAAGAACGAGAAAAATTAAAAACGTAAAGAAACATAACACTGTTTCTTTCTCAGATATATCCTCATTAAAACATGTACCATACGAAGTAAATATTAATGCGCATAAAAAAAATGTCACCTTCTCTTTATTTAATGTAGAAAAATACATTTGTAAATAAAAAGCTGTTTGATTTTGAAATCAAAACAGAAGGTATACAATACTGATATACAAATTAATCGTAATAAGGTAGGTAAGAAATTATTAAAAGAAACATTTTTAAAATTAGAGCAAAATACATAAAATAATTAATACTTTTCTAATGTTTAATGCAGACGTCAGCAAAGAGGAACATATTAATATAGCTTGATAATAATAGAAAAATTAATAGATGTGAATACACTTGTTTGTTTTTTCTTATATCTGTTTATGTATACGGGATGTAACAGCAAAATTGTCCAAATCATGTAACAGCAAAATTGTCCAATTCTTAGAGCAAGATTTCAACCGTTGTATCTAAGAAATGATTAAAGATATTGTACTGGAATTATTCCAGTTTTTTATAAAAATATTGGACTCTACTTTAAACAATAAGAATGTATTTAGCTCTAAGATGAAATGATGGTCCATTTTGCTGTTGTAACCGCCTGAAAAATGTTTTCCTCTCCACTGCTCGGGGTTCTTGATAAGATCCAGAGACGGATATGCAATGTGATTGGCCCTGATCTGTCATCTCGTCTGCAGTCGCTCTCTCACAGACGGAATGTTGCATCACTCTGCCTTTTCTACAAGTACTTCCACGGTAATTGCTCTGAGGAGTTGCTCTCACTTGTCCCTAAGCCTCGTGAATTCAAGCGTCCTACGAGGCTGGCATCCCGTTCCCACCCCTTCACCGTAGAAACTGTTAGGTGTAGACGTCTTTTCTACTCCAATAGCTTCATGTCTCGCACATCTCGCCTATGGAACTCCCTTCCCTATTACTGTTTCCCTGACAAATACAATCTCCAACGGTTTAAGTGTAGCGTCAATCGTCATCTCCAGTTGCCTTGATCTATCCACTTCCTGACATCTTCCATTCCTATCTGCTCTCGCTCTATATCTCCCGTAATCTCCCCATCTCGATCGGCCCTCCGTCCTTCTCTTTCTCCACAACCCTTCCTTTACCACTCCTATCTGCTCTTCCTCCAACCCGTCTGTAACCCCTTGCGTGATAGTGGCCACCGGCCTTGCTCGGGGTGATACGCTTAAAAAAAAAAAAAAAAAAAAAAAAAAACTGATTCCATTCTTTTCATAGTGCTTGAATGACTTTGAAGATAGAAGCCAGAGTATGAATGTTGGTACCATGACTGAAGACCTGAATGATCTTTTTCCTCTCACCACTGCGCAGTTGGGAAGATGTAGTAGGGCTGACACAAAACGACTTTAACCTCTTCTAATTCAAGCTGAATAACTCAAAGGATATTTTTTACAGTGAATCTTACGTCAAATAATGTGACGATGGCTAGACATCTTATCTGAAACCTTGAAAAAAGTAAATCAATTAGTTCAGTGTTTCTTTTTTTTAAATATTTTATATTTTGTGAGATGGACAATTATCCTTTGCTGTTACACGATTTGGATAGTTTTGCTGCTAGACCCGATATATCTAGTAATGCTCACAAATTATATACGAAAGATTTTTTTTTGGGGGGTGGGGGGTTCTGCATGTCTCTTTTTTAGCTTCCTAAACCCTAATGCAAATAAATCCTCAAATCCTGCTCTAATTGCAATATTCTAGCTGTAGACAAATAAATAGAGTGTGAAATCCATAGCACCAGCTTCCTGCTGGTTGATCAGTATTTCAAAATTAACTTGTAAATAATACCTCAGGAAGAGCGTATAGCGACTAACCTGGATTGATATAGGGTTTTGGAGCGTGACACGTTGACCACAGGCAGAGGGGACGGTTTTTCTTTTTCTAGTAAGAAGTACCGATCCGTACGTAAATAACGTCGAGATGTGTTTAGGGGTATTAATTTGGGTGGAAAAACAGGATGCAAATGGAGAACGAATTAATTGAATGCGGAAATAGCATTACGAGGAATAAGACTAAAAAAAATGGAAAGGAGAATCAGCAATATTATTGGTCCTGACCTGGCGACTCGGCTTCAGTCACTTTCCCACCGCCTCAATGTTTCCTCTCTGAGTATTTTCTATAACTACTTTCATGGTAATTGTCAGGATGAGTTCTTTGTTGTGGGCTAATTTTAAATTGTTGTTTTATTCCTCTCCCCCACATACAATGAATTGTACATAAAGGGACTATTTAGGACTTTTATAGAGACAAGGTGGTATTATGGGGAATGTAGTAAGAAAGCTAGGTAAGAATACGTTGTTTTGGTGTAAGGAGTATTGTTGTTTGGGTCAGTGATTGTGGCTAGATAAGTTTAATATTAAGACAGAAGAAGGCCGTCCTTTTCCCCGTTCCACATTTTCGCCTTGTGACACATTTTTGTACATAGCAGAACAAATATCTCTCTTCGCTATGGTATCTAGACTGTTTGAATTTAAGCGCAGTACTAGACTGACGTCAGGATCTCATCGATTTACAGACGAGCTGGCTAAATGTAATCATAAGTTCTATACTAACAGTTTCTTTTCCTGCACTTATCGCCTGTGAAACTCTCTTCCGGTTCCATGCTTTCCAGTCAACTGTAACCTTCAAAGATTTAAATACAATGTCAATTGTTATCACCTGATTACTCTTTTGACTTCCCGCTCCTTATTAATGTATCTGTTCCTAATTCTTCCTCGTCCAGTAACCCTTTGTGTCTTAGTGGCTTTACTACTTAGCATGGGGTGATATCAATTTAAAAAAGACAAATATGATTGTCCTCACCGAATTTAATTAAAGTATACACCGAGATGATCCTAGCAGAACGTGGATATCTACAAGAATTTAGTACCGTCGTACATAATTTTACCTATCTTAAATACGTACATGACATTGTGTTGATAGCTCACTTAGAAAGGTGACTGAAATATCGCTTACACAATTGTACTAAATGAAAGTGAGAAGATGGAATAAATGGCTGACAGCAGAAGGTACTGTACAAGATAAAATCTACGTATTTGGATGTCAAAATTAAACAACCACTGAATTTACTGTATAGAGAAAATTGTTCGAAAATAATTGTTCTAAAAACATTTCTTTTAATTGTAAATTGTTTGAAGGAAAATTAATCAAAAGGACAATTATATTCAATGATAATTTCTTCGAAATAATTGAAATTTCGGAAATACGTATGTGGTCTTACTTTGAGAGAGTCAATGGTGATTTACCTAGAACTAATAATGCACTTGATGGATCGCATAGGGCTTTATTTTTTTTGCAGCAAGTGTCATACCATCACCCCACAATATGGAAATTCTTAGACGTTGTTAAAAGAAAACAGGACTTGCAAGAAAATCATATTGCAAAAGAAAGAGTAGGTTGTCAAAATATTAAGAGCGCCAAGAAATACTGCCACGTAAAAAAATTAAAAAAAAAAAGGCATCCTTTAACGAGTACTCTTCAGTAGTTGATTATTTGCGTACAGTATCAATTAATTTAAGGTTATAAGGATTAATTTTCTTACTGAATTGTATTATTAACGATATTTGTATTTCGAATAATTCAAATTTGTGTATTTCCTCTTTTAATTTTTACATTTTTATTGCAGTAAATATTTTCCTTTCTGAATAGTTCTTTTAGTATAATTATTCTTTCGATTAATTTACTCTTTTAGTTTAATTGTCCTTTAATTTTCATTCAAACAATTTATAATTCGATTAAATGTTTTTTCGATTAATTGCTTTCGAATAATTCTTTTTAATTAATGTTCACATAAAGAAATTACATTACCTGGATAGTGTCGTAAAAAAACGTGTCACAGAAATACAAAGGTTCATTTGAATAGCGAAAACACTCTTCCAGAAAATAAATATCACTTCAGGAAACTCAGCAAAGCATTAAGAGATAGGAAATATACGTAGAAACAAAGAGAATAATGTGAAACTGCTATATAATATCCAAGCTGCGTTATGGCAGTGAGTGATTGTTGTAACCTAGAAAGGGTAACTGAATGAGGAATAACCAAAACGGAGGTTGGAGATGAAATGGTAATCTTTATAACAAAAAAAAAAGAAAGAAAAAGAAATACAATACTCGCCAGTGGCCTGAAATAGGCAAACCGCTGCTAGTGGTAGACTGCTTAAACAGCATAGTACGATATTTACCTGCCTCTCCACGAGGTAAGATGTGTTACAAGGCCAAATTTAATGTGGGGAAATCCGAGTCCGTGGGCTCGGAGAAAAAAATGTCCATAGAGCCCGCATACGCGAGATCGGGTGTCTGTCTACCTCCCCGGACGAGACTCTGTCCTTCGGCATAGCCTCGTCCGGTTTCCTCTATGCCCGAAGGCAGAAAGTTCGACATGGCAAGAGCTTCCCATGCTGCCAGCGAACACGGTATATTACACTCACTTGCAATAGAGTCCAAAGTATTTATGAGGATTGGGACATACACAGTAGTGTTTATAGGTACGGTCGATAAAAATGCTGGACACACAAATGAAGAAGTTACTTGAATCGACAGAGATGTGATTGTACCAATGAATGCTAAGAATGTCATGAACAGCCCATGTGTATAAGAAGGAAGATTGAAGGAAAGGAAGAGCTTATAGCAACTGGTATTCATAATCGGTCAGTTTTATTTTTGGTAATCTAAAAAAAATACAACAGGAACCATCTCAAGACAATTCTTCTTTGTTCTTGCCCTGCCAATCATTTACTCCAGATACTTATGCGTCGTAGATAAGACGATAAACTACATCCGCGTCCTGGGTAAGACGATAACCTACATCCGCGTCCTGGGTAAGACGATAACCTACATCCGCGTCCTGGGTAAGACGATAAACTACATCCGCGTCCTGGGTAAGATGATAACCTACATCCGCGTCCTGGGTAAGACGATAAACTACATCAGCATCCTGGGTAAGATGATAACCTACATCCGCGTCCTGGGTAAGACGATAAACTACATCAGCATCATGGGTAAGACGATAAACTACATCCGAATCCTGGGTAAACAATAAAATGCATACAATATCAAGGACTCTGGTCAGGTTTTGAGGAGCGTGGAACCACCTCTTAATTACTAGTGTCCCCAGATCCACTCTGACCGGTGTGGTAGCACCTGTTAGGGTCCTAGTTATGGGTAAATAGTTAACCCCAAAACTGGAGTCAAAACACTATGAAAGTGTAAAAATAGGTTTTAATACCAGAAATACATTGTAAGAAATCATTACCAGCAATAGATTTTTGAAAAAAAATCATTACCAGCAATAAAAAATCTTGTCGGCATTAAATAACCCACTGAGACTGATATGCCGTAAACCAAACCAAACCAAACCAAACCACACCAAACCAAACCAAACCAAACCAAACCAAACCAAACCAAACCAAACCACACCACACCACACCAAACCAAACCAAACCAAACCACACCAAACCAAACCACACCAAACCAAACAAGACATTTATGTAAGTTACGCGCCTGAATCCCAGTGAGTTCAATAAGTCGTGTGCATGTTAAAATCCCCAAGCATTGCTTCCCTATTTCTTTAGAAGCAGATAAAATGTGTGCGTGTATGTGCCTGGGGTGGGGGAACTGCTGATAACAGTTCTAGATCGAATATCTAATCTTTTATCTGTTAGTGAAATATGATGGGACCTGTTCCAGATGTCACCTTCTGATTGCAAATAGAATTTATTCCCTATTTCTCTTAAATCTTCCTTGTGGTTCACCGTTCAAGGCATTCTCATCGTGCGTCGGTAGAACCACATCATTATTTGCTTTGAATCTTTACTTCATCTGTCTTACTGCCATATCACGTCGAATCACCGGATCTCGTACAGTAACCGAAGTTAAGCAATATCGAACCTGTTCATACCTAGATGGGTGACTACTCGGGAATACCAGGTGCTGCTGTAGTCTTGTATGTGCGGGTGGTGAAATGGATAATGGCTCATAATTGGAAATCGGAATGTCGGGTTCGTTATATTCACTTTTCGCACAAGTACTCTTGGGAAATGTATGATTCCACGTATCTCATTTATTTTTGGTAATCTAAAAAAAAAAAAAAGTTTTCTGGTTTTAAATAACCGGCAAAAGGTTGATAAGCCGTAAAAGCCAGTTCAACGAATCAATCAATCAATATCTACTTCATCTCTAAGGAGATTGTCCAGCATTCACTACTATAAAGTAATCTCTCTCCCACAGACGAGATGTAGTAAGCCTCTCGCTGCTCTACCGCTAAAAGTGCTCGGACGGACTACATTCCCTGGTCCCACCGAGTAAGAATATGCCACGCCACTTACATAGTAGCAAACCACCCAATTCCCTCTGTATTTCATTGGTGAGAAATAAGTTCCACTCAAATAGCTTCTTTCTGCGAATCACTGCCCTGTGGAACAGACAAGATGTTTCTCCAATCACTACAATGTTAAACTGTTCAAGGCTAGGATTAACAGTTAACCTCCACTCCTATAAGCACAAATGATCTCCTAACGTAATACTCTACGTCGAGTGGCACCAGGACCCTGTAATGGGTGAACCTTACTATAAGAATAAAGTTATACATTAAACAGATGTTCACTACGCTTACCATAGTTTCCAATTTGCTCTATCCTATTACATTACTTAGTTTCTGGAAGCCATCATGCGATAGTCTCGGCTTTTTGTCACATCTACTTTCTATTAGTAAATTAACCAGATAGTTGAAAACAGAAGCAATCTTTCAACATGTCGCCATTGATAAATATATTTTTCGAGGAAAATGAATGGATAAGTATATTTTTAAAGGCAAACCAGTAGAAAACACGAAGGAGAAAACAATGAATACAAAAAGAGATATATTCAAAGAGCGGGTAAAGAGCGAGAAAAACAAGAGAAATGTTTATCTATAATTTCACATCTTTTTTATTTTATTTTGATTCTTTCTTTTTTGACCTTTTACTTTTACTTTCTGCAGACAATTTATTTGCAGACTGCACCAAATAAATCATTGCAGGTTTCTGTTTTGTGTAATATACTCGAAAACATGGCTTGGCATCAACAATCCTACGTCTTGTATTCAGAAGAACACATTCTTTTGCAAACGGTTAAATGAAAGCAAGGGTCGTAATATCGATACATGGTTTATCTATACGTATGATTACGTGTCATTAATAATTAAAACGTATAAAAAGCGATTAAATAGGGTAAGTACTAGATTTTTTGAGTGATTTGTTTTTTTACGGTTTATCATCCTTTTGCAGGTTATTTAAAGCCAGGAAATGTTTTTAGATTGTATGAATATTTGGAAATAATAATGATTTACCGATACAAGTTCTACTAATTAAGCCATAGTTGGGGAAGAGTATAGTTGAATTCATACCTTCTCCAAGCTTATTTGCGCGTAAGTGAATGTAAAGATATCGAATGAAATTGGAACTTGGTTTCTCTGATTTCCAATTCCAAGCCGTTATCCATTACCCATACATCCAATCTTACTACTGCTGCTATTCACAGGCACTTACTCATCTTTGTACTGGCAAAGCTCGACAGTCTTAAATTTCGGTGATCGTACCAGAAATGGTGTTTCAAGGTGGTATGGCCGTAAGCATGGTAAGTACTAGAGGCGGGGATATCAGTTATACATAAATTCAGAGATAATGGTGTATTGTAGGATCCTGGTCATTTTGTTGCTTCAGGTGAGTGTGACGACATTGCTACTTTGATTTACCTCAATAGGATTTTCATCTCAAGCATTTATATTTTCCAGTCAACAATTATGATAAAGCTATCACAAATAGAGAATTCCAGGTTCTAACTAAGAGGTATTCACCCAAAATAATCCCGCATCGATTGTTTTTTAAGGCTTATCAACCTTTTTATGTTATTTCAAATCAAAAAAAATATCGGATTGTAATTTGTTGCTTACATTAAACGACGTTTCTTGTATACTTACAATGCTTGTGTGTTCGAACGAGAACGGGAATTTTCAGCGTGTTTGGGCCATAGGCCTGCAAGGGACGAAAGAACACCGTGGAGAAAGTAAGGATATTTGTGAACATAATTGACGGTTGTGCAGGGACGGCCAAATCTTGGCTTGAAACACTGATCACTGAAGCCGCTGTTGAAACGCATTGTCTACCAGCTAACTGGGCTGACAATGCTTGCACCTCTAGCGATTTTCCAAGAGTAATTTGGATGTGGCACAAGGAAGAAAGTAGGGGGGCACCCTGTGAGGATCGATCTCACTACTCAGTCGTAACTGTTCTAGCAAGACAAGCTTGCTAACCATTACGCCGCCTCAAGGAGCCCACAAGGCATACTCTTATATATGTCCAGTAATTTTAGAAAAAAATGGGTGCATTATCTTCGCAATGTCGTTTCGATTTTTTTTTATTTAGCTTAAAATGTGCTCCACACAACTGTGTTATTACGCGCCAGGAATTAGTATCATTATAGAACATTTGGACTGTCCTTTTTGTCTGTACACACACACACACACACACACACACACACACACACACACACACACACACACACACACACACACACACACACACACGTGGCACTGCTTATAATCTTTAACAAATATAACGGAGATGCTGAAATCATTCTTTTACTCTAACTAAAATATATGATTTTTAAAAATCTCTGTAAATGAAATTTTTTTAAAAAAATCACATTTTTTTATTTTAATATTAATTGTAATAATTCTATAAAAATAAATATTTATTTTTAAAAAAAATTCCAGACATGTAAGAAAAATGAAGGAGGACAAAGTCTTTGATATTTTTTTATTTTATTGGCCCCTTTCCATTTTTTATTGTTTCATAACCTGGTTATCAATTTTACTGATGTTAGAGATAAAAATAGATGTTTGATATCATATTTCCTCAACACTACCCCAGTCACACTTCTCACCCCAATCCTCCAGTCAACGAGTTAAGGCTGCCATTTTCTTTACTTTTCGCCGAACTTAAGTCGTGTTAAATTTAATTTGCCTTTTTTCAATTGATACATTCCGCTAAAAAGTCTTATACTGTACACAATATATTATTTAAAATGGACATTTGAAAAATATAAGTTGAAATAAAAATGCGTTCTTAGAAAACAGTGCATACAAGTCATTGGAGATTTTAAAAGATTATTTATAAAATTAAAGCAAGAAATACATTGCCTATTAGGTGTGTCTCCAGCCTGAGAGAGCTCAAATCTATGCAGCCAGACGAGTCACGTTAATTTTATTTCATTCTTTTTTATTTATTTAATTTCTTTGTTTTTCTTCTTTCTTTCTTCTTTATTATGAACAATGTCAACAAAATGTATTTCGTTCAATATTTGAGGCACGGAGTTAAAACAATTAATTTTGGATCTAGCTTAATGAAAACGGGGCACTACGAAATATTTTTATTGCTTTGAAATAAATATACTTGAATGTTGTCTCACTCGGCGCTAAACCGGATCGCCACTGATATATATATATATATATATATACACATATATATATATAAACACATATATATATATATACACACACACACACACATATATATATATATGTATATAAATATAAAAGTGAACATAGATGTCAACACACGATGATTGCATCTAGCAGGAAACAGACTGTCGCCTCTAAGTGTTGACTTCTATGTTCACTTTTATATTTACACACGCTCAATCTCTGATATTGAGCACTTTATCACATAAATATAGCACACTTTAAGGCTATATTTCTTCATATATATATATATATATATATATATATATATATATATATATATATACACAGTGTAACCCGGATATAAAATACCCGGATATAAGATAAACCCGGATATAAGAGAGATTTTATCTGGTCCAAAATTAGAGCCCATACTTACCTAAACAAAATAGACCAAACCCGGATATAAAAGAAATCCGGATATAAGATACCTTTTCTCCGGTCCCGACAACTCTCTTATATCCGGGTTACACTGTATATATATATATATATATATATTGTTTTTGGTAATATTCAGATAGCATCCGAGATGAAAAAGTATAATGCGAATCGAAACATGTTTTTTAATGTGTTATTAATAACGGATACAAACTTTTGGAGCGTGCAGTCGCAACGATAAGGTTGATTTTTAAAAAGAATTTAAGTGAATTTAAGTATTTAAGAAAGTCCTTATACAGTTTATAATTTTAAAACACAGGGATCATAACTTTCATCGAGTGATTAGTTGGTTAATGCATTTTAAAATTTTGTTAGCGAAGGGATTTCGCCATTTTATATCATTAACTTTACTAATTTACTTTTCGTATAAATGATTCATTGTAATGAAATATAAATTCAACTTTACCACATATTTGATTTAAAAGAACTGATCCGAGGTGCAAATTTTCGGGATAACAACTGAGACATTAATCTACTTAATGAACAATTTAGTTCATGCCACAATTCCTGATAAACTCCTACAAAAAATTCTCTAACTGTCATATTAGTAAAATAAAACGCACTCATTTAAATTTAAAAAAAAAAAAATAACCTTAGCGTTGCGTCTGCATGCTCCAAAATTTGTATCCCTTATTAATAACACATTTAATAAATATATATATATATACATATATATATATGTGTGTGTGTGTGTGTGTGTGTGTGTGTGTGTGTGTGTGTGTGTGTGTGTGTGTGTGTCGGGATCTGAAATCTTTAAATTCAAGTGGAAAGTATTAACAAATTCATTACTTGTCTCGAATATAGTCATTATCGCTTGTGATCGTTTTCCTTTGGTAAAAACTCCTATCAAATCTAGGCACTTCGTAAACAAACCAAATCTCTCTGGTTTCAAACGTGGTAGGAATGGTAAACTGAGGAATCCGAGCAAAACACGAACAATAGCTGTGAGAATTAATCGAACTCAGACAGTTTTGCGAAACATAGCATGCGTGATCCAGGAAGTTATGCGGCAGACCAAAGAGATACAGGTCGGAAGAAAATTACCTTTCGTGATGAGCGAACAGTTATCAAATCGGTGGGCTAAAATCGCAATTATTCCATGATTCGTCCAAAAATAGAAAGTTCGCAAAGAGATTAAAAAATACCCCGAAGAAATGAAGTTTCTGACAAACAAAATGAGTACAAGTTCCATCATTTGAAAATTATACACAACATCGAAAGAATTCATCACACTAAATTAACAGGAAATCATTGCATTAGCTTATAGAGTTGTTATTTCTAACGGAAAGCATAATAATATATTCGGTTGAGTCATAAGTAACTTCCGGCTTTGGGAACGAGATGTAATGATGATTCTAAGAAACCCTTCCACAAAGATATCAACACAAGTGATGAAAAGTGGATTGTATACGACAATGTTCAACGCTAATATATATATATATATATATATATATGTATGTGTGTATATATATATATATATATATATATATATATATATATATGCGCATTTAGCATAAATCAGCTGCAACGTTTCAATATATATTTGGTCGAAAAGAAGACTCTACTCGTCAATAAGAAACCGTTCCACAAAGATATCAACACAAGTGATGAAAAGTGGATTGTATACGACAATGTTCAACGCTAATATATATATATATATATATATATATATATATATATATATATATATATATATATATATATATATATATATGTATGTATATATATATGTATGTATATATATATATATGTATATATATACATAAATGTATGTATATATATATATATAACACATATATACATATATGTATGTATATATTTATATATATATATATATATATATATATATATATATATATATATATATATATATATATGCGCATTTAGCATGAATCAGCTGCAACGTTTCAATATATATTTGGTCGAAAAGAAGACTCTACTCGTCAATATGACAGATCAAGTTCACATACAGCAGATATAACAGAGGGACACATTCGGTTGTTTTTTTTTTTGTTTGGTTCTACCCCATCAGCCATATTCACCTGACCTTGCATCAACCGATTAAACTCATTGGTCGATGAAAAACGATAGTGGAAAAATTATTTTCTGTAATAAAGCTAAAAATTAAGTATTCGTTGAAAAATCTGACAAATCAAAACGTTTGGAATTTTATTCAAATGTTGTCGAAGAATTGCTTGATAAGTGGGAGGATGTCGTTGTAAATAATGGCGAATATATACTTGATTAAAATGCAGGTGGATCCAATAAAATTTATGAGTGAACTTGATAGAACAAAAACAAATTATTTATGATCGAATCTCTTAGGAGGAGAGGATCATTCATTTACTGATTTAAGACATTTCATATAAATATCCCTATATGTCTAAGAAGTGATTCAGTAGAAAGATATATTGCAATGAAAACAGGGAATATAAAAACTTGCATATTCTTTACTATTAGAACGACAAGAAATAAGATTTCTAATATCCATATATATATATATATATATATACATATATATATATATATATATACATATATATATATATATATATATATATATATATATATATATATATATATATATATACACATATATATATATATATACTCATACACAAACAGACTGTTTCGCTGTATCATAGATCTTCAGATATCCTTAGATATCCGATTACTTAAAGCAGGATTCGAACCCGACTGGTTTGACATCGGACAGATATCCAAGGCATCGTCGCATGGCAGAAAGGAAGGAAATTTCAACCGTTTCATCTATGTGAAATATTCAGCGGCGCAGAGAACTCAATTCATATTGAAGAGTAATGCTTAAGATATATATATATATATATATATATATATATATATATATATATATATATATATATATATATATATATATATATATGTATATGTATATATAATTATTTATTCGATATTATAACATAAATATGCTATAAAATGTCATATTTTCGTAGTGAATTTATGACATATTTATGTTATAATTTTCGAATAAATGATTAGATTTGTCAGGAAGTAGATTTCCTGACGTTATCGGGTTGGTGTGGGGGCAACCATGTGTGCAGCAAAGTTTGGAAAAGTGGAAATTGTCTGTCCCGAGTGAAATTGCGTAGACGGAACCGTTAGCGCCCTCGATGGCTGTGCTAGCACGAAGCCACAAGTCATCGTGACCGAGGGTTTGAGCATGCTGACCTTGTTCAAATTGTTGATCACGTTAGATAACACGGTCTTTCAAAGAAGCTGTAACAAAGGTCTGCTCAGCATAGTTGCAGTATGAACCACGGGGGGAGGGGCAAGATGCCTGTTAAACAAACACAAATACGCCTGAGAAGACATCTCTAATAGGGATTGGCTAGCCGTGTATATATATATATATACATATATATATATATATTTGTGTGTGTGTTTGTGTGTGTGTTTGTGTTTAACATTCTTTTTATAGATACAAGTATTTAAGTAAATGCCCTGTTTATAATAAACAGTATTAAATAACATTTACCGGCCTGAATGTCCGAGAAATTCTCATATTCGTCTTCCAACAGGATTCGAACCAGTATCCTATACGGAACCGTCAATATAGCCTGACGTGCCTTAACCGATTCGGCCACTGAGGATCGTTCGGCTGGCAAGGTCGAATTCACTGCTTATAAACTTCAATCTTCCATGGATCTCTCACGTACATTCATAACTGCACATAGCGTATCAAATGTAAACAAATGACGTCACACATCATGAAATGGACAAAGTCCGACAATTATTTAAAGACATTTGTATGTTTAACATTCTTTTTATAGATACAAATATTTACGTAAAGGCATATAAAAATTATATTTCTTCGTCTAAGATTTGTTGTCTAAAATTAAACAACTATATATTTACCATAAATTCAACGTATTTATTCTAAAACATTCATCAAAAGTAAATAATAATAATAATAATAATAATAATAATAATAATAATAATAATAATAATAAAATAATAGTAATGTCACAAAGATTAAGAAAATGGAAGAAGATGAAGCCTATAAGTACACAGGAATTACCGGAGGAGATGGAATACGGCACATCCAAATGAAGGAAAAGTTATGAAAGGAGTACTACAGGCGTGTGCGTCTGGTACTGAATACCGAGCTGAATTAAAAAAAAAACAGAATATCAGCCATAAGCACCCTGGCTGTCCAATACAGTTTCAACATCCTTAACCATAGCTGACATTAAGCGAATGGACGCCAAAACGAGAAATATTCTCACTTGCCACTGCAGGCATCATTCCAAAGCTGGTGTCGATCGTTTCTATGTACCCAGATCTGAAAGAGGCAGAGGATTAGTTCAACTGGAACTGTCTCACGAAACTACAACAATTGGCCTTCAAAGACACCTGGAAACTACAGAAGATTGGATGATGATATGTGTCAAAGAACATAAAAGTATTGAGAGATACTATTCAGTAATAAAGGAAGCTAAAAAGTTCAAAATGAAGTTTCAAATTGGTGTAGAAATACAAGTAAAGCACAGGGCACTGACTGAAGCTGCAAAATGCTTTAAAAAAGTAAGCAAAAGCAAATGCAACCGACCAGATACAGAACTGATGGCAAGATAAACCTTATACGGTCAATACTCTTC
The DNA here is from genome assembly GCA_964036315.1 of Acanthosepion esculentum. Lineage (NCBI taxonomy): Eukaryota > Metazoa > Mollusca > Cephalopoda > Sepiida > Sepiidae > Acanthosepion > Acanthosepion esculentum. The sequence continues at coordinate 95,301,878 of OZ038480.1, read as the reverse complement.
CCGTACCAAACAAGCTGATGTAGGAAAACCCCATACCCATCAGTGGCTACGTAGTGCAAGGTTAAAAGCTGAAACCAAAAGTTTTATTCTTGCTGTACAGAAAGAATTCTTGTTAACTAGAAATTATCAAGAACACATACTGAAAAATTGCGTTAGCCCAAAATGTAAATTCTGTGATAAATATCCAGAAACAATTAACTGTCTTGTATCAGGTTGCACTTTATTGGCACCCATTGAATATAAAACACGGTTTTGAGAGATTGGGCCAATATCTGCACTGGGATATCTGCAACTTCTATGGAAGGGAAACTGAGAGAAAGTGGTATGAACACCATCCAGACATGGTTACGGTGATAGGATATGTAACAATTTTAAAGGACTACACAACGCAGAGAGGACAATCAGATCTAATCGCCTTGACATCGTTATTAGAGATCGCAAAAACAAAAGGTGCTTCCTTATTGATATGGCAATCCCTGCAGACTGCAATGTATCTTTGAAGATCTTTAAAAAGCTATCAAAATACAAGGACCTTGAATTCGAAATCTCAAAAATGTGGCTCATGAAAACATAAAAATTTCCTTTTGTATTTGGAAAGAAATGACTACACATCAAAAATCAAAGGAGGTACTACTACTACTACTACTACTACTACTACTACTACTACTACTAATAATAATAATAATAATAATAATTCATGCTATTCCATGCCTTCGACCCTGGGATCGCATGCCTTTTAGAAATACAAAAAATTGTTATCCCGACTAGGCAGGGTTTTAACTATGTAAAATGTGTGACCTTGGGATATGTACTGTATTTTGTTTTGTTTGCAAAAAAGCTTAGTGTAAAATATGATGACCTTTCTGACCTTTGTCCCCTGGTTGAAACCCGGAAGGAAATGATTATTCAACAGAAATCAAAAGAAATAATAATAATAATAATAATAATAATAATAATAATAATAATAATTATTATTATTATTATTATTATTATTATTATTATTCCTCATCTGAAAAATTCCGATAATATAATTAGAGTACTTTTTTTAATTGTATAATCGTAAAAAGCTTTTATAATAAATTGTAAAATAGCTATCGGGAACGGTGATTATAAAGGCAGTGAAACGTATAGTAAAATTATAGAATGTTCGCATTATTAGGAAGCCCGGATCTCAGACGCTTTGCAGAGCATAAATAATAGGCATACTGTGAAATCAATTTGCACAGGATCCGATATTTTAGTCGTTTATGCTGTAGGAAATGAACATTTACTCCTGGCCAATTTCCTTTGGGTAAATACTCTCGAAATCGATTTCAGTCGTCCAATAATTTACCAACTTTGGAATTTTTCCCATTTTCAAAACCTTTTCTGCCCTTCAAATTGCCAGGGCATTAGCGGCCGTTAAAATTTCACTATTCTTATCAGCAGCAATTTTGGTTGGTCGAGAAGTCTTTGATCTGCATTTCATTTTCTTGTACCGACCTATTTTAACCTGGTACGTGGAATGGTCGTATCTGATAACCCAATGACTGTGCCATCCAAGACACGTGCACTCGTGAAACAACTGACATCGATTTGCGAAGAGAGTTCAGTACTTAATTATGCATGCGAGAATGTGTGTCTTTTGATTAGGTTCTTTTCTGTCTCCACATTTTTTCCGCGCATTAGTTTCCGTCATTTACACCTGACATACTGTACAGTCAAGTGATATAGATATTTTAAAGGAAAGTTCTCATAGCAACAGTCGTAGTGAATACTTAATGAAATAAGCTCAATAATAAAATATAAATCACTTAACACCGGAACAAAAAGGATGCTGGAAATGAAAAAAAGAATAAATGCAAACTTGTATTTTGAGAATATCATGCATAACGCAATCTCTGAATAGCTTGAAGCAGATTTCGGAGGTTGTACTTATTCGTGTGCCAACTCGCAAAGAATGTGACACAAAGTCGTTTTATGAGAGAGATATGGCAGCTGGACATTTTGATAATTCCCCTTTTAGCGGCGCCTCAGTCTCCGGGTAATGAGCTCAGCATTTTCTCTAACTGGACGCCCGTTGAAGAGAGAGTTTTATAATCATACCCCCGACCCATTTCACTGTTAGAACGAATTTCAGGGCCTTGTTTTTAATCGCTATCAACCCTTGCAAGACAGAAAAGCCACTATGACACAAGGGGTTACTGGGTGTTGAAGAATTAGGCAGAGAAGCATTAATCATGTCCGGGAAGAGAAAAGAATAATCAGGAGGACAATAGATAGCGATTGACATTGCATTTAATATTTTAATTATTAAAGATGGATGGAAAGCCGGAAGGGATTTCTACAAGCGAGAAGTACGAGAAATGAAGCTGTTTGCGCAGAACTTGCGGCTACATCTAACCAGCTTAACTGTAAATCTGTTACTGCACTTAAATTCAAGAAGTCTAGGTACCGTAGCGAAGAGCGATATTTATCCTGATATATACACAGAAATGTGGCACAAGGCCAAAAATGGGGATTGGGGAAAGGACGGTCTTCTTCTGTCTTAACGATAAGGTACCGAAGAGCTCAGGCCAACAATTACGATGAAAGTATTTATAGAAACGACACAGAAAGGCAACCTTACGGCGGTGGGAAAATGATTGAAGCCGAACCGCCAGAACAGGATCAATAATATTGCTGATTCTTCTTTTGATTTTATCAAGGAGCTCTAGATAAATGACACGGGAACCGGACCATATGTGGTAGCAATATTCCAAGCATTCACTACCATATAAAAGGATTCATATCACGGAGCAATCCAGCACTCTCTTCTTTGTTAGGATCTTCTTGTCGCATTTTCCATCCTCTGTTAAAAAGCTTCTCAGATATTTAAACTTCTGCACCTGCTCGATGCTTAAATCTCCAATTCGTGAGTCTCATCTTGCCGTTTCTTCTCTTGCTTTCTGTCTTCTTGTAGTAAATAATTAGTCCTTTTTTCTCGCTTTCTTCGACAACTCAGTCTAGGTGGTCCCGTAGTTTCCTTTCCGAGTCGGCCACCAACATAGTGTATTCTGCGTATCTTAAGATTGCTCCCACCGATAAGGAATCTTGGTAGGTTCTCCAGTTTCCTTAGGATAGCGCCGCTGTACAGGTTGAATAAATCCGTTAAGAAGACACATCCTTGTCTAACTCTCCTTTCTATTTTTGTATAGCTACTCAATTCAATTGTCATTCGTATGCAGGTTGTTTGCATCCAGTTTAAAGAGTATGTCATATTAGAATTGAATGCATTTCATTTGATTTTATATCTGCAGTTCGTAACTCGCACATGAGGCCTTTTCTCTTGCGGGTAACAACACCTTTTGTCTTCTTGCAGTTGATGGTTAATTCTTTTTTCTCGCTTTGTTCTGCCTTCTTGTCCAGAAAGTCTTGTAGTTTCATTTCATCTCTCTTCATCTGTTTGCGCGTCCTGGGTATGACGATAAACTACATCCGCGTCCTGGGTAAGACGATAAACTACATCTAGCAGCAAGGCCTCTGATCAGGAGGTTTTGATGAGTGTGGAACCATCTCTTAGTTGCTGGTGTTCCCAGGTTCACCCTGACCCGGGGTGGTAGCACCTGTTAGGGTCCCAGCTATGGGCAAATAGTTTACCCTGAAACTGAGGTAAAAAGCATTACAAAAGTGTAAAAACAGGTTTCAATACCTGAAATACTTTGTAAAAAAATTATTACCGAAAAATATTATTACCAGCTATACATTTTTGGAAAAATATTACCAGCAATACATTTTTGAAAAAATATTACCAGCAATACATTTTTGAAAATATATTACCAGCTATACGTTTTTGAAAAAATAATATTACCAGCTATACATTTTTGAGGAAAAAATAGTAACAGAAATAGATTTTTTTCACAAAACAAAAATACTACCTGGAAAAAAAGGTTGTAAGCATTAAATGACCCATTGAGGTTGATATGCCGTGAAACAAAACAAACCAATTCAACTGTTTGCGCATATATTCATGTTCGGTGACTTTAACGCCCACCATGCCAAGTAGCTTAAAAACTCTAGGACTGAACTTGCTGGCATACGGACACTTAACTTTTCAATTACTCAATCACACACACAAGTGGTTGACTTTCTCACCCGTTTCCCCAATAACCATGACGGTAAGGCTTCTCTTCTCGATCTCTGGCTCGCCTCCATCCCCAAGTCTTGTCGTGCCACGCAGTTGTGTCTTCTAGGCAACTCTGATCATGCTGTAATGTCTGTCAACATACCCTTCTACCAAGAGAACATCTTTCTGTTATTAAGGAGCTGACTGGAACTCGGTCTGGGATTTCCTTTGCGATATCCCCTGGAATGTGGTCTTTAATTTCCCCGTTCATGAATGAGATTCCAAGGTATCCTCCTGGGTAAAAGCTGGAATCAAGGCTTTCATCCCTGCAAGGAAATATACGGTTAAATCAGGCTCATCCCTTTGGTTCTGTGCTGCTTGCTCAGCCATTGCCCATAGGAATCACTTTTTCCACTTGTACCGTAGTGACATGTCAGATTGCAACAGAGGTCTTTTTGTCTCAGCCTGTAATGAATGCAAGCGTGTCCTCAATGAAACAAAGTCACTGTTTGCTGATAGAATGAAACAACGTATTGCATCTCTCAAATTCTGCTCCAAAGATTATTGGCGTCTCTGCAAGAGCGTGCTAAACAACAGCAAACCCCCAAATACCTCCTTTATTGAACCAATTTGAGGTCCTGACTTCCTCAGCTGATAAGGCCGAACGCTTTGCTCTTAAATTATCACCCAATTCAACGCTCGACTCGTCCGGAGTACCCACACCCGATTTCCCCCTAGAAATGAGGCTCTTTTGATGGAGTTGCACATAACCCCGTCGTAGGTATTGGGCATCATATCTAAATTAGACTCCCATAAGGCTAGCGGTGGGGACGGGATACCAGCCGTCTGAAGAAATGTGCTCCGGAACTGGCTCCTGTCCTCTCCAAACTATACTACTGCCTCCGCGACTCCTGCTTTTCATCCTGTGAAATATTCATCTCGATCTCTGGCTCACCTCCATCCCTGAAACTTGTGATGTGTGAAGTCGAACCAAATTCTGCAGTTCTTTAATTCTTCTGTCTTTAAGAATTCTGGCGACTCTTCTGACCGATCTAACTACCGTCCTATCAGTCTCCTACCACTCTTCGGCAAAGTTTTTGAAGATTTAATCAACGCCGAAGTGGTTAAGCACCTTATATTCCATGATCTGCTCTCGGACAAGCAATATGGTTTCCGTTTTGCCCGTTCTATCTGATGTGCTTACGGCCACAACTGAATTTGTTTACCAAGCACTTCCCAGTAAGGGAGAAGCTCGTACTGTGGCTCTGGATATCTGTAAAGTATTTGTTAGTGTTTGGCATGCCGGCTCCCTTCGTAAGCTTTAGGAATATGGTATTTCAGGACAAACCGTGTAATGAAGTTGGTCCTTAACGGATTCTCTTCCAGTTCCTCACGAAGGCAGGTGTTCCCCAAGGCTCTATCTTGGATGCTACATTGTTACTTATCTTCATTAACGATATTCCCGATGTCATCAGTTCCCAAATATGCATCTATGCAGACGACACTACTATTTATTCCTGCCTAAATAGCAAATCTGGTAACTCTGACAAAACTAACCTGGCCGTTGGCCTCGAAAAGGACCTCCAATCGGTTGATAACTGCAACAGGAAATGGCTGGTTAACTTTAATGCTTCAAAAACAAAACTGCTATCTATTACGCACCGCGGAGAACCCACCCTGCCTCCCATTAGAATGTCTAATTCTCAACTCCACGAGAGCAACTCTTTGCGACTGCTTGGTCTCACACTGTCCGCTGACCTGAGATGGAACAATTACATCGAATCAATAACTTCATCTAACGCAACGAAAGTTTTTTTCCCTATCTCGCGCCAAAAAGTTTTTCTCGCTCGAGTCCATCCTTCAAATGTATAGATCAACCATTCGCCTTTGCATGGGATATTGCTCTCATATATGGTCTGATGCCCCGCTGTTCGTCTTAGTGTCCCAGACACAATCCGGAGACGGATATGCAATGTTGTTCGCCCTGATCTGGCATCTCGTTTACAGTCGTTCTCTCACAGACGTACCGTCGCCACCCTCCGTCTTTTCTACAAATAATTTCACGGTAACTGCTCCGAGGAACTATTTTCCCTAGTTCCCAGACTGCATGAATTTAAACGTTCTACTAGGCTGGCATCTCTGACCCACCCTTTCACTGTCGAAACGGTTAAATGTAGCCGTCTCTTCTACTCCAGTAGCTTCATGTCTCCTACTTCTCTTTTACTTGCTTCCATGATAGCTATAATCTCCAACTATTCAAATGCAATGTCAATCGATATCTGCAGATGCCTTGATCTATTCCCCGTCCTTCTCTTCATCCTTTCCTTTTTCACGCCTCTTTACTCTTGTACCCACTCTCTTTAACCCCTTACGTGCTAGCGACACTCCCGCCTTGCTTGGGGTGAAAAGCTTAAAAAATATTATGACGATCACTGTCTGTAAAACTTGGAGTCCGAGGAAATTCTTATATATCTATGCATTACATGTGTGTGTTCTCGTGTGTGTGTGTGTGTGTGTGTGTACCAGTGTGTGTGCGTGCGTGTGGCCGTGTGTGCATGTACTATTTCCATTGGCATATATATATATATATATATATTTGTGTGTGTGTGTGTGTGTGTGTGTGTGTGTGTGTGTGTGTGTTATATATATGTTGTTGTGTTCCTGCCTGCACTGTTGTAATATGCGAAAATTTATTTTCATCCGCAGAGAACAAAAATAGTATCTAAAATCTTGATTATATTTTATGCGAGGACGTTATTTGCTACCTCGGAGTTCAAATGTATTTTTGATACCGTCAAGTTACATCTTTCTTTCTTAATTCCCCCCATCTCTCTCTCTCTCTTTCTCTCTCTCTCTCTCTCTCTCTCTGTGCTTTTCTTTTTCTCAGTGGGTTTGTGCCTGTGTGTGTGTGTCTCCATACTCTGAGTTTTCACGAAATGTAACCAGTGGGACGAACAGTTGTATTACGGTTTTTGTGGTGTCAGCTTAACTTAGCCCCAATCAAGATTCCATGACAGTCGGACTGAAAACGTCAGGTGGAAAAAAAAAAAAAACTAAAAAAAAAAAAAACTTAGAGAACGAACAATTTCGGATTGATATTGTTTTTTGGTTTTTTTTTAGTAAATTTCAAATTTTTTAACTTACAAAGTAAAATTTACCATGAGCATTTCCCGTTCATGTAAACAAAAAAACAAAAAAATCGCCGGAATATTAAAATCAGGCAGAAGGAAGAAGTAGAAGTGAGAGAAGTAGGAGAAAGAAGAGGATTGACAATGGTGTCATGCATCCTGAATAAGAATTCTGATATGTAAAAATTTAATCGTATGAAAAAAAAAATATCGATACAAAAATTTAGAATTTTGAGAAAATTGGTTTATAAGTTACAGACATGGTGTCTGTGATGTTTCTGCAAAAAAATCATCTGCGATTTGGAAAATAACCGAATACCAAAAGTGTCCATTGTAGTTTTCGTACATATTTGGATGGATATAAAAGTAACAGTAGACAAATACCCGCGGAAACGGTGCACTTACGAAGTCGGGGTCACATGCAAGTGCGCTCACTCAAAATACTGAAAAAATAACACACATGAACGAAATTAAATCAATATGCCCGTAAGTGTGCATATAGATAATAAGTGAATTTGTATGCGAAAATTTAACTGTATATTATTACTAGTTTAAAAGCCGCCCTATCGAATGGCATTTAAGCTATTCCCTGAAGAAGGAATATTGATTGAGCCTTCATCACATATAGGTAGAGAGAAGTAGATGCGATAGGCAACAATAAACTACAGAACTCAAAATCGATCGCTGCATTTAAGCATTGCATCAATATTTAAACTTACCTTTTAAAAGTTCAACGTTAATTAAACTGCCGTTATTTAATTTAAATACGATGTAAGTTGGTCCTTACTTTCCATACGAACAAATTATTTTTTATTTCATGAGTGATTTCGCTGGATTTAGCAATTAATTTCGATTATTTCCAAATTTATTTCCAATTTATAAAAATTGTTATCGTACGAAATATTTGTCGCAAAAATCACGCAAAAAATCGCCGAAAAAAATCGCAGTAATGGGAAACCAAAATTTCAGAATTTCGGGTTCGTATCCGGCCTGGAATGTTTTTAATTTGCTCAGGGAGTCGGCCTGATTCCAAAATGGTATATGTTGGGCTGCGACCTCTAGGAGTAAAGTTGAAAACACGGACAATTTTATTTTGAAACACTGTAATTTGAGAACAGTATTTTCTTTTCATTTGAACATTATCTATTGAAAGTTAGAGAGTCGTGTCCGTTTAATTGTTTTTATGAGTAAAAGTCAAGATGATGGAATCTGAAAACTTTAGCGATAATGAACAATTGAGAATCCAAAATTTCAGGATTGTGCGCTGGGATCCGGTCCGGTATATTTTCAATTTGCTCACAGCTTGACTCCAAAATCTTGGATGCCTATTGAGACTAAAACTCAACCCAGACCTCAAGTAGAAGTCATACATACGACCCATCGTAAAGATAGTGGAAAAATGGTCTGTTCCCTGTACCGCTCTAGTAAATACCTGACTCTTTCTCATATTATCTAGCTTTAGAGAACGCATATCAGGGCGAAAATGGAGTACTGCAGGGACTTCCCAGTCTTAGCCATCAAGAAAATCATTGCCATTCCCTCGCTGCTCTATCGTTATTTTCATGGAAAGCGTTCCGACGAACTATATTCTTTAGTTCCACCAGTTCTAACCTTCAGTGGCAACCACATTTTAGTGAACTACCCTCATTACCCACTTAGTATTCCATTAGTGAGATGTATGTTCCACTCGAGTAGCTTCTTCCCACAAACCACTTCTTTGTGGAACAATCCACCGAAAAGGATAGTTGCCTAATCACCACAATCATAACATGTTCAATTTTCTTCAATGTATCCTATGAGAGTCAAATTTCCTATGCTCTTGTAGAGGACCGTGTGGTTTACGTGTTGTTAAATTAGAAACACATTCTGTTTATTCCTGCTAGAAGAAGGTCCACCTACAAGGACACACCGGATTCAAGTTAAGTCCAACCGAAGATGTAAAGAAAACAAACAAGACCGATATATATATATATATATATATATATATATATATATATATATGTATATATATAGTCTTAAAATGTGCCATATTTATGGGATAAAGTGCTCAATATCAGAGATAGAACGTGTGTAAATATAAAAATATAAAAGTGAACATAGAAGTCAACACATAGAGGCGACAGTCTGTTTCATGCTAGATACAATCGTCAAGCCACGAGTGCTGTTATTTTTCTCGGCTATTTATATATACGGGTCAGTGGTGCATTGCGGGTAGTCTATTTTGGCGGTTATTTTACCGGAAGTCGTGTATTTGTTTGTTTATTTATTTGGGTTAAATTATTTTGCTTGTTTTTATTTATTTTTATTTTTTATCTTATATATATATTTTTTTTTATTTTGATCGGTGTTTTTATTAACTTAGTAAAATTTGTTTATATAGCTTATTTAATTGTTTTGTTTTTGTTTGAGAAGATAATTAAAGATATTTGTTCAATTTTGGGGTTGATTGTTGTAGTTTGTACTAACTATTATTTTGGCGGGAACAGTTTTTAATTTGTTTATTACTTCATGTATTTATTTGGATTGATTATCTTTATTTGTTTTTTTTTTCTAACGGCTAGTTTATCGATATCGGTTGTTAGTTTATTTAAATATTTGGATGTATTTAGATCAATTTATTTTACCTGTTGTTATTTATTTGTTACACTGTATGTTTTCTCTTTTTGGTTTTCGATTTTTACGTAACGCTGAAATGCAAAGTAAAAAAGAGAACGAAGCGATAATTCGCCCTGTATTTATAGTGTAGGGAGAGCGTGTCCTAGTGAAATATTTGGACAAGTAAAGAGGAGTTAACTCCGACACTCTCTTTCCTCATCATGTGCCCTACAAATTTCAACCGAACATTTCTGATGTTAAGTAGATGTGTACGATTTGATTCCATTTTCTCTAAATGTCGTTGTTCACATGTTTTGTTCATGGTGTTCCCAGAGGCCTTCTATAAAACCATATTCCTGCTACTTCAATTCTCTTCTTTATCTGTGATAAGATTGTCCGGCATTCACAGACATATAGGAAAACTGATATTACATAAATGTACTTTTATTTGTTACTAACGAGTTTTTTTTTTCTGTTTCTTAATACGTTGCTTAGCTTTTGAATGACTTCTTCCACTTTACAAATGCATTTTCAGATTTTGGTTTCGTATTCTCTGTCGTTTGTTAAAACACTTCCTAGATATTTAAATGTTTGTTTTTGCTGGATTTGTAATTCGCATGTTATGGTGTTCGTTTTGCTGACAACCATACGTTCTTACAATTATTACAATTGATGTTTAAACCTTTCTTTTCGCTTTCTGTTACTACATTCTGTAGGAGTTCCTGTAATTTCCTCTCTGCGCCTGATATCAATACTCTGTCGTATGCATATCTTATGTTGCCGAAATGTTTACCGCCAATATATGAATACTCTTAGGAGTTCTAATTATTTAATAATCGCCTGACCGTAAAGTCCGGCGTGAAGTCACATCTCTGTCTTACATCTCAATGTTTTGCGTATTTCCTGAATTCATTTTATATCCGTATGCAGACGGTTTGTTCCCAGTATATTTCTGGATAATTCTAATATCGCTCGCAAATAAAATCGAGCTTAAATAGTATTTGCAACAGTTCTTTGTGAAATGCTTTGACATCATCTATAGAACATTACGTTGTACAACTTTATATAGACGTTTCAAAAAGGCTTTTTTGTAGACACTTTACAACGTACCCGCAACGTTAACTTTTAACGGTATAAATACATTTAAAACATTGTAAGAAAAAATGGACAATATATTTTAGGATATGCCCAGATATGACAATACTATACCACCTTTTGATATGATCTCACTCCTGTAAAGGCAGGGTATGACAGAATAAACTTTTCTAGAGTGCTATAAAGAACCAACCTTTTTTTCTAGAATATATAACATTGCCCAAATCATGTAACAGCATCCCACAAAATGTTTAATATCTAAAAACCATAAACTAAATGAGTTTATTTTTTTCCAGGTTTTCATATAAGACGTTTAGCTGTCATGACACCATCTGTTGAATGGATCATTGAAAAATCGTTAAAGTTATTCAGCTAAAACGAGATCAGGTTAAATTTGTTTAGTGTCATAAACCCTTTCTTCCCAGCTGAGCATTGGTGAGAGGAAAAAGATCATTAAAGCCTTCCGTTATGGTACTCACATTCATACCCCGGCTTCCATTTTCAAATTCCATTCAGGACCATCAGAGAACGAGTAATACGTTTAAAAAAGAGGAAGCAGTAGAGAGGGAAACCAGATCAGGAGGTCACAGGAAGAGGAATCATCATTTCAACTTAGAGCTAAATACGTTCTTATTGTTCAAAGTAGTGTTCAGTAGTGCTAAAAAAATGAAGAATTCCAGTAAGATATCATTAATCATTTCTGATATACAGCATTTGAAATCTTAACTTGCACTATTTGAAGAATTTTGCTGTTACACCCGGTATATAGGAGAGGTGAAGTGTAAAGGTCATAACATTTCAGATATCTCACAAACCGCAACACCAGACATTTATAATTCTGAATCGCCTTGATGAGGTACACGTGAGTGAACCTTCTCCCTTTCGTCTTCTATTAATATTAAGGAAGTTCCATTCGGAGCCGCTGCTTTGCTTAAAAGATTTTCGAGAAAACTCATTACATCTTCATATCTACGCCAAACCGTTATCTATCTTACATATCCTTATAATCGAAAATTCTTACTTCCATAAAAACAGCCCCATTCAGTTACACTCTACAATGAGTGGCTCCCGGATGAATAATAGCGTAAAATCTTTGTATCAAGAAAATCATTGTTTTTACTACTTACATCACGATATATTAGAGATATATAGAATTATTCAAGAGAATTGTCACACGATATATCTAACACTGGCCACGGAAAAAATATTTTAACTACATATATCACCATATTCATGAGATCTAGAATTGTTCTGCTATGTGGTAAATAGACAAAACTAAAGAACAGTAAGATATATAATCCGGTGTTCTTATAGATATTTTTATTTTTACACAATAGTGCTCAATGTAAATTTATTGAGCATTAATATTATAAATTAACTGATATAGGTGCACACGCACAAACGCACGCGCGTGCGCGCACACACACACACACACACACACACATATATATATATATATAAATTTAATTTGCAAATGAACACAACAATTTTGCCTTAGAAAAAAGAATACACTGATGATGACATTGTGCTAATGTCAAAAGTACTCGGAATAAATGAATAAGGATACGAAGAAGATTTTCCGTGAATATCAGAGGATCGTATTGAAAATAAATAGACAAAACTTGTCTAAATTATTCAATGAAACATTTCTTAATATATATATATATTATAGTTTGTTCGTGTGTACATATATATATATATATATATATATATATATATATATATATATATATATATATGTGTGTGTGTGTGTGTGTGTGTGTGTGTGTACATATAAATATATTAGTATATATTCAAAATTCAACAACAATAACAACATATATACACTTTCCTTTAGTAGACATTACATTACATCCCTTAGCATCCTCCATAATTTACCTTGCCTCTCAGTTAGTTTGAATTATATTTACAAACGTTCTTAAATGTGAAAATTCTGAGAAACTAACGACATATTTCCTTCTGCTTATAGATACTTGTTGCAAATTTAAAAAAAAACAAACCTTTACGTTTTCCTTCACAATATCCATCAAAGGACAAAACGCATCCACTAATAAAAATTCTCTATTTGCCTTATTCACATATATATGTATGTACTTGTAGAATTTGCTGATTACTCAGATAAATATGTAATCATTTTTATTAATCCGGTCGACATCTGCTAAGGTTTAAATAGCAGGGTTCTCTGGCATCTCTTGCTTTGAATTTTGAATCAGTCAAATAAAAGAAAAACTGAAGTCAAAACTAACCTAAAAAAGGATGCATTCTGTTAGGCATTCTTGCCATAGTCGCGATTGTGACTGTGGCTGCAGGACATGTAGTGCCTCTGCAACACAAATGGATTACTGGACTTATGACGTGACGAATACTGTCAGAGAAAAATGTGAAAAATACTTTGAGATAATAGCATAAATACGGAAGCTTATCATAATTAACTACCGCTAAAAGATGATTAAATAAATATCTAATGAATATACTTTTGAGTTATGTGAAAAAGGAATCGACCAATTATAAATATATATATTTACTATTTGTTTTGGATCGATTACTTGGGATGCACATAACAGAGTATTAAAAACACGTGAAAATAAAGCAAAACGCAATTTCTGATACGAAAGAAAAATATATTGACAAGCATAAAAGGCTGGATGGTAATTAGAAGCCTAAATGACGTTTAAAAAACAAGAATGTTGTATAAAATTGTCGTTGCCGACACTGTGCTTTGAAACTAGATTGCGAGTGAGTAATAAGAACGATTCCATTATTAAGTAGATTACATGATCATAAAGGAGGTGAATAAATAGGAAGTAGCGGAATGACTAAGTGATCAGTTTTCACTATCCATTATTGCTATACGTTCACTCCCTTTACTCTATAACTATACGATTCTATTCTGATCATTATACTATTTGGCGATTACTACTTGAACAAGTATTACTAGTGAGGATATTATTAGAAGGCGTTACGACAAGTACCGGCGTCTATGAAGTCCCGAGTATAATAAACATTTTTGGAAATGATAACGAGCTTTCGCTTGACATAGAGAAGGAACAAGTGAACCCGTCCAAAATCACAAAAGTGGCGACGAGGATTGTATGAAAAATGTATGAAAGATATGATTTATAAGTGTAGAAAAATAAAGAAGGAAAATATGAAAGTAGGAAAGAAGAGATAATATTAGTGAAGGAGAGAAAAGATTTTCACGGCTTATCAACCCTTTACAGGTCATTTAAAGTCAGCAAAACATTTTAGATTGAAAGAAATTCCTTTGAGATAAGAATAATGATTTACTGATATGAGACTTACGAATTAACCCATCGCTGAGAGGATAAATATCATTACTTTGCATATAAGTGAATATAACAAACCCAACGCGAAATTTGAAAACGGCTCTCCTATAAACAATTCAGAGCCGTTATCCATTGCACCACCTGCCCATTCATGCTTACAGCACCTGGTATTCTCCAGCGGTCATCCATCGAAGTATAGATCAGGCTCGACTAACATCGATGATCGTACGAGTGTTTCAACGTGATGTGGCCGTAAGCCCAGAAATAAAAGGAAATACTGAAAGCGATGAAGACTGAAGAATAAAAGGCCGAAGAAAAAAGATGAAAGATAAAAGAGATAATGATTGACAAGCGAAACGTTTTCAAGTGAATATAAAAGTTGGAATGCAGAGATAATGAAATGAATAAGCACTGAAAACTGTGCCAGAATTATATGAAAGTGAAAAAGAAAATTAAGAATAGTTGAAAACAAATAGTTCGCAAAGGGGAATAGGGAAGGAAACAGGAGGTGTGATAATTTCTTTCCAGGAAATGCGATGTGAAAGTTTGCTTACCTGGTCATTATTGACTGCTTGTGAAGCTGTTCACTTTGTGTGACGACAGTGTTATTGCTGTAAAGAATCTGAAGAAGTCGATTCTGGAATACCTTTTAGTAATGTACCTTAATGTCAGAGAGGTCAACAATTATTTGTCATCTCAGGGCATTTTTCAATTTTGGAAATGGATTTCTTGGCCAGGACCTTGTTGCAGACTGGTGAATGTATTTTTAGTTATCAGAAGGATTTATGATGTCGGTGTTCTTAAACATTCGTCCACAACTAATTAAGAGATAAAAGGAATATTGAAAACAAATCATGTAAGAAAATTCAGAGTGAAGACAAACGTAATTAAAAGTGTAACAATAACATTGATTTATATACAAATGACATATACAGTTGGGTTGAATATTTTAGATAAATGAGGATGGTTGGATTAGATTGTGTATAGTATTTTTGTGAAGTTTCAGCGTGTGTGAAGCTGTTATTATGATTTTTTCGTAAAATTAAACTAAATATTTGGTTATGTAAAACATGACCTTTGTGCGAGTTCAATCTATAGTGTGTGTGCGTAAGTTTGTTTAAGTTATTGTTCAAAATTGGTAGGAGTTGTGTAACCTTTAGTTGTTTGGATGTTTAATTAATTGTTTACAAATACTTATTTAGTAGTGAGTAAATATCACTTTTTAAGTATTGTAAGTAATTGCTAGAAATTGTTCCTGAGAGAGCGTGGTTTTTGTTTGCTGAGTCAGAGACGTTTGCGCGGTAAAAGTGTAGTTGGTCAAGGTTTGGACTTGCGTGGATTAGTTTGGCCTCGCTCCAGGGGTGAAAGTCTGACTGCTTGAGTCGATTCATATTTTTTCTATTCATAGAGTTTTGGTCAAGAAAACAAACTCCAGAGCACTTAGCGCGAAAATACATTTTCGCGTGAACTTGTTACAGTTCTAATGGTCAGAGCCGATGAGAAGTCTCGCTTGCTGAAACTAGAGTATTGATTGGTTGATAGGTGATTTTTGGTGTAAAGTGGATTATACCGGAAGGGTGAGAGGTTAGTATGGACTATTCCATCAATCTTGTGAAATCCTAGCATACCTTTTTTTTCTTCTCATTTCCACAAACTCTGGAAGAATCTACTGGATTGCCTCCGTCTACAGTATTACGGCTATCAGACGCAGATTTTAATCTTTCATCCATGCAGTATGCATTCTGTCTACATTTGCATCAGTTCGTTTCATGCTTGCCTGGCAATCTCTTACATTTTCATGTATATCTTCAGTCCCTTCTTTGAACTGCTTGCTAAAAGAATATTCTTTTTTAGAATGCTCAACATGAGTCATGACTAATATGGCAAAACGTTCACTAGTAACATTTACAAGTTTTGCACAAGAGGTGTATGCGTCCAGATTCATTTCAGCAATGCTTCCTTCAGCAGTATAAAAGAAGCATTTACAACTTTCTATACTGATCGGAAAAGAAGGTTTTTATCTGCATCTCAAAAACGCGGAAGTTTGAATAATTCCGGAGTTTCTCGTTTACAAATATTTGTCTGACTCATTGCACCAGATATAATGTGCGGTCATCTTGTCGCTTTTCCTTATGCACATACAGTACCACACTGTACCGATTTCTCCTGAGTGGCTTTTGGGCCTTGTAGAACGGTCGCATAAATAAAATATCATAATATGAAATGAAGTACATTATGATAAATTTAACGAACGAATGAAGAATTAATAAGTCACTTTAAATAAGCCTAAAACTGACGTCGGAATAGAAATGAAAACTGAACGAATTAATGAAAGTAAATGTTAGCATATGGACGAGAAATAAATCAATAGCGACAGCGATTAATTTAATAAAAGAAAGATGAAAAAAAACAAACGTCAAATGACGACGAATGAATTGCCGACCGATATGGCATATGTGAAAATAATAAATTTAAAGTAATCTAAAAGGGAATGATAAGAAGGATATGAAGGAAAAGCAAAAGAAAATATGGACAAATAGGAAAGCAGAAGAGAGTGACGTAACAAAAGTTTGAACATCAAAGATGAAAAGGAAGGAATACAATTTGCGAAAGAATGAGGAGCGGAAATATATGAATGGATAAAATTAAGATGAATGAACGAATATGTACTCACACTGAGGTGAAAGGAATATACAAATGGATGGTTTTACAGAATGAGCAAGAAAAACTAGACAAATAAAATAATTATAGCATAACAATAAATAAAAATGATAAATCAGTGAGATTACATGGACGGTAAAAGGAGAATTCAGAGAGATTAAGATGAGCGGTAAGAGAAAAATTCAGAGACATTACCATGGACGAGAAGAAGAGAATTAGGTGAGATTAACATGGATGGTAAAAGGCGAATTCAGCGAGATTAACATGGAGGATGAAAGGAGAATTCAGATATTAATATGGACGGTAAAAGTTGAATTCAGACAGATTAACATGGAGGATAAAATGAAATCAAGATATTAACATAGATGGTAAAAGGTGAATTCAGAGAGATTAACACGGACGGTAAAAGGAAAATACAGAGATTAACATGGAGGGTATAAGGTGAATTCAGAGAGATTAACATGGAGGGTAAAAGGAAAATCCATATATTAACAAGGACGGTAAAAAGTGAATAAAGAAAGATTAGCATGGACGGTAAAAGGAGAATCCAGATGTTAACATGGAGGGTAAAAGCTGAATTAAGAGAGATTAACATGGAGGGTCAAAGGAGAATACAGATATTGACATGGACGGTAAAAAGTAAATTCAGAGAGATTAACACGGACGGTAAAAGGAGAATACAGAGATTAACATGGAGGGTATAAGGTGAATTCAGAGAGATTAACATGGAGGGTAAAAGGAAAATCCATATATTAACAAGGACGGTAAAAAGTGAATAAAGAAAGATTAGCATGGACGGTAAAAGGAGAATCCAGATGTTTACATGGAGGGTAAAAGCTGAATTAAGAGAGATTAACATGGAGGGTCAAAGGAGAATACAGATATTGACATGGACGGTAAAAAGTAAATTCAGAGAGATTAACACGGACGGTAAAAGGAGAATACAGAGATTAACATGGAGGGTATAAGGTGAATTCAGAGAGATTAACATGGAGGGTAAAAGGAAAATCCATATATTAACAAGGACGGTAAAAAGTGAATAAAGAAAGATTAGCATGGACGGTAAAAGGAGAATCCAGATGTTAACATGGAGGGTAAAAGCTGAATTAAGAGAGATTAACATGGAGGGTCAAAGGAGAATACAGATATTGACATGGACGGTAAAAAGTAAATTCAGAGAGATTAACACGGACGGTAAAAGGAGAATACAGAGATTAACATGGAGGGTATAAGGTGAATTCAGAGAGATTAACATGGAGGGTAAAAGGAAAATCCATATATTAACAAGGACGGTAAAAAGTGAATAAAGAAAGATTAGCATGGACGGTAAAAGGAGAATCCAGATGTTAACATGGAGGGTAAAAGCTGAATTAAGAGAGATTAACATGGAGGGTCAAAGGAGAATACAGATATTGACATGGACGGTAAAAAGTAAATTCAGAGAGATTAAACATGGTCGCTGAAAGGAGAATCCAGATATTATCTTGGACGGTACAAGGTGAATTTAGAGGGAGTAACATGGACGTTAAAAAGAGTTAAAAAAGAATATCCATTGGCCCTGATCTGTCATCTCGTCTGCAGTCGCTCTCTCACAGACGCGAAGTTGCCTCGCTCTGCCTTTTTACAAGTACTTTCACGGTAATTGCTCCGAGGAGCTGCTTTCGCTTGTCCCCAGGCCTCGTGAATTTAAACGCCCCACAAGGCTGGCATCCCGCTCCCACATCTACACCGTGGAAACTGTTAGATGTAGACGTCTCTTCTACTCCAATAGCTTCATGTCTCGCACATCTCGCCTATGGAACTCCCTTCCCTATTACTGTTTCCCTGACAAATACAATCTCCAACGGTTTCAGTATAGCGTCAATCGACATCTCCAGTTGCCTTGATCTATCCACTTCCCTTCTCCACATCCTTTCATTCTTCATTCCTATCTGCTCTCGCTCCAAATCTTCTGACACCCCCTTGCCTTGATCGACCCACTGTCTTTCTCTTTCACCACATCCTTTCCTTTACCACTCCTATCTGCTCTTCCTCCAACCCTTCTTTAACCCCTTGCGTGATAGTGTCTTCCAGCCTCGCTTGGGGTGATATGCTTTAAAAAAAAAGATAAACTTAAAGAAAGAAATAAGAGCGAAAGAGATTTAAACACTGATTGATTTTTGTTTTGTTTTTTGACGGCTTATCAACATTTGCAAGTTATTTAAAGCCAGAAAATACATTGGGGATTTTTTTAAATAATTTTTGGAGATAATAGAGTTTTACTGATACAAGTCCTATTATTTAACGCATATATTGGGAAAGAAGAGGTGGATTCATGCCTTTCTCGAGGATATTTGCGCGTAAGCAAATATAACGAAACCAACGGAAATTGGAACTCGGCTCTTCGTTTTCCAATTGCCAGCCATATCCGCACATCCACACTTACAGCACTTGGTATTCCCAGTCGGTCACACATCGATGTACCGATCATGCTTGGACGAGAATCGGTGGTTTCAACGTGGTATAGCGATAAAGAAAACAAGAGCGAAAAAAGAAAGAAGGAAATAGAAAGAATAGTGAAATAAGAGAGAGCGAAGGAGAAGATAGAGAGAGCAAAAGAAAGAAAGAAAGAAAGAAAGAAAGAACAAGAGAGGAAAATAAAAGACGAAAGAAAACAGGTTTACATCATTTGGTATTCCCAATTGGTCAGCTATCGTGGTATTGACCAGGCTCGACGTTGCTTAACTTCAGTGATAGGACGAGAAATGGTGCTCCAACATTAGCCGAGAAATAAAGACAGAAAGCAAGAGAGACATTAGCCGAGAAATAAAGAAAGAAAGCTTGAGAGAAATTGAGCGAAAAATGAAAGAGAAAAGGAAACAGAAAGAATAGAGAAAAAAGACCGAGCAAAAAAGAGGAAGAAAGAGAAAAAGAATGACACAGAAAGAATAGAGAAAAAAGAGAGATCGAGAAAAAGAGAAGAAATAAAAGAGAAAAAATAAAAGAAAGAAAGAAAGAATGAATGAAAGAATGAAAGAAAGAAAGAAAGAATGAAAGAAAGAAAGAAAAAAAGGAAGAAAGAACGGGAGAGGAAAACAGAAAGAGGACAGAGAGAAAAAGAGAGGAAGTGAAAAAGAGTTATAACGAGTAAGAAAGAACGAAAGAAAAAAGAAAAGAAAGAAAAAAAGAAAGAAAAAACAAGAAATAAAGCGAAACTATAAAATGAAACAGGTCGTATAAGGAAAGAGCGATTGTAAAATGAAGAAGGAAAATTGATTGGAAAGTATCCAAGAATTGTTTCGCTTGATTTGGATTTACACAGACTCGTGCTCCTGTGTACGGCTGGAGAGGCGCGTAATCTTTCTGTCCCTGTGCAAAGGCAGCAGAGCGCGGCAGATCCGACTGAAATTTCCCAACATCTCGTCTGATCTCGAATTTACCCGGGAAACGAATACTCTTTGCAAATGCGCGTGCGCATTAATTCGGGAGGATAAACAGAGGCCGCTTTGAATGACTGTATTGATTCTTACAAAGAATCGGATATTTTGGAGAACAGTATAGAGGCTGACCTGGGTAATGTCTTTTAAAAGACAAAGTACAAATCTGACACGTTTCCATATATTTTGTTTGCTTTTTTTTTATCTTCAACGTATATACAGGATGCCCAATAAAATAAAAAAACAGAATTTTTTAAATTTTCTATATGATGAAAAAATTAATTAATATATAAAAAAATTAATATTTTAGTTTGAACACTGCATTTAACATTTGTGTTTTGTTGGTTTGTGCAACTAAATTTCTATCTTTTCCTTTTGTTTCAAATAAATGTAACAAAAATTCCAACAATAAATAAACTGTACAAAGTTTCTTGTTTTATTTATTTATTTATTTATTTTGTTTTTGATTGTGGTGAATTCTGTGTATTTAGGGGACGTCGGGCTGTATTTAGCGTGTTAGTCAAATTAGCCATTACTCCTGAAAGGCACTAATTAGTAACTTTGACGTGCACTGTTTGTCTCATTCTCGGATCAAATTTAAGGGTCTCCTCTATTGAAATAATTAGGATAACATAGGATAATTTATATTATCTAACAGTTCATTTCATTGCCGGCGGCCACAATCTAAACGACGTAAGATATGCAGATGACACAGTATTAATAGCAGACACAGAAAGGATACTACAAGAACTCCTACAAAAGGCAGTGAAAGAAAGTAAGAAGAACGGACTAAACATTAATTGCAATAAGAAGAAATTCATCGTTGTTAGCAAAATAAACAGCTCAACATGCAAATTACAAATTGGAGATACGATAATCAAACAAGTACTACAATTTAAATATCTGGGAAGTGTTTTAACAGAGGAGGGAGAGTGCGAAGCGGAAATCCGAAGGTACATTGGGATAGCTAAATATACCTTCAAAAGATAAGCAAAGTATTAAGAGAGAGAGAAAAAATAGAATGTGCAATTAATAAATGCTAAACACCTGAATTACCTGGGTGTATGGATCAGCTTAAACGGATTTAGTTTAGGAAATGAGAAAATTTAATATAGAATAAGCACTAAGGTTAGTTTTATCGTGTCATCGTAATTTGTTACAATATCAAAACATTAACTTAAGAATTTGCGTCATGTTTATCTTTCAAACAGACTCATCAGATATTGCCTCTTGTATGGGTTACGTGCATGACGCTGAAACCATTCATGTATATATATATATATATATATATATATATATATATATATATATATATATATATATATTTCTGTAGTTTACTGCCACCAGCAAGCAGAAACATTTTTTTCTCTCCCGATGATGGCCATGTTGGCCGAAACTAGTCGAGGAATATAAATGAAATATTAATAATAAAAACATAAGAATATTAATCTACAACCCAGTATGTCTGAAGATTTTAATTAAATTTTTTTAATAATTTTTATCGTTCAATATATATACATATATATATATATATATATATATATATATATATATATATATATATATATATATATATATATATATATCCTCTACATACAACTGTTTTGTCCGATTATTGATTAAAAAAAAGGTTTCAAGCGAGTGAGTCCTGCCAGCTTAAAGGAGGAGTGTAATTCATCGGTTTTCGAAGACTGGCGCTAAGGAATAATCAAGTTATTCAAATAACACAGTCGCTATTATTTGAAGGCTTTCAAAAACGCACGCAATTAACATTGATACTATATGTAACATGGAAAGAAAATAATAACTTTATGAAGATGTTGATGTTGAACATTTATTTAAAAAAAGAATTTAAGAAGGAAACTCCCCCCCAAAAGAAGAAATTGTTCAATATTTATAAGAGGATTGATATTACATTGCATTTCAGAACGCCGTTCTTTATTTCTAACGAAATTTTCCTTTCTCTTCTTACTTTGCTTAGGTTTTGGTTTAAACTTTTGCTTTTCCTATACGCCTCCGAATTTCGGTTTCTCATTTTAGGACAACTAACTAGTAATGTAAATTGATGAACTTGTTAAATTCTTTTTTGTTTGGGGTTTTATGGCATATCAACCACCATGGGTTATTTAATGCCAGATCCAGCATTTACTAGATATATCAAAAACCTACAGTTGGCAACATCATTGTTTAAAAAAAACGTACAGCTGGCAACATCATTGTTTCAAAAGAACGTATAGCTGGCAACATCATTGTTTCAAAAAAACGTATAGCTGGCAACATCACTGTTTCCCATCACATTTTAGGGGTAAGGTGTTAGTATGTTTAGTGTAGGGTTTGGGAGGGAAAGTTAATTGTAAGTTGTAGTTGTTTTGGATGGTTTAGATGTGATGGGGCATGACATGACCAGCCGATTGATCGGATCGACGGCCTTTTGGTTGGACGTAGTTTATCGTCATACCCAGGACGTGGACACACCTT
The DNA here is from genome assembly GCA_964036315.1 of Acanthosepion esculentum. NCBI lineage: Eukaryota > Metazoa > Mollusca > Cephalopoda > Sepiida > Sepiidae > Acanthosepion > Acanthosepion esculentum. Next base: position 95,279,134 of record OZ038480.1, on the reverse strand, counting down.
GGGAGTTAACTATTTTTCCATAGCTGGGACCCTAACAGGTGCTACCACCCAGGGTCAGGGTGGACCTGGGAACACCAGCAATTAAGAGGTGGTTCCACGCTCCTCAAAACCTCCTGATCAGAGGTCTTGGTGTTGGATGTAGTTTATCGTCTTACCCAGGACTCGGATGCAGTTTAACGTCATACCCAGGACGGGTTGTTAAATTCTGGAAAAATTCAAAGGGAATATCAGAGGGATATAACAATGAGCAAAAGAAAATAAGCATGAAAAAGAATGGAAGAAACTCAATATAAATAGAAAGAAAGAGGGAGTAATGGAACACGAACGAAAGAGAGCGAGGAATGACTAAGAAAGAAAGAGAAAAACAGAGAAAAATAATGAACGCAAAAATGAGAGAAACACGAGAGAATGAGAAAGAGAAAGAGAAAGAGAAAACGAGAACGAAAGAGGAAGCGAAAGAAAGAAAGAAATGTAATGAAGAGAAAACAAAAAAAGAAGAGAGATAGGAAGAAAGAAATAGTGATAGATAAATATGGAGAAAGAGAAAGAAAGAAACAGAGGATCTGCCGTCTTCGGTTCGTAATACGAAATTAAAATAATATTTGATTCAATAAGATATAATGAAATATGCTAATGATAATGGAAATAATGAAGAAGAGAGTCGAGGCGACGGAGATGTGGTTCTACAGAAGGATGCAAAGAATATCATAGACCGAGCGTGTGAGCAACAATGGGGTCTTAGAGAGGATGCAAACAAGGAGGAGGCTTATATTTAATATGAGGAAGAGGCAGCTGGAGTTTCTGGGACACTGTTGTGGTAGGATCCACCTAATTTGCATAGTGGAGTACCGACTGTATAAATATGGTTGGTACCGGGAAGACAGGAGAGGCGAATCAAGAGATTCAACTAGAGACTTTGCCCGACTGCGACTTAGTCAACACATTCTCCAGGAACGGTCTTCCCAGGAATATACAAAAGACTATATGTAAATATTGTGTACACTCTTGTTTCAATACATTTTGTTCTAAGTACATTTTGTGTTGCATTATTATTCCATGCATTAGGCAAGTTTCAACAGACACATAATACGGAAGAATCTGATACTTACAGGTTGAATAGAGGGAACGAGAGACAAAGGAAAACAGCGCATGACATACCTATCGGGCTTGAGGAAGTGGATGACAGAACGTGGCCTGGGAGAGATGGCAGAGGGAAGGCACATGTTGAGAGCTGCAAGGGATAGAGGGAGTGGAGAGCCATGATCCCCTACTTTCCTGAAAGGATACGGCACATAAAAAGAAAAGAAATATTAGTAGTTTCCTTTCATTTGGCATCAAGCAGTCACTGCTACTGGCAGTTAAAATAAATAATATATTAGGTTGGTGCAAAAATAATGTCGTTTTTTGACGTTCAAGATCATGTCAAAAAACGACATTATTTTTGCACCAACCTAATATTTCTCCTAAAATATTTCATATGCTTCTCATATCCAGTAGATATTATTGCTCTTTCTCTATTAACGGTAATTTCCTTTTTTTACCTTTTGTTTGAAGTAGTGTGACACATAAACATCTTCATTATGTTATCATTTCCTCGAAGAATTAAGTGTACTATCCATTTTAGTTGTTACTGCTGTTGGAAGTACTGAATTGATGTGGTTATTGCCATCTACTATCGTTCTTTATGGTTCTCTAATGCCAGTCCACGAGGTTTGAAAATAGCATTGTCATCCACCCGCTCGAATCCATATTTAACCATCGACTTTAGAAAGCAAATGAACAAACCTCTTCAAGTAAGACGTGAAATAATTATCTGAGAGAAAAGATAACATCAGCTATAAAAAAAAACAATTATTTGTTAACAGAATAATATTTGGCGAATAACTTCTGGAGTAATTTCACGTTTTTCCAGCGTAAATGCAATGGCATCTTAAAAAACAAATACACGGGGAATTTTCAATAATACAAAGAATGAAAATTATTATTTACTTCTATAAACCTATGTTGTAATTTACAAAGATGTATCGTCCAAACAGATCTACATTGAGACGGATGGATTCGTTGCTTTTCAAGAAGTAATCAATTCTGGATACCATTTAAGAGAAAGAAACGCGTATATGTTTTCAGTCAACAGTCTGATTTTGATCCTTGGTGCTGAAAAACCTTGTTCACAGTGATACTTGGATGTGGACAGCAAAATACTTTTAAAACATTTAAAAAAACAACTAATGATTATGATTTTGCCATGGAACACCAAAACTTTGGTAGAAAAGTGAGGCGCTACTTAAAACTACTTTTAAAATGGAGATTGTTCATTTTTTACAATTTTTGTAGATTAGCGTTCCTTAGATATTACTTGGACCACGGTATTCGAAAAACTCGTGGCTGAATCGAAAATATATTGATTGATTTTTATCGCTTTAAAAGTGCGTCCAGTTTACAATATAAATACAGTCTAAAATCCCTGACATTTACAGAGTTAGAGTTACTGTTACGACCTAAAAAGAACTAACGAATGCTACCCTACAAGAAATATTTCCCGACAAAACATTCCCCGAATTTTTATAAGTAGACCAATCTATTTAAGTAATGCTAAGAAAATATATTTTTAAATATCTCTGTTTACGAAATTATTCTAAATGTCTGCAAATTCATCTTGCAAATTCTCCGTAAGAGATATGGGCTTAATTCGAAAAGCGGTTCGAATGAGTTAATAAATAAATAATAATCAAAAGGACCATTTTTTCTGACATGTCACTTTCGAACGTTCATTTCCATTTATTGCTATATATTTAATGCGATAGATGGAGCTTGATTCTTTTCAAGAACTAAAGAAACCCTGGAAGCCGCTACAGAAAGACAAACAGATACATGATTGTGTATTGAAAGTCTTGCATTAAATTGGATCATACACATTGCTGGAAAACCTCATTCAAAGCGAACGGGTGATCCACTATGTTAAACATTTTCGATCAATTTGAAAGGAGGAAACCTTGTTTTTTTTGTTCGTCCTTCTTTATTTCAAATTCACGTTACTTTCCCAGCCATAGATTAACATGAAAAGTATCAATAAAAGTAAGAAATTATTTTCCAAGAATTATTAATGAAAATTGTTATATAGGAATAAAGTGTCGCTGCCGACACTGCAGTTTGAACACAGACCAACAGAGAGCAAAAACAGACGATCCCATTTTCAACAAGTAGATCACGTGATGATAAAGGAAATGTATATATGGGAATTAGCGTGGCGTCTAAGTGAACATTATACGGATTAATATTCGGATCACTATTCTGTAGTTACTACTCGAAAGGGTATTATCGAGCTTGTACTATTAGTGCGATTGTTATACGAAAGAGTCTGCACCAGTATTGTTTAACGGCGTACAAAATCTTTAGCATAACGAGTATTACGAAAGTGACAACGAGTATTCGTTGGCATTACAAACATGTCAACGAGTGTTCGTCGGCATCACAAAAAACGTGATCAGGAAAAATGTATAGATGCTATAGAGTTGATAAGAAAAAAAGTGTATTCATCAATTTATTCAATAAAATATTAGATCGGATATTTTTGAAAATAAATAAATTCTGAAAACAGATGACTATACAAATTACGAAAAAGTTATTGATCAGAAAGGTAAGTGTATAGGAAGAGCAAAGAATTTTCAAGGTTTTATTTTCACAGAAATAGATATCGTTTTTTCATGGAACCTCAAAAGCATTATAAGGAAATATTTCGAAAATGTTGACTCACTGGAAAATGTATCCGAATTCATATGGCAAATGTTAGGGAAGAGATGTGCAATTAACTCGAAAGGTTTCCCAAAGAATTGATAATCGAAGGAGAAAGACAGAAATCAAATAGCCTTTTCCTATCGCGAAAAGGAAGAACAGAATGATGGCGACCTTCGAATCCTAAAAAAAAGACCTGGTCTCGTAGCCCCTGAATTACTCAGTTCGAGTATCCGTGCTAGAGACGATGTGCCTTCTAAAGAGTAACGTTAAGTTTGCAAGAATAACTTAATCTACACAACACTAAAGCAAATAATACGAGCAAAATTAAGCGATGTAGATATTTACAGATAGAGATTCCATCGAGGTACAGATGTTTACGCTAATCATGATCTTCAAGACTAATGTGATGCATTTGGTACATTTGATACGGTACTTTCGAAGTGAAAACTCAATTGAGTTTTATTTGACTCGGACCAGTAGTATTGTGGATAAGTGTGTATCACGTCAGGAGGTCAACAGTGTGGATGCTGTTTCAGATATTCTTGGTGATGTTTATCGAATACATAGAAGGTTAAACGAAGTGAATCAAGGTTATATGCAAATATAATATATTTTATATATTTGCTTCAGGGTGATGAGTGTATCATTTGATATTCGGTGCAGTAAAAATATCTATTTATAAAACGGAAACTAGTATGTGAATAATTTTTTAAAAAAAGAAAGGAACAGTAGAGAGGAAAACTGTATCAGTATATCACAACAGGAAGAGGGATCATCATTTCAAATTAGAGCTAAACAAATCAGTTAGAAACGCTCAATTCCTAAGGCATTGGCACATGAGAGAGGATTTTGACAGTCCAAAGAGCAGTGAAACAAAACTTGAAAATGAAAGCTGTACGTGAAACCTGTGAGACACCTTTTAATCCAGGACCGAATGTTAGAAGGTTAGAGAGGACGAATATCATTTTTAATAAGTTGGAAAATGACCCTGAAATACATACATACATATATATATATATATATATATATATATATATATATATATATATATATATATGTATATATATATATATATATATATATATGTATATATACATATATACATATATATATATATATATATATATATATATATATATATATATATATAAACTTTATAACATTGCATCAACATTTCCGATCTTTAGCTATGATTAATTAATGATGAACATGTCATTTTGGTTTAAGATCGATTTCATAAAGATAATCTTGCTAAGCTTGAACAGAAATTATACATTCTTATTGCTCAAAGTAGAGTCCAATAATGTCATAAAAACCTCGGGGAATTCAACTAAGATATATTTAATCATTTCAGTGGTTCACAACTTAATGAAACAATTGGACAATTTTGCTGTTGAACGATTTGTACAATGTTGCTGTTACACAGAGTATATATATATATATATATATATATATATATATATATATATATATATATATATATATATATATATATATATATATAATGATTTCATATCAAAAGTGATATATTTGTTTTTGTTGTCTATGGCATAAATATAAACTAGACGGTACACTAACCAAAATGTTAACCCCATTTTTGGTATAATCACCAATGCGCATATAAAATATTTTTGGTGATCTCTTAAATAAATTACAAAAAAGACAAAAAGAAATATATGAGTGATTTAAATATAAAATCTTTATATACAAATGTTCCTGTAAAGAAATGTATAAATTTCCTAAAGGCACACGCGCGAGCGAGCACACACACGTACACTCACACGCAGAAACTCACATAAACAGTCACACACATATACACACACACACACACATATATATATATATATATATATATATATATATATATATATATATATATATATATATATATATATATATATGCAAAGCTCTTCAGTAAAATGAATGGAGCACTTTTCCTGATTGGCATTTGTTTACATTTGTAAAAACAATACGCTAGATTTAGTTGTGTAACTCTACCGAGTGAAGATAGCTCTGGCTGACACCAAATTAGTTGTATTTCAATCCTGGCTTGAGGCATTCGGAAGTCTAGTCGCACTGAGGAGCTGCGATACAGTGAAACAGTACTGTCTGTGAATGACATAATTTAGCTCTTGAAAATACATTTCAATTGAGCACTGTTGAGTGATAAGCTAATTCTATAAACAACAGCGATCTGCACTAATGCAAAGCTCTTTAGTAAAATGAATGGAGCACGTTGGCTGGTTGGCATTTGTTTTTCACGGTTTCACCTAAGCGGATCGTCAGGGAATACTGCTCAGGATCCGTTTAGGTGATATCGTGATAGGTTTGTATGGCTCTTTAGGTTTAATTTAGGTTTGCTCTACTTATCGCATTGAGCACTTTATTTAGTTATTTGACTTACTCGTGTCGGGTTTTCTTTCTTTGGACTCTGAACTTGGATGCTAGACGATTGTTTTCGGCTGACGTACATGTTCTCTGTTCTTTCATTTTTGTACCCTTTTTCCCTTTGGTATTGGTTTGTTTATTCACAAATCAAGGCTCCGATGGTTTTCCGGACGAGTATAATTTCTTATATTTATAAGATTATTACTAGTATATATATATATATATATATATATATATATATATATATATATATGTGTGTGTGTGTGTGTGTGTGTGTGTGTGTGTGTGTGTGTGTGTGTGTGTGTGTGTGTGTGTGTGTGTGCGTGCGTGTTTGTAGCAGTCCTCCTTTGGTATAATCCAAGCAAGTCCTATTAACACAATATAGAATTTGAAATATTAAATATTAAATATTAAATGTTAAAACTGACTCACAAAAGCTGTCATTGTTTATTTACATTAAACAAAAGAAAATATTACGTACAATTGGAATGAAGATACAATTAGTTAATGACTATTTCACCTGAGAATTTTAAAATTTAAAATTCGCAGTATGTTTCAAACTGTTTATAAACAGTTAATAAATTTACCGAAATTTAAAATAGTTATTAACTAATGACATCTTAATTCCATTTATACAACACACACATACACACACACACACACACACACACATATATATATATATATATATATATATATATATATATATATGATAAAACGTTAACCATAACATAACCTCTTTCAATCTCACAATTGGTTCCATTCAGTAGCCTTTAGAGTAATTTAACCGTTCTAGAGTATTAGCCACACATAATTTTGCAATGAGTAAAATCTATAAATAGTCGGGCTACAATCAAACAACATGGCTTGAAGATTGTATACAATCATGAAACATATTCCGTGTTTATCTTTCTGTCTACCTGTTTATCTTTATCTTTATCTCTCTCTCTCTCTCTTTCTCTGTATATATATATATATATATATATATATATATATATATATATATCCGTACATATGTATATTAGACGCCGACAGTGTGTATGTATATATATATATATATATATATATATATATATATATATATATATATATATATATATATATATATGTATATATATGTATGTATGTATGTATGTATATATATATATATATATATATATCTCACATTGTAAAGTACCTACCTCAAAAGCACGAAGGATATTTGCACCAGTTTTCATGTGTCTTTCTTCTTAACAAATGTGCAAAATAAATAATCGTCAGAAATGATCTCACTGTTAAATAAAATATTTAATATATGATTTATTTTTTTCTGTCTGTCTTTTTTTTTTTGGCATTTGAAAATCTAATCTTATGAATAATCTCTGATATATCTGATATGGTAGACGTCTGAATACTCGGTATCTTCTAAGGCAATGTCAGTTATCAGATTCCGATCTGGTTACTTTCTTTGGTCTAGAGAGGAAACATCTATGTGTGTGTGTATGTGCGTGTGTGTGTGTTTAATCATTCCTTCCTAGAATATATGAATTATTTATTAATGACTAATTATTATTTACTAATATGCTTATTAGTATTATTTTAGTTATTCTCAGCAGTTTTAATATTAGTATATATTAATGTATTATAGTCCTGCTTCTCCCTTTCTTTGTTAGTTCGCCCGACCGTCATGTCCTGACAATAGTTCCTAAATAATGAACTGTTCCGTTTTAGATCGCATGGAATGAAGGGGAAAAACACTACTTAGAAAGAAAAAGGCAAGATAGAAGCGTTTACCATTTCCTGCCAATACCTCATAAATAATGGACTATTCTGTTTTGTTCGCATGGAAAGAGGAGTAGATACACTCTTCGCTTTCAGTGAGAAAATAAAAGAAAAAAGAAAGAAAGAAAGGAATATAGAAAGAAAAGAAAGAAAAAGAAAAAAGATAAACGTGTTTAACGGCTGTTTCAGTCAAATTAAAAAATTGTTATCAATTTCAAATCTTTTCATTTGTACCCACTTCTTAAAAAACAACCAGCATTCATATTTATGATCGTTACTGTAAGATTTTGTTAAAGTTGATCCACTCAAATATTTAACGATGCGACGCAGGAATTTCTACAGATATTTTATTTTCATAGAACTCGCTTTGAGCTTATTCATTCATTAACTTAAGAATTAAATTTCATCAATAATATTCAAATAGGAAAACCATGAAATTTCAACAGGTTAAACACGTTAATATTATTTTGTATCCCCGCATACACACATGATTGAATATGCAGCGTTATCTATATACATAATTACAATTTACCGGCCACTACCACCGAGTGGACAGGGAAATCTTCTCATCCTTACTCCTGTGGCATTATTCTGGAAATGTCTTCTCACGAAAATTGACTAAGGATTATGATGAGATCTAGCGATGCAGCACTGATAATTTATATATTTCTGAATGGGCTTGAAGCCACATAGTAACTAGATGATGGTTTAGGACTGGCAAGGTTATTTAAGAACTTGACATGAAACCTAAAATTTTGGTTATATATCGGTGTTAGACAAAACTACCCCTGGCGTAACATAATTTTCGTTCAGTTTCCTCCATTTTTATACTAAATTGGTTATAACTGATCCATACACGGATATATTTGAATTGTTGGCATTTATTAATTCCGCATTATGAAATATTACGATCGATTTAAGGTACATGCCATCACACTTTTCATTCCAATTCCAAATCATAGCGTGTCTTTGATTTGTAGCGATTACTGCTATATTTGACACGCCTACATTTTTCTCAAATGTGATTGGTCAAATAATAAATACTAACTATCACAGGACAATTTACTGATCGCATTCACCACACTGTATTTTTCCTACTGTTAATTCACAAACATGCTTTTGTTACAAAATCACCGATTGGGTAATTTTTCATCCAATCAGATATTTTTTGTGTGCTCTCGAAATTTCTCCCGCCATTGTCCTGGGAGCCTACCCATGGTTATATAAACCGGAATTCGTTCCAAAAATAGACAGTAGAAGCAGAACTCAGTAGAACTCAGCAACTCACACGCGTCTACACAGACTATTCATTCTACTCACTGCACGCATGCACGCACACAGAACTTAAATATCATTCACCATCAGTTCTATGTAACAAGCCATGTTGCAACAGCTGTGTTAGTTATATATAATCCACAACTGATTTATTACATGTTCTTCTGAAGACATCATTCTATCTAATACAGAACTTTGAACATTCTTTCAGAAAACTTATTTATTTACATTTAATCTTTCAGCTAACAGATAAGGGGAACTACTTCTCCTATGTTATTAAAATGTTTTGTATTTGTTGATTTTAATATATATTTTATCGTTGAAACAAAAATTGGTTTTCTATTGTTTTTCCTTGATACAAAAATGTATAATTGTTAAATGCTATTCAACACGCAGCCACATCAACCTTTTCAACACAACCAGAATTTACAGATTTATTTAGTCTTACTTTTTAGAACAGTTAGAAAAATACAGAAATCAGTTTGAGACCCCATGCAACGCTTAACACAATTTAAAGAGAACTGAGACCAATCTCTTTCAAGCTCAAACAAAAACAATTACAGCTTGCCAGCTACTACCACCGAGCGGACGGCATCCTTCTGGTAGTGTCTTCTCATGAAAATTGACTTTCCCAGACACCAAAGCTCGGAAC
>OZ038480.1:95246823-95264323 GCA_964036315.1 Acanthosepion esculentum | reverse complement strand
AAAACGCTTCACAATATGTGTAACTTATATTTAGTCTTCGAAGTAATCGCCATCGGCATCCAGCACCTTCTGTCAACGTGTCTCCAGCTGTTCAATGCCCTTGCGGTAGAACTCGGGGTGGGGGTTGAGGCAAAAAAGTCTGTGAGGGCTTTGCGCAAGTCTGCTACACTGGTGAAGGATTTCACAAGAAGATGATTATCCAGGGAGTGGAAGAGGTGGTAATCGGATGGCGCAAGGCCAGGTGAATAAGGTGGATGGCACAAAGTCTCGCACCCAAGTTTCTGTTTGGTATCCCTGACCACTCGCGCGATATGCAGCCTGGCGTTGTCATGGAGGAAAAGCACACCTTTGCGATTCACCAGTGCTGGCTCCTGGCGCAATGCCTGTTGCACACGTTTCAATTACTGCGAGTATAGGTCTCCAGTGAACTTTTGGCCCGTTGGTAGCAGTTCATAATGAACCACTTGACGACCTTTCCACCAGACACAAAGCATAATCTTGCGTGGGTGCATAGGCGGTCTTGCGGTGTGAGGGACAGCATCCTCCAGATATTGGTTGCCTCCTGAGGATATCTGGAACGCTTGGGAGTTTCGTACAGAACCCACTTTTCATTACTGGTAAGCACTCGATTGAATAAAGATGCGGTACGGTGGCGAGAAAGCAGCGATACGCAGGGTGCCACTCGTTGTCCCTTGTGGACCTCCAACAGCGTTTGCGGAACCCACTTACTCAGTTTGTACGTCTTATCTAGGCGGTGCAGGTGAAGTATAAATATTTCATCGGAAACGTTGAACTGTTTTGCAAGTTCGCCACATGTTAGACTGCTGTCCTCTTCAATGACCGCCTTCAGGACTCCGTCATTCAAGACCTGTGGTCGTCCACTGCGAGGCTCATCATGGAGAGACAAATCTCCGACATGAATTTTCGAAACCAACGCCTTGCAGTACGTTCATCCACAGGACTATCCCCAAACGCTTGACATATGCGGCGACTTGATGCAGCTGCTGATAAGCCAACTTTGAAGTCGTAAAGCAAACACCCCCGAACGAGATCTCTAGACACTTCCATCTTTCTCACCGCTGTCCGGCTTATAACTGATTTTATTTCAGTTCCAGCAATCGAAATTGCTTGAATTTAATTAAAAGCATCTTGCTTACAATACTAACAATATCGCGTTCTGTACAATGACAATAATTGTCTAAAATATCAGAGAAAATCATAAATTTTGGAAAATTAAAATGTGTATAGCAAAAATAGGTATAGTTAAGAAATGTCGATTAATGTTTACAGGTAGGCGTTAAAGATAGAAGGACACTCTATAAATTCTGTAAATCGACTATTTTTTTGTAATAGATGCAAAGAGAAATAATTTGGACTTAAAATATTCAGTTCTGGTTAAAAGAAAAAGGAATTTATTTATATAATAGCTCAGTAAAAAGCCACTAATTTCGGAATCCTTTTCTACTGGCCAGAGTGAGAGCCTATAGCTGGCTGCCACGAATAGGTAGGAAGATTCTATTGGCCAGCGTAAGAGCCAACAGTTGACTGACACGAATGTTAACTAGGATGCTAGCATGCAAAAAAAATCGATAGCTGCATTCGTCACGAGTGGGAAAAAATTAAATCTGCATGGCACTTTACTCCAATTGGCTCATTCGCTTGCTTAAACTCAACGGTGATTCTGATTCCGCAGAACTCTGTTGGATGTGAAAAAGTATTTGTTGTTAACATTCTTTTTATTCGGTTTTTTCCAGTTATGAGTCCTTTTTTAAAGCTGATCGTTTTGTGTTCATTTTGTTTAGTTCTTTTTTCGTAACAGATTTAATGTTTAATTTAGAGCTTCGAAAATATTCGCAGTGTGAGATAAGCAAGAATTAAGGCATGTAGCAACATCAGCACGGCAAAGGGCACTCCTTTAAAGGCAAGGAAGGGCAAAAATATTTTAAGTCAAGTGATAGCGATTGCTGTGTGAGTCGTGCGATTTTTGAATTAAGCACGGGCAAGGCCGACCATGCTGCTAGTTAACACTAATGCAACATTGGATAATTAAGTAAAGAATGATGATAAAAAAATAAAAGCGACAAAAATAACGGCTATGTTATTTTGATGCCTCGGCCGATAAATTCAAATTTATATGCTGTGTTTCTATGTAACATTAATGTTTGTAGAATTTCTTCCTACTATTTTTATCGCATTAAAAAAAACATGATTTATTCCCTCAATGAATTCTGACATAAACAGTCGGAGAAAAACAGTAAAACACACACACACATATACCTGTATATATATATATATATATATATATATATATATATATATATATATATATATATATATATATATATATATTGATATATATTTATATATATATATATATATATATATATTTATATATATATAGATATATATATAGGTAGGTAGGTAGGTTAATTTAAACACATTGAGATAGTGTTTTAGGTATAAAATGTCAATGAAGGCCAGAGAGCGCTCGTCAGACCGATATACATTGCGACAGTAACATTAAATGAGCAATTTTATTTTCGATGAAAATATATAAAGTATTGTAATTGCTTCTTAAATTCTCTCTTCTTCTTGAGGTAGAGTTTAGTTTATACGCTTATCGATTCTATTTCTTTTTTTTTTCTCACCTTTTGCAAATGGCGAATATTTCCTCAGCAAATCATGCGCAAACTATCACCTAAGCCAAATATATTGTTTTCTTTAATTTCGTTTTATATTTAACAGCAGAGAGCAGAAAGTTATGGCGGGCAGAAATACCGATAACAGTTTTTCTAACAAAAAGAGTGTGTAGTGGGGCAGATGATCGATAGAACGAGAAAGGGTGCCAATTAGATAGAATAAAAACCGAACATACGTAAAGAGAATCATTCATTCTTGTGTAGAATTGCGAATTACCAAACAAGAAAGAAAAAAAAACCGTCAAAATGATAATATATTCTGTAAAATCACATCAAGAAAATTTAAATAAAAAAAATTGAAAATGGCGGTAGAATATAACGCACCATCGACCGTCGAATCATTATTTATGTCACGTGATTAAATCCGTCAAATATGGGTTAAATAGATAAGCTCTTTTGAAGATGATGGAACCGTTGCTTCTCCATGTACACACCATTTCATAACGCTGTTTTTGTTCATACAATTTTAAACCAAGCGTTGTTACCTATTTTCTCTCGTTATCCATACGTCTATACAGAACACATCATTGCATCGTTAAGTTTGCTCGGAAGCATTGATAAAAACCAATATTTTCTATCTTTTTTATTTTAATATATCTTTTTTTCTTTTGGTTTTTATCTTAAACTGATGTCCATTAATAGGAGATTGAGATATTTACAGTCATCGAGCAATTTCTCAACTTTCCAACATTCTTATCTGTAGATAATGTTCTCAACTTCTTTTTTTTTCCTTCAATTATATATAATAAAACATTTTAAGTTTGCATAACTGGCAGTAGTTATGGATTCTCTGAAAGGTATGTCGAAATTATCACAGCTTTTTAGTGATTGTATTCAGCGGAATCTTGGAGTGCTGGACAATGAAAAAAAGCACAAAAATACAAAGAAAATCTTATGGATATGTTTGCGCGCGTAAATGAAAACCCTGAAGCATAGAAATATAAGGATGTATAATGTTCTTTGGGATTTGCATTTTTAATGAAGGATGATATGTTTTCGACAGAAAATATGCAAAATGTTCACTATTTACATTATTTGGACAGCTGTCCTCATCTTCAGTGCAATATTTATCAACACGTTTCGGACGACGTACGCTCCGGCCTTCTTCAGGTGGTTGGAATGTCGAACTAAACCTTTTATTTCGCTCGCCCCTTTATTTCGCTCACTGTGGAAGACTTTTATTTCAACGTGCCATGTAATGGATGTGAGTTATCAGTTATCTCCTGTTAATTCCCCTCTCCAAGTACTCCACCGCCTTAACCAGCTATTGAACTCACACTCTTTGGGTCCTGTCACTGGATCTAACTAACGCCTTTATCCACTGTGCCATGTGTCCTTGAGGACATCTGTGTATGAATTTCTGGGTATTATAAACCTAATGTCTTCAGCAACCAATTTTTAATCAGTGCTCATATTGCAATTTTTGCTGTTATCATTTCATGTTTCTTACCAGAGGTCATATTGCCGTTTTCGTTGTTATTATTGCTTTTCTCTAGTACTCCTTATTACTGTTTCCCATATTGTATTCATTTCTATGCTTGGTCTGCTCAGGAGATTTTTCTGGAATAGCATATGAGCTGATTCCTTAAGTTTACGAATTTTACAATGATGTTCTTTGTTTATGAACTGTCTACCCCAGCGAGCGACATTCCAAACAACCTGATGAAGCCCGGAGCGTACAGCGGCCGAAACGTTGTGATAAATATGGCAACAAAGATGAGGACAATAGTCTGAATAATGTAAATAATGTACATAATACCTCATCTCAAAAATATAGACACATGCAAAATGTTTTTATTTTAACATTTCCAAATTAAATAAAACGATACGTTCTTTTTGCAATCTATTCCATTACTATCAATAGGTAACCTGATACCTCCTTAAAAAGCCTTGTCATGTCGAGACTGGATGTCATGCGTGGCGCCTAAGGCGGTCGGAAATCTCTAAACCCTCACCTGTATAGAGCAGCTTCCTTAAATGAATGTTGAGAAAAGTCTTTAGCAAATATTATACTTCTTTTGACATTGCGGACTGGCGCTACATGATCACAAACTAAGATCTGCCCCAAATAACATAAATTGGATCACATGAGGACTACTAACAGCAGCAACAAACCAAATGTATAGCGCATGTTATTCGAAGGGAAAATAGTGACAATCAAAAGTTTGATAATCCACACTACTTCAAATAAAAGACCTGGAAGGAAAACACCATCAGTACTGCAGAGAACGATAAAAGCTATTGTTTTAAGAGCGACATTTTATAAATTTATCCCATAAGCAGTACTGGCTGCTCTGTCAATGAATGACAAATGTTTCCTTTTAGGGAAACGGCTAATATTGCCATTACAATTGCTATCTCTTTTAGTTTTCTCATATGTATTTCACATATAATCTTGTATGTAAGTATACATGTATGAATGTATGTAGGTTTGAATCTCATCACGATCAATTATACTTAATGTTATCGGTTTGTGAAGGCAATCATATTTAAAAGTGCCTGAGAAAGCAAACCACTGGTTAAACCAAACATGGTGAATGAAATTGGAAGTCCTTTGATGTTTATGCAAGCCTAATATATATATATATATATATATATATATATATATATATATATATATATATAAGCAAGGAGAATATATATATATATATACATATATATATTATGCTAGCGAATATATACATATATATACATATTATATATATATATATATATATATATATATATATATATATATATATATGTACACACATAGGTATACATATATATATATATATGTGTGTGTGTATATAAATCCAGTCTACTCGTAACACTATATCTATTTTGATCTGCTAATTCATATTTATCTTGGTACTGCATACTCTCTCTTTCTATCTTTCATATATATATATATATATATATATATATATATATATATATATATCAAAATATATATAGTGTTACGAGTACACTGGATTTATATATATATATATATATATAGCTATTTGTTTGTATATATATATATATATATATATATATATATATATATATATATTTGTTAGTGTATTTTCCTTATGCCATCTTCTTTACATTTCAGATTTTATTGGAGGAATCAAACTTCACCCTGCTCATAACACTATATCTCTTTCGATCTGTTTATTCATATTAATCTTAGTACACCATCTCTCTCTCTCTCTCTCTCTCTCTCACACACACACACACACACACACACACACATATATATATATATATATATATATATATATATATATATATATATATATATATATATATAATTCATCATTGCATGAACATATACATTCACATTTATGAACCTCAGTTCACATATGATAACACAACTGATTCTCTTGTAATTTACATTTTCAAATACTCAGTTCCCTCTCAATCTCACATTTTAGGGAAGCAATATTTTATGCAAGCTGTTAATTCCTCTGGAGAACTTATTGGCTTTCAATATTTTTTCATTATTCTCTATCTACATCCGGATATCTTTCTCGAATAGCCGTTAGCAATTTGTCCTATTTCTAATAGCTCAAAATTAACGAGCGATCAAACATATGTATGATGCAAATCGTAACGTAATATCGAAAATTATAACGTACGCTCTAAATTCATCTAATTAAACATGTTGTCGCTCCTGTCCATATAACAATTAAGGGTCATAATATAAAATACTTTTCATATCAATATATTTTCGTTGAAAGTATTGATGAAGCCTAATTCATGTCATGTGCGTGTTTGTAAAAAACCGTATTGTCAAAACGTTTTTCTAAGATAAACTCAAAATATGTTGCTATAATAACCGATCTAAAATACGCATAGAGAAGCCGTTTAGCACTGATTGTCCTTGAACTCAAGCTAAATTATAGCGTTCTCAAATTCCTTGTTTATAGCAGTGCTTGAAAGGAAAGTGTGTAGAGTGTGGTCGTTTTACCACAAACTGAGGTTCCACCAGTGATTATGACTTATGCAGCGAGTTTTGGACATGAACAACGTTCCTCTGTTCAGACAACCACCATTACGACTTTTTGCTCTTTCCAAAAATCAAATCCCACATGAATGGAACAAGGTTTCAAGAATTTTTGAGTTATTTAAAGCCACAATTTGGAATTCAAAAATAATTCAATTTTTGTGAGTGATGTTTTGCAATGATAATTTTCTTTGGAGAATAAAAATGATTTTTCCAGATAGATGTCCAACTAACCCATAGCGAGCGGTATATTTTATGAAGTTATAAAAATAAAAATAGAACGCTGCCATTGATAATGTTACGTTCCTATGATATGAACTGTTCCAAATAATCATATAAGGTCTTTTGCACATCTAAGATTTACTTCAGCCAAGAATCTACCCGATTTGATACACCGAGGAATATTGTCTCTTACAAGTAAGACTTCTCAGGAAGAGTTGGAGTTGGGAGAATTAGAAATTAACATGAGAAAATAATGTTGGTCGATTCCCCCTTTTTTCTCTTAAATTGCCTTATTTCAGCTTGTAGTAAAAAAACAAACAGGCTCTGTCCGACTGGGACTTCAGAATACGTAGACTACACATCAGCAGAAGGATAAGACCACCGCTACCACCACCATTAATTAGGCCACCTCAGTATGAGGATTAACTACATCCAACGGCAACACTTTCATTATAAACAGTTGTTACTCCCTAATTTGCCAGCCAGTGCTCTCAGTCCTTTAGACTGTTGTCTGGGTCTTCTTTATTGGTCGATTTTGTTTGGCTTTGATTAGTTCCTTTCTAACTTTAAATAACAGTTGATTTGATTAAGCGTCAAATTTAAGTATCATCACCAGTTATAGTCGCAGAAAGTCTTCATTTGTTTGAATGTTCTTTTGAATAGATCTGATTTTGTCTGTTGCTGAGCTGTATGCAAAATCTTGGCACACGACAATGAGAAAATTTGCTCAAAGTTGATTTTTCCGATAAATATGCGTGGGCTGAGACGTTTAGGGTGTTATGTATTATGTCTACAAT
This sequence comes from Acanthosepion esculentum, assembly GCA_964036315.1. Lineage (NCBI taxonomy): Eukaryota > Metazoa > Mollusca > Cephalopoda > Sepiida > Sepiidae > Acanthosepion > Acanthosepion esculentum. The sequence goes on along the minus strand of OZ038480.1, from coordinate 95,256,635 downwards.
CGATTTTACTCCCCACAAGCTGATGTTGATGGTATAGGCATACGTTCACTTCATTTAACGGCATCTTGTCCTTCTTTGAAACGAGTTTTCTCTTTGTAAATTACGGACTTTTTCATAAACATTAGCGACAAAATATTTTTGTTTTCAGAACACCAATAATGCCTTGAATTATACAACCAAAATTTAAGATAAATTTGATATTACTTACTGCCATATATATATATATATATATATATATATATATATATATATATATATATATATATATAAAGGCAAAAATGTGACGGAGTTAAATAAAAGTGAAATTTGAAATGCATTGAAACGAAGTTGCATCATTGTAGTGAGTAATATGAAAAATTATAATATATATACATATATATATATATATATATATATATATATATATATATATATATATATATATATATGTATGTATATATATATATATATATATTTATTTATTTATTTAAGAACCAAGATTTTTTGAGAACGTTAGATTTCTTCGCTTTGACCATCAAAACTCAGTTCTGAAAAAATAATTTTTCGACCATCTGGCCGAAAACCGATCCACAAAAAAATGTGTGATTTGTTTCATAATTTAGATTCTATACTCCTCTGAAGGCGATATAAACTAGAAATCATCTTGGAAATAAGAACAAAGAAATAAAATAGTGAAATAAAAGAAGTTTAGAATTCAAAGATAATTCCTTGGTTTCTCTTTCACGGACATGTATGTGACACAAAATGTATGTCGAAATCATATCCTAAAATATCTTGGGAACCGCTAAGTAGAAAGTTCCATGTTCGCTACATCAGTACACATGTTAGAAATTCGCAAACATTCTTACATTTCCACACTGCAAGCATAAGGCAATGGTTATGCTAATGCTAATCATTTGCCTATAAGATTTCACTGACCGAGCAGACTTTCGGTAGAAATTTATAAAAAATCTATTTGTTTTCTATTTTTTAATCGATATCACCCTTTGCAAGACAGTAAAACCACTAAGATACAAAGGAAACATTGGGCGTGAAAAAATTAGGAACAGAAACATTAATAATGCGCGGGAAGAGGAAAGAGCATTCAAATGGACAGTAGATATCGATTGACATTGTATTTAAATTTTTATTTATTAAGCTTGGCTGAAAAGCATCGAGCCGGAAGTGAGTTTCACTAGCGAATAGTGCAGCGGCAAATTGACTGAAGCTGATTACTCAGTAAAATAAGTCACTGCTATCGCTTTTTCCAGTATTGATAAGTGCTTACTTTTTAATATTTTTTGAAGTAGTGTGTCTTTAATATGTTACTATGTTCTCATCAAGTGATATGTGGTATCCTTTTCATGTTGATGTTAAAAATTTCTGCAAAGCATTGTTGACTTATTAAGATTTAATGACCTATTATGACATGTCTATAATTTGTATTTAGATACATTGCATTTATTTCCAAATATTTTAGTTGATATTTTCACCGATATTGCATATGAACCATTACTGCATCTAATTAGGTAACAATTGAAGTTTTATTTTATATAAATACTAAGTTGAATAATTGATATGGCGTAGAGTCGGGGGCATATCATAGATTCAGGGTTGTATCATAGATTCTATAGTTGGGGCACGAGATAATTCTACCTTGAATAATTGATATGTCGTAGAGTCGGGGAAATATAATAGATTCACAGGTGTGTCATAGATTCTGGGGGTGGGGGGAACGAGATAATACTACCTTGAATAATTGATATGTCGTAGAGTCGGGGAAGTATCATAGATTCAGAGGTGTATCATAGATTCTGGGGGTGGGGGTCATGAGATAATACTACCTTGAATAATTGATATGTCGTAGAGTCGGGGAAACATAATAGATTCAGAGGTGTATCATAGATTCTGGGGGTGGGGTCATGAGATAATACTACCTTGAATAATTGATATGTCGTAGAGTCGGGGAAGTGTCATAGATTCAGGAGTGTATCATAGATTCTATGGAGGCATTTTAGCCTTTTGGTCGAAACCTAATATTATGTAGGCGCCAAGTCAGTGGATGTGTCATTTTTGACTGTCCTGTTTAGTTATTAATATTGGTGCCAAATGTGTAAGAATTTGAATCAAAGCAGGAAGAGAAAAGATTAATCAGGAGGACAGTAGATATCAATTTACATTGCAATTAAATTTTTGCAGATTAAAGTTGTTTTAAAATCATGGAGCAGGAATGGAATCCCACAAGCGGAAAATTGATAACTCAGCAAAATAAGTTTAGGGTTCAGTAAATGCTATCGCTCTTTCTAGTATTGATAGGGGCTTCCTTCTTAACCTCTTGTTTGAAGTAATGTGGGAAGCCGATATCCTTATTATGTTATTAGTTTCTCTTCGAGTTACATGTGCTATCCATTTTGAACGCTTCTGGCGCCAACAACGGGCCGTAATTTATTTCGGTTTGCAATACAGATTATCATAACATTTTTTCCATTTTGGTTGGAGTCAAGAATCTAAGAATATTAGTATCTTTACTACGAACCTCCTATGAAGATGAATGCAGAACAGTATTCATTTTATCACTAGAATTCCACTAATAGATAATTACTAAGTGTAATTCTAGTTTCAGTACATGCATTCAGACATGGGCATTCAGTGAGGATCGACCTCGTTACTCAGTGATAAAGACTTCCAAGACAATCATGCTAACGATGAAACAGCGCTGAGTTGTTTGTGCAAAACAGATAAGATTCAAAAAGCACTGGCGACAGACATCTAAAAATGCAGATATATAGAGAGCAATTTCTTTATTTCTATCTATCTATCTATCTATCTATCTATCTATCTATCTATCTATCCCTCTTTTCCCTCTCTCTCTCTCTCTACATATATATATATATATATATATATATATATATATATATATATATATATGTATGCTTCAAGGTCCCCAAACATCCTTCCGCGGGTTTTGAAAGACCAGTTGCCATCCAATGCTATAGAAACCAGTCTAACCTGCTAATTACCTAAATATATATATATATATATATATATATATATATATATATATATATATATATACCCAAATATGGGAGGATCTTTGGGGACCTTGAAGCACCTAGTACACCAGGTCTCTGTATTCAGCTCTTCAAAGAGTGTGGTTGGTTCTGCACAAAACATCCACCACTAAAATCAAATCATATGTGCTGGTGTGTTGTTGTCGGATCCTAGGGACTGAGTTGCTGATCCTCATATGTCGAATACGGCGGAAGAGTCTACTATATATATATATTATATATATACAATCGTTTTATTTGTTTTATTTTCTACGATTCAATTTATTTTCCATTAATTTCTCTTCTTTCTTTTTATCTGCGTATATATGTTTATATATGTATCTATGTACATATATATATATATATATATATATATATATATATATATGTGTGTGTGTGTGTGTGTGTGTGTGTGTGTGTGTGTGTGTGTGTGTGTGTGTGTGTGTGTCTTTACGTTAATATATTTCTCACCACACTTTTAAGCAACGGCTGACGGCTTCTAATACCCTGAAAATAGAACATCTGGGTCAGACACTGCACTTTCTGTCACCCTTTTCCGGTTGTGATTCTTTCTTTTCTTTTTTTTAAAGAAATTTGTTTGGCTCATTTTAAATCCTTTTGTAAATTTAGACCATTTACATTTTCGGTCTGATGAGACTTGCTTGTCGAAATAATTCATAATTTATAACCGTGTTTTCGAGATTTGTTAAGCTTTTCCTTGATGCATATTATATTGCTCTATATTCTATAAATTGAGCTCTATATAGACCTATCTTTTTCATATTTTATATTAAAAAGAAACGCTTGCATTATCCTTTCTACGTACGGATTATATATATATATATATTGTTATGGGTCCTTACTATAACTACAGAATGAACTCTTCCTAACACTATGTATACTACGCCTCTCAAGAGAAGGACCAATCGAGTTGAGCCGATAGTAGTTCACTCCAAACCAGACTGACAGTCATACTAACACCTTCCACATCTTGTATTATTATTCCGTGTAATATATCTTCGTTTTTTCTACTCTTGTGTTCGTGTTGTCTTCATTGGTCCTAACCTGGCCCATAACCGTGTCGACGAGGATATTGATGAAATGAATTCTGAAAAAAAAGAAAATAACCTTTTTGCTATCGGTCGTCCATAACAGAGGCGAGGGAGGTATTGAGAGAAAAAAAACAAGTTCTACGCGAAGATTAAAAAAAAAATGAAAAATTTTTTGGACACCAACCTTAATAGTGGTAACGAAGACACGAATTTTACCTGTCAGCCAGAACTGAATCGAATTCTACGCATGAAAATCTTTTCGTACGAAGGTTCCAGAACAACAGGCGACAAAGACCTGAAGTCTACACTGAGAAAAAAGGAAAAATCGTTACAAAAAATTACGGTGTAAACATGGAAGACTTTAAGGTACCAATATTGATACTAATGAAAATGCAATTCGAGCAGCAACAAAAAAATGAGGAAAGACAGACTAGGCTCGAAGAAAAACAATTAGAAATTCAACAGAAAAACGAAGAAAAACTTTTGGAAATTCAACAGAAAAACGAAGAGAAGCAACTCGAACTACAATAATTACTTCAACAGGCAGTAAAAAAATAAAGGACAGAATTCTGGAAATGAACGGCATTCTCGCAAAATGCTATATGGAGCTCTATCAAAGACTTCACTCATGCACCGGACGAAGACAAAATCTTCGCGGCTTACTTCAGAAGATATGAAGATTCATATGAGTTTGATTGCGGGAATTGGTCAGATGCGAAAAAAGTCCGTCTACTACTGAGGAAATTATGGTCAAGCGAATACTCTAAATTCGTAGACTACATCCTACCGAGGAAAACGAATGAGTTGACTTTCAAGGAAGCCGTAAAACTTTTAACGGAATTATTTAGTCCGAACACTTCACTATTCCAGAAAAGGTGGAAATGTTTAAATTTAACAAAAAAGGATAGCGAAGACTATATAACATTCGCTTCCGTAGCAAACAAACTTTGCGATGACTTTAAGTTATCTGAACTCAGCCCTGACAATTTTAAATGTTTGATATTCGTCCAAGGCCGGGTTTCGACTAAAGATGTGAAGATCAGACGGAGAATTCTAACAAAACTTGAGAGTGAACCAGAATTGACGCTACAAAAATTGGCTGAGGACTGTCAGAAATGTATAAGCGTAAAAAAGGACTCGAAAGATATCGAAGAGTCTGGCGTCGCTCACATACGAAAAGTACAACGACAAACACGTTTTTCTCCCTCCTCAAAAACAAAACAAACAAATTATTTTACTACAAAAAATCAAATGAAACCTCAGAAGAAACCTCCACCCAGTCCATGCTATCGCTGTGGGACTTTGCATTGGTACAAAAATTGTTCATACCGCTATAAGACTTGTCTGTCGTGCAATAAAGTGGGACATAAAAGTTCGCACTGTAGAACAAGGAAAGAAAACAAAAGCCGAGCAAGAGTCACTAGAACTGACGAAGCAGACGAGATAAATATACGAAAATACGTACAAGTAGAAATGTTAAACCCAAAACTCAGATTACAATTAGATTCCGGATCAGATTTAACCATTATTAGCTTACAGACGTGGAAGAAATTAAAAAAACCGACCATGTTGAGAACAGATAATATAGTGGCCTAAGAAAAGTTTTTAGCCAGGAGAAATAAATTACAACCAATTTCAAATTTAATTACGTAATGCCTACTCAACATAAATAAACAGTGTTTGGAACTAGTATAGAGTAAGTCCTCCATTTGCTACTTTCAGTGCTTGTATTCGATTTTTCATGGATTTGATCAAGTTATCAACAATCGTCTGATCCATATTTTGCCACTCCTTTAGCAATGTTTCTTTAAGGGTTGACATGGATGTGATTTTGGTTGCACGCTCTCAAAGTCTTCGGTCAAGGTACTCCCAAACGTGCTTTATTGGATTCATGTCAGGTCTTTGGGTTACCCCTAGTAGTGACTTGATTCCTTGCGATTCCTTCTAGGACTTTGCTACTCGTATGACATGGCGCACCATCTTCTTCATAAGATAGACATTGTTGTCAATCTGATTGGTTTCAAATAATGGGGGTATTCCTTTCTCTAATATTTGACAATATTTTGGACCATTCAACCGCTCGTCAACAGGAATCAGCTGAGATTTCCCTTCCCACCAGACAGCGCTCCACACCATTGCTCCAATCAGTCCATGTTTCACGGTCTGTTTCTGCAGACATTCGATGCTCCAAGACTCATTCTGATTTCCTCAAACATAAACCTGTCTCGGATTCGAATGTTGGCAGGATTTACTTTCATCTGACGAAATTACAAACTACCAAAATTCATAAACTTTGCTCTCGAATTCTTTTGCCCAGTCCATAGCTCTGCTCCTGTTAACCCCTGAAATCAAGAGCTTCCTTCCTGCAACTTTTCTTTGATAACCTACCTCTTTCAGAGTCTTTCTCATCGCATATGGCGGTATTTCCATGCTGCTGGCGACATCTTTGACGCTTTGACGACAGATTCTGGTGACTTCCATCTTCAGCGCCCTTTTCCTTCGCTCAGATACGATGTTTGGTCTTCCTGAACGTTGTTCCACACGACAATGTCCTTCTTCATTAGATTTCTTGACAATATTATTAACCGTTTGTTGATTAACCTGGAAAAAACAGGGATTTCTCTATTTAACTTGCCACACTAATGACATCCTATTATTTGCCCTCGTTGAACTTCATCAATTTCCTTACTTCCGCAAACTTTCATTGCAAAGTATAAATCAACTATCGTTCATGGATTAGAGTAGCTTGATACTAACACGGTATTGTCTGAAAAAAAAAAGAATATACCTTATTTCACAAGCCAAAATTGCTGTAATTAAGAGTGGCTAAAAACTTATCAGAGCCCACCGTATAATATCCTACAAACTGTATCTTAAAATATAAATTTAACAAATTACAACATGAAACACACATATCACCACCTCTAGTAAGTATGTCCACAGAAACATGTATGTGTACAAAAGCTGAGTATCATCTACCATGTATTCATTTGTGTAAGCAGAATAACATACATTTTTATTTTTCAAATCTCCCTCAAATGTTAAATTTCGGTATTAATTGACCCATATGGAGTTGATATGTCGTTAAACAAACACTTTAGTCAATCAATCATTCGAATAGCTCACTCCAAAGAACTGCTGCTTTGTGGAACAAACCCGCGACAGGATGTTTTCCAGATCACTACAATCTTAGTTTCTTCAACTTGAGAGTTAACCGTTATATTTGCTGCGTAACCCCATGAACTTCAGTCTGTGCCTTTTCTTACACACATACACACCCAAGCAGTAACACTTTATCTTTGGCCCTTGTGTTGTATATATGTAGAAATTGTTCAATCGTCACTTTATACGAATTTGTCAAATAGGTCTGTGGTGATATATCTCCGTGTTCCGAACGTTCCACTTAAGTGTATGTCCACTGCTACAAACTTTGTGCGTCCAGACTTGGGTTGTGTGGTGACCTTCAGTTCCACGTTTAAGTTGCAAAACAATGTCTTCTTCGTACTCAAAGGAGAATAATGGCAGTCACTGATTAGTCCTTACTTTTTGCTGTCGTCTGCTACCTTGACTTCGAAATCAGTTTTTACTGATGAATACGTCATCAGCATATTGTGGTTCGCGTAAAGTATGGCATAAAGCGTACGTCCACCGATAATAAACCATCGTAGTTTTTTTTTCATGTTATTAGAAATATATTTCTAAAAATATTATATATCTTTAAGAACTGATAAAAGGCTGTCTTCTTTAAGACCTACAGGATACAGTCTTTCTAAGCTATTTTTAAACATTGTTCTGAGAAATCGTTTTTGAACAGCTTAGACGTTTCTAGAAGAATTGGGAGACATCAATGCGACAACTACAGGGGGTCCTCGACATACGTCGAAGATCCTTCCCTGCGGCGCGAAGTAACCTGATTTTGAAGTAGGTCGGAACACCTACAAAAACATCCATGCATCGACCTTACGCTTGGGAGCCAGAAAGTAGGGCAAAAATTCCCCACCCGACAAAAACGACATGAAAGTGAGCGCATGTAACACAATCCAATACGGCGTACAGCCGGTGAAGAAATAACGCAGTCTTCCTCATAGAGCACCGCGTGACGACGTATTATATTATGGAAGATGTTACGGTAACCACGAAACGCCGTACGTAAGCATCTTCCGTATTAAGATAATATTTCCGCATAGGAATTTAGGTTATTTGGTCTTATTGCACTTTGTGTGCATCTAGAGATGTTATTTAAAGTTCCCAAACAGGATGATAGCTGCATAGAAACCACTATTCTCTTCCATAAAACTCCCTTCTTATGCCTAATATATTAATGTTTTGGGGAAAATTGATAGCCTTAGCGAAAGAAGAAGGAGAAAAAGAAGATGCAGAAGAAGCAGCAGCTACAGAAGAACAAGAATCAGAAGGAGAAGAAGAAGAAGAAGAAGATGCAGAAGAAGAAAAAGCAGAAGAATAAGAAGAAGAAGAAGAAGAAGAAGAAGAAGAAGAAGAAGAAGCAGCTACAGAAGAAGAATAATCAGAAGAAGAAGAAGATGCAGAAGAAGAAAAAGCAGAAGAAGAAGAAGAAGAAGAAGAAGAAGCAGCTGCAGAAGAAGATGAATCAGAAGAAGAAGAAGAAGAAGCAGAAGAAGAAGAAGAGAAGAAGAAGAAGCAGCTGCAGAAGAAGAAGAATCAGAAGAAGATGAAGCAGAAGAAGAAGAAGAAGAAGCAGAAGAAGCAGAAGAAGAAGAGGCAGCAGCGGCAAAAGAAGATGAAGCAGAAGAAGAAGAAGATGCAGAAGAAGAAGAAGAAGAAGAAGAAGAAGAAGAAGAAGAAGAAGAAGAAGAAGAAGAAGCTGCAGAAGAACAAGAATCAGAAGAAGATGAAGCGGAAGAAGAAGAAGAAGAAGAAGAAGAAGAAGAAGAAGAAGAAGAAGAAGAAGAAGAAGAAGAAGAAGAAGAAGAAGAAAATCAGTATCAAAAGTTTACTTATTTTAGGATTTTCTTTTAGATTGTTCTTATTGTGCATGGATTGTGTGATTGTAAGTGTGTGCCTGAGCGCGCATGCGTGTGTTTGTGGATATCCATATTTATACTGAGGAATCGATATATGTATCAATATGTCACGCTAAGACTTCTTAATGATGATCTGTCACTCTTGAACGGCTTTTCTAATAATCGTTATTCAATTGACCTCTAAGAATGCGAAAAGCATGAAATCGTTATAAGGCATTTCTGTCAGGTTTATATGCCAAAACCTGAGGTCTTCGAGTAGGCGTTTTTTGAAAAGCTTCAAAAAGTAAGCAAAGTATTAAGAAGCAGGAGAATCTAGTTAGAAAGAAAGAAAAGTGTGATTAATTGTTATGTAATATCGGCTGTCCTATCTGGCAGTGAATGCTGAACAATTTCCTCACGGGTGAAGAAGAGATTTGAGGCAACAAAAATATGTTTCTTTAGAAGGATTTCGAGAATGCCATGAATTGAACATGAGAGAAATGACAAAATCTTAGAGGAAATGGAAACAAAAAGGACACTTGCAATTCACATCTGAAAGAGACAGATGAAATTTCTAGGGCACCTAATGAGGAGGGCATATTGAAGCCACACTTCTTAGAAGAACTCATAAAAGAGAAATAGTTCGGAGTACACCACGAAATCTTCCAACAGAACCCGTTTGGTTCTGAATTCAGAGACTGATTAATAGAATGACTGCAAACCAATGCTAAATAACACAGCGTTTCTGA
>OZ038480.1:95236823-95241823 GCA_964036315.1 Acanthosepion esculentum | reverse complement strand
AATCCTTGGTGTTCGGACTATCCAATGGCAGATACATTTCATTATGAGGGTACAGGGTTGTTTGCTGAGAGAACGAGGTACCGTATTGCATCTAACATCTTTGCCAATCGTGATTACTCTCAGCTCCTTAATAGCGTATTAAACAAGAGTAATTTTTCTGATCCTCATTCTTTCATTCAATTTGAGTTGTTAACATTATTTGCTTATAAGGCTGAATGTTCCACCATTAAATTCTCTTTAAACTTTACTCTAGACTCATCTGAAGTATCGTTGTCTAACTTTCCCTTAAGAACTGAGTCGCTGTTGGGTGATATGCATATAACTCTTTCTATGGTTTCTGCTATAATCTCTAATCTAGACCCCCCCATAAAACCTGTGGACCGGATGGTATCCATGTAATAGTCGTTATGATGTGTGCTCCTGAAGCGGTTCTTATTATCACTAAGCTTTATAATAAATACCTCTCTTTCACTTGCTTTCCTGTCTGCTGGAAATCTGCGCATTTGTGTTCCTTCTACCTCTTTTTAGTAAACTACAGACGGCTCTATTCATTGCTGAATTGGTTAAGCATCTCACATCACAAGACCTTTCTTAAAGCAAACAATATGACTTTCGTTTTTCTAGGTCAACTGCTGATGTATTGACGGTCATCGTGAAAAGAGTCTATCGAGCTTGATATGAGATTGGTGAAGTTCGCGTTGTTGTTTTGGATATCTCGAAAGCGTTCGACAGGGTCTGGCATACAGGTCTTCTCCAGAAGTTGGAAAGTTACCATGTCTACGGACAAAGTTTTGACCTGATCTAGTCTTTCATACTAAATCGTGAAATGAAACTTATCCTTAACGATCAATCATTTAGATCGTGCTGTAATAATGTAGGTGTCATCAGAGCTTTATACACGGTCCTACTTTGTTTTTAATTTTCATTAGTGACATTCCCGATGATATCAGCTCTCCATTTTCTACTGTCTCGATACTTAGACTGATCGGTTCTATAAGGCCAAATTACAAGGTAACCAAAAAAGTTCTGTCCGTTTTTTGATTAGTTATTGAATGAAGTTGAAATATATATGAAATGCGTGTAGCAATTGTTTTCAAATTCGGACAGCCGGAAGTAGGAACATCAGACGTTATAACAAAACACGCGCACCGTGCCAGGCCATCACTTATACGTCGGACAGTTGTGAGAAGGATGGAAGTGTCTAGAGATCTCGTTCGGGGCTGTTTGCTTTACGACTTCAAAGTGGGCTTATCAGCAGCTGCATCGTCGCGGCATATGTCAAGCGTTTGGGGATAGTGGTGTGGATGAACGTACTGCAAGGCGTTGGTTTTAAAAATTCAGCTCTCCATTTTCTACTGTCTCGATACTTAGTCTGATCGGTTCTATAAGGCCAAATTACAAGGTAACTAAAAAAGTTCTGTCCTTTTTTTGATTAGTTATTGAATGAAGTTGAAATATATACGAAATGTGTGTAGCAATTGTTTTCAATTTCAGACAGCCGGAAGTAGGAACATCAGACGTTATAAAAAACACGCGCACGTGCCAGGCCATCAGTTATATACTCGCAGCAATTGAAACGTGTGCAACAGGCATTGCGCCAGAAGGAGCCACCACTGGTGAATCGCAAACGTGTGATTTTCCTCCATGACAACGCCAGGCCGCATGTCGCGCGAGTGGTCAGGGATATCATACAGCAACTTGGGTGCGAGACTTTGTGCCATCCACCTTATTCACTTGACCTTCCGCCATACGATTACCACCTCTTCCACTCCCTGGATAATCATCATCGTGAGAAATCCTTCACCAATGAAGCAGACTTGCACAAAGCCCTCACGGACTTCTTTGCGTCAAAACCCCCAGAGTTCTACCGCAAGGGCATTGAACAGCTGGAGACACGTTGGCAGAAGGTGCTGGATGCCGATGACGATTACTTCGAAGACTAAATATAAGTTACACATACTGTGAAGCGTTTTCTTATTTTCCTTTAAAAACGGACAGAACTTTTTTGGTTACCTTGCAGTAGATGATGTCATAAACGACCTTCACTTTGTTGTTAACTGTTACAAAGAATGACTTTTTAATCTTAAATGCAGCGGAAAAACTGCTCCCTATTAAACATCTGAGAAATCCGTTTCTGTTTTCCATTAGCATGGCTGATGCTAACCCCCTGGAGAGTGACTCGTTGCACCATTTCGGGCTAACATTCACGGCTGTCATGAAGTGGAAACACTATATTGGCTTAATTGCTAAGTCAACTGTTAAGAAAGTTGGTTCACCTTGTCGTACTAGACAATTTTTCTCTTCTGTATCTATCTTACACATCTATAAATATATCATTCGAACATGCTTAGAATATTTTTGCTACATGTGGTCCCAGGCTCTTCCTATATATTTAGAGATCCTTGATAAAATCCAAAGAAGGTCCAGCAATATTATTGGTCCTGACTTGGCATCTCGGATTCAGTCATTTTCCACCGTCATAGGGCCGCATTCATGTGCCTTTCTATAAATACATACATGGTAATTTTTTGGATAAGGTCTTCGTTATGGAACCAAGGCTTTATGAATTTAAGCGCTGAGTAATGAATAGCGGCTCGGATTGATGAATGGGCGAGCCAAGTTCGAATTCCAGTCGAATCCATTACTTTCATTTACATGCTAATACACTTGGGAAAGGTATGAATCCTCTTCTTATCCCCCCCAGCTATGGGCAAATAGTAGAACAGACCGGGTTATGTAGCCTTGGATGGCAACTGGTCTACCGCAGAAAGAAACGGCAACCTATTGCAGGCAAAAATCTGCCTCGTCGAAAGATACATGATTGCCTAAGCGTGTATCCCGCATGGCACATAAAAAGAAAGAAACTAGACGGACGACGATCTTTCATCAACGATGTACAGTTGAGATGGCTAACTGTAACAGTAATTTCTATGATAACAGATTCTTTTCTCGCACTACTCGCTTGTGGAACTATCTTCAGACTTAATGCTTTCCAGTCAACTTTAATCTTCAAAAATATAAATACAATGTCAATCGGTATCTCCTATCAATCGCTATCTGCTCCTGAATAAATAATGTGCCCGGAAAAATATATATAGACCGTCTCTATATTTCATGTCTGTAATTTATTTTCTCATTAGTAATGGATAATTTCTATTTAGAATCCCAGAGAAAATTGTTCTAACGTTGTAGTGGGGGTGGAAAAATGCACTGTTTAAATACTACATTTTCTCTGTCCGAAACACCCGCTTTCTTTCCCTCAATACATACACTCACTTACACACCCATACATACATTCACACGCACATTATTCGGACTGTTATCCTCATATTCATTGCCATATTCACAGTTAATGGGAAATAGCTGAAACACCCGGAAGAGTCATGGCACGTGGAACTAGAAAAATCAACCCGAGTGAACGAAATAAAGGGTTCGGTTCGAAATTCCAATCACCTGAAGAAAGCCGGGGCGTAGAACGGCCGAAATGTTGTGAATTTGGCGGTGAAGTTGGGGATAACAGTCCGAATAATGTAAATAATGTAAGAAATCATAAAACCTCAGCTAAGAGATACATACACCCACACACCCAGACACATACACACACACATACACACGCACGCACGCACACACACACACACACACACACACACACACATATATATATATATATATATATATATATATATATATATATATATATATATATATATATTATTTATTTATTTAAGAACCAAGATTTTTTGAGAACGTTAGATTTCTTCGCTTTGACCATCAAAACTCAGTTCTGAAAAAATAATTTTTCTACCATCTGGCCGAAAACCGATCAACAAAAAAATGTGTGATTTGTTTCATAATTTAGATTCTATACTCCCCTGAAGGCGATATAAACAAGAAATCATCTTGGAAATAAGAACAAAGAAATAAAATAGTGAAATAAAAGAAGTTTAGAATTCAAAGATAATTCCTTGGTTTCTCTTTTCACGGACATGTATGTGACACAAAATGTATGTTGAAATCGTACCCTAAAATATCTTGGGAATCGCTAAGTAGAAAGTTCCATGTTCGCTACATCAGTACACATGTTAGAAATTCGCAAACATTCTTACATTTCCACACTGCAAGCATAAGGCAATGGTTATGCTAATGATAATCATTTGCCTATAAGATTTCACTGACCGAACCGAACCCTTTATTTCGATCGCTCAAGGACACATGGTAGAGTGGACAAAGGCGTTGGTTAGATCCAGTGACAGACCCAAAGAGTGTGAGTTCAATACCCGGTTCAGGCAGTGGAGAACTTTCAGAGGGAAAATTACCAGGAGATAACTGATAACTGACATCCATCAAACATGGCTCGTGGAACTAGAACAGTCTACCCCAGTGATCGAAATAAAGGGTTCGGTTCGAAATTCCAACCACCTGAAGAAGGCCGGAGGGTACAAGGGCCGAAACGTTGTGACAAATATGGCGACAAAGATGAGGACAATAGTCCGACTAATGTAAATACTCTATCTAATCCTATTCAGAAAAATAAATATATAACAAATAACATTTCAGCGCTTAGGCGGATACGTTAGAAGTATAGATTGAAGTAGATTTTTAGAAGGAACTAGCAACCCAATCCTAAACATGAAAGAACGGTGGAAACTTTAATGCTGTTCAAAAGAACGAGGAGGAGTGTGAAACGGACCACAGGCGAACCTATTGAAAAAATAAATAGTCAAAAAAAACATATCAGCGTTTGGGCGGCGGTGCTAGATCTATAGAGTTGAATTAGGCTTTAAAAGAAACCGAAAACCCATTCCTAATGAGGAAACTCTGATCATTCTCAATAGACCGTGAACGAGTGTGAACCGGACGATAGGCGAAACTGTTTAGAAAATTAAATATATAAATAGCAAAGCAAATTTCAGAGTTAAGGCGGCGATTTTAGAAGTATAGATATAAATATATAGATATATAATGATTTTAACTAAAAAGAACGGTTTGAATAGAAATTC
>OZ038480.1:95224323-95234323 GCA_964036315.1 Acanthosepion esculentum | reverse complement strand
AGGAAGCCCTTATCAATACTGGAAAAAGAGATAGCAGTTACATATTTTACTGAGTAATCAGCATCAGTAACTTTCACCCTGCACTATTCAGTGGAACTCACTTCCGGCTCGATGCTTTTCAGCCAAGCTTAATCTGCCAAAATTTAAATACAATGTCAATCGATATCTACTGACTGCTTGATTACCCTTACCTTTTTCCGCTCATTAGTAATATTTATCTTTCTAATTTTTCCACACCGTTGTGTTTTAGTGACTTTACTGACTTACATGAGGTGATACCGCTTAAAAATAATTGTTTCTATAAATCCTTAACAAAAATAAAGTTTTATCGTCAAAATGTTCATGTTATTATTAAGAGGAAATATTTTAATACTTCGTTTCACATGATATCATTTTCAAGTCTTTTTTCACTGGTCTTTCGACTCTCATATCTGAAACTCCTCTCTCACGTGCCACACCTTTTATTTGAGTTGGATCTCTCTTAATTGATTTAATTATCTCTAAGTTGAAATGATGATTACTCCTCTTGTTGTCACCTCTTGATCTAGTTTCTTCTCTATTGTTCTCTCTTTTTTAAACTTATTCACCGTTCTCTTGATGGTTCTTGAATAGACTTTTAAGATGGAAGCCAATGTATGCATGTTGGTGCCATTACTGAAGGCCTGAATGATCCTTTTCCTCTCACTCATTTGTGAAGACAGTGTGTCTGACACAAAAGGATTTTTCAGTTATTATTAAGACAAATTGTGTCAAGATGGTTAAATGTCTTATCTGAAAATCTGGGAAAAAGAGACTCAATTACTTTAGTGTTTTTTAGATATTAAACATTTTGTGGGATGGACAATAATGCTGTAACACGATTTAGACAATTTTGACGTTATATCCGGTATATGCTAGCCTGAAAGAACGTGTATTGTATTTCCCATATTAGAAGTAGTTGTGTGTTGATAATGACTGTATTTCTTTGGAATAATAGTGAGGATTACCACGATGTACGAGACGCCATCTTTCTCATATAATTAAGTAATGAGGCAGCTCTAAGCAAAGTATCTGACTTGTATCCGACTACACTGGCCATGATATGATAGGGAAAAAAAAGAAAAAATATATTTTGCGCCAATAGTTCTTTTACTCCAAAATCTATATTTTCATTTGAATGTGTTCTATATTTCTTGTATAAAAAATATTGAATAAAAAAATATTGAGGAAAAAAAAACGAGAGACAAATACAAAACCAGAGACAGACGGATAAATCATGTTATTTTTACTAATGCGAAAAAGAACAGCAGGTTTAATAAGCCAACGGACATTTTTTATGGAATCATATTAGTAAGATATATTATTTTCAGCAACCAACTTATCATCTGTTCTTATGTATCCAAGAAGATTACCAAAAGGTAATTTGCTGTAAAATAATCATAACACGGAAAAATAAATGTAATTGTTGGCAGATATATGAGATGCTAAAAGAAAGAAAAACTTTAAAAATGCAAAACGAAACGCGAATGAAAAGTAAAACGGAAGACATTAAACGACTTGCAAGTGAGAAAAAAGAAAAGAGATCGGAAGACAATGAAAAGAATCAAGAAAAAAGTGAGGCATCTTGGACAAGAGAAACAAAGTCAGTAACTTAAAATCAGGAACTGACATTAACAACCAAATATTAAAAGATGTTATAGAAAATTGACTAAAAATATGAAAAGAAATAAAGTTAAACGAGTAAGGAAAAGTATATGAACAAAAGTAAAATATATCATGGAAACGTATACGATAAAAATAGTGAACTGTCGGGGGTAATTTTTTATGGTGGAAAAACAAGATTGGCAGGGCATAAAAGAAAAATATATCGAAGAAAAAGAAGAATGTAGGTTCTCAATAAAATAATGGAAAAGGGCAGCTTTGTGAAAAACGCGGAAAAAAATAAAAGATTAAGTATAGATATTGTCAACAAAAATAGATAATATGAGGCAATGTAAACAGAAAATAACGACTACATAGATAGATAGATAGATAGATAGATAGATAGATAGATAGATAGATAGATAGATAGATAGATAGATGTGATCTGACTGAGATAACTAGATAGCAGTGACAAGGCTGAGATAGAGAGATGGGATCAGACTACAGATAGATAGATAGATAGATAGATAGATAGTTATGGGTGAAGTTCGACGTCGTCTAATGGTTAGCGAGATTTTTCTCACCCGATGAGTTATGATTGAGTAGTAATTTCGGCCGTCATTGAAAAGGTACTCCTTAATCTCCTCCTTATGACACATCTAAGCGGCGTTGAGTGTATCCTGATATGACAAGCGTTGTATATATATATATATATATATATATATATATATATATATATATATATATATATAAATATATATATATATGACAAGCGTTGTATATATATATATATATATATATATATATATATATATATATATATGATGAAAATGTGGAAAAGACAAAGCAAAATCCGAATGTGTGAGTTGACCGTTTTTATTTTGTTTTTGTTTTTGTTATAAATAAAAACAGTAAACTCACACATTCGGATTTTGCTTTGTCTTTTCCACATTTTCATTATACCGTCGGATCTACATCCACACATTTGCTTACATATATATATATATATGTATATATGCGTCTGTGTGTGTATATATATATATATATTTAGAAAACCAACCTTCCTGCTACCGCGCTTTTTATCAATTAGGTATCGTCAGGCCGTAATATTTCAAAATTATATATATATATATATATATATATATATATATATATATATATATATATATTAAAACGAAAGAATAGTCCACGTGAGCTTTTTATAATATGTAGATGTATTTGGCCTGGTAGTGAAATTTGAGGGATGAAAAGAAAAAATGATAACACTATTGACACTAATGTCGAGGATATTTATTTTATATATGGAATATATATATATATATATATATATATATATATATATATATATATATATATATATATATATATATATATATATATATATATATTTATAGGTTTTTGACTAAATTGAAGAAAGAAGACAAAGATTTTAAAGTCAGGATTTTCGCATATACCAGTGGCCTTTTTCTACGAGACGAGAAGTGAAGGAAGAATTAGGACTCAGTTTCGCATGGGATGTTGTAGTTGTTGACTAGAGTGTTTGTTGCAAAATCCTATATAGCTGTTTAATCATTAAACTCGGTTTTCACTCATATCATTTATCTTTGTTCTTCAATTTAGTGAAAAGGCCCATGTGTGTATGTATATATACACACACACACACACACACACACACACACACACACACACACACACACACACACACACACACACACACACACACACACGTATGTATGTATGTATATATGTATGTATGTATGTAAGTATATAGATAAAAGACAATAGGAAAACTGCATTATTAGCCGACTCGTTTCCTCCAGCTATTTTCATATGGGGCGTAAGAATCAAAAATTTGTATTAACATATCAGTCACCTTCGGAAAGAGGTCAAGCCGAGGCAGTGCCGGGGCGGGGTGTCCGTTTCAAAGCGAATGATGGCATTCATATACGCACACCGTCTGCTTGTTTTTGAAACACGAGAACACTTATGTAACGAAGGAATCATATTTTTTAAAAAATAATTTTATATATATATATATATATATATATATATATATATATATATATATATATATATGTATATATATGTTGATAATAGTAGTGGTCAATATATATATATGTGTATATATATATATATATATATGTGTTGATAATAGTAGTGGTCAATATATATATATATATATATATATATATATATATATATATATATATATATATATATATATATATATCCAAAAGTATAAAATCCATGTATAGCTGAATATACAATACAGAACTGGAATATAAAATAAAAGGTTCAAGCACTAATATTCCATGGTTATAATTTATTTCATTGGAATCGTAATAACGATCGAATTCATCAGACCTACAAAGTAAAAAACAATACAGAAAATATAACTCCGGATATAAAAAAAATATTACTGAGACTGTACGTGTGAGAGTGAGAAACAACGGTGAGTGGGAAATGTATGAAAGCTCTAGAGAGAAGTGCAACGGAAGAAAGAAGAAAAGAAAAGGCCTGAAAGTGAGGGTGGGGAAATTACAATTAAATGGAGAAGTTCTAAAGAGAGGAGTTAAATAACGGTTCAAATGAGTGAGCTACGGATAAATATCAATTATTATCAGATGCATAATTCAGTACCGATTCGTTGACCTAAAGTTAAAAAAAAAATAGACACCGGAAAAGTCTGGATATATTTCTGCTGACATTCGACACAATAAATTATTATGCGATCCTAATTTAAAATTTACCTAATTTACACTGCCGATGTGTATATTAAAATTTGTCGTCTTGTTTGCATTTACAAAACTTATGTATACATGAATAGAGAAGAGAGGAAGAAAAGACCCAAGGAAAAAGAAAAGAAAAAAAATATATATTTAAGTAATGAAAATCTTGGTAATCCGTAAGGATAATTCCAGGTAGGATGAAATCCGGAGAGCTCAATATTAAATCAGAGCGATTAATTTAATGAAAATAGACAACTATAAGGGTCCATGGAGAGATAGGAATGCTTTTAAATTTATTTTTATTACAATACTTAATAGTGAGGAAGGGGGCAAGGATCAGGCATTGAACTATTTAATAGGTCAACTCACCGGAAACGATGTGGAGAGAACAAAAAAGAAAAAGAAAGAAGATGTAAGAATTAAGAGATTAGTGCTTTGAAGGAAAGAAAGGGGGATATAAATTTGGAAAAGGGAAAATAAGAGAAGAAACGTATGTGGGCATAGAGCGACCGATCTGGAAAAACACAAATTTATATATTTTTTAAATTTTTTTAATATTTTTCGGTTAACGTTTGATACTAATTTACACACCACATACATATTTACGTAAATATATATACATACACCTTAGAGATATACAAATACATATACAACCACATGGACATGTATCGATACGCATACATATACATACATAACCTTACATACACACACATACACATATGCATACATATTTACACACGCATCCATATATATACATATATATAAATACATATACACATGCATACATATACACACATATACACATTTACATATGCATGCACATATACACACATATACATATGTACACGTACCAGCATACACACGCAGATACATACAAGCATCCTCACCTCTAAATACAACCCAATAAATATTTCCGTATATAAACATCTACTATACATGCACCAAAATAAGTGTATGCTTGTAATTACCATAGGGACACCTATAAATATTCGCCTAATTGTAAGTATATCCATGCACATATGCCCATATACAAAAGCATATATATATATATATATATATATATATATATATATATATATATATAGGGTGACCCCAAAAAACGGGAACTTTTTAACAATCTACTAAAACCAAGAGTGATGGAAGAAAAATATTTAGTCCATAGTAATTGAAACCTTAAAAAACGCCATTTAAGAAACATTTAAGAATGATGGAATTTTCATTTTTTTAAAATTATGTCCTGTAGATGGCGTCCTCCTGTACGAATGCATTCTTGAAATCTGCTATTGAGATTCCTCATTGACTGCTGCAACATCTCAGCTGCGATACTGTGAATTTCATTCTCGTTACTAAATTGGCGAAATGTTTACTTGCTCAAGGTCACTGTCTCGCAGTGTTGCCACTTGCTCATGTCTAGCAATACGCACTTCAAAAATTCCCGTTTTTTGTGTCACCCTATATATATATATATATATATATATATATATATATATATATATATATATATATATATATATAAAACCAAGTATAGTATTGGTGTATACGGAATAAATTCCAATAACCAAAATAAATACTATTCTTAAACGCGTGCTCAATACAGAGTAGGGCACATAAAATTTATTTCGAAAATTATAACATAAATATGTTATAAAATCACTACAAAAATGTATTTTCCTCAGTTTCTTCTTTAAATTATTTTATAATATTTTAAACTTAATACAGATTTAATTTAAAATTGGAAATTTTTAATTTTATAGTAAAATTTAATATTAATTAGAATGATTTCTATTTTAGTCTAACCCTAACATTAAAGCAATAATTATTATAATCAAGATTCGTTGTCAGTTTTTTTCAATACTCATATACTTGTATTTTGATTGGTCATTGCAGCTTATGTAACAGTTTTTCCCCTATTGAGGGCTGTTTGATCGATTTGAACCTTTTAAAACCCTTTATTTTACATTCAACACCATCAGTTGATAAGACACCAGAAATGTTGTAACAAAATGACTATTTTTGTAGTAATTTAATATAATATTTATGATATAATTTTCGAATAAATTATATATATATATATATATATATATATATATATGTGTGTGTGTGTGTGTGTGTGTGTGTGTGTGTGTGTGTGTGTGTGTGTGTGTGTGTGTGTGTGTGTGTGTGTGTGATCTCACCAAGGTAAACTCTTTTGGTAAGATTTCGGGAAATGGGTCAAAACGAAAAGTCTTCAGCACCCGCTTTAAAGTAGCAAATATTATCGGATCAACGTTTACCGGCAAAAGACTGCATGCATAAGTCGGTAACAGATATGTCACGATAAAATAGTTTCTCGAGGATTAGGTATGCCAGTTCATAGCTCATCGGAGGCTACTTTGTCATCTGAACACGTAGAGTAATGAAGTGTTGCAATAAAAACAATGGAAATAAAATGGCGGAATGACTAGTCAAAAATTAGATTAAAAAAGATGAATTGGATTTGGCACACGATCACGAGCTTTATTCCGTACTGGAAATATTCTTTTTGTTTTATTTTCTTTGATTTTTGGAAGTCGATTTATCTGATGTTCCATCCATGTTATTCTCAGCGTTTGTCGGTAGAACAACATCTAAGCCGTTTCAAGACTCTCTAAGGATATTAGTCAGCATTTACTGCCATATAGAGGAATACATATCACGTAGCACTTCAGAACAATGTTCCTTGTTTCTAGCGATAATTTAATATCTCCTAATACTTTACTTCGATTTTAGAGAAATTCTTTCTCTAATCATATGCGCTGTCAGATATCTGTGTTATATTTGTTGTTAATTAAGTTAATCACAGATTAAGACAAGAATGCAATAGTACTATAAGACGGACATATAATCCTGAGATGAATGAAAGAAAGAGAAAAAAAAACGAGAAAGGAAGGTACAATGAAAATATTCAAAGAATAAATATAGATTTAATGCTTTCAAAAACGTTATGTCTGAATAGATTTTTACATTTTCATATTTCGAGTTGGGACCGTTCTATTCATTTGATGTTTTTAATCATTCTCGGTCATTTTTTGGATTATGTAGAAACATTAATTTGCATGAATATAATATTTAGCCTAAAACTTGTTGGTTATGACTTCTGCTACACGAAAATAGTTTTGTTCAATTTACATTACAGTGTTTATTTTGACAGCATTGTCGATTTAAGGGTGCCAATTATATTAGTACCAGCAACAGCAACACAAAACCGTACACAGGTCCAGTTTCTGTAATATTAAACACAATTTATAACACGACCATCAAGTCCAAACAATGTAGCTCTATATTCATCTGTTAATATTACTTTTGAGGATCCAATGCAAAAGGATTTGAAATTAATTTGTACGAGAGCATTTAAAAAAAAAAATTAAACCTCTGTTCAAAAAGAAAACAAAAAAATCTGTTTTTATCGAAGTCCGAGGTTTGTCTTTTGGTGTCTCTGATACTGAATGGTTGAAATGCAAATATACTTCATGTGCTGAGATCGCGTATTTTTTTTTTATCTTAAACTTCTTTCGGGACATTCAAATCATCAGGCTTAAAACTGTACGATATTTCAAAATTAAAATCAGACTATCCTCCATTGAGTGAAACATAGGCAGTTATATGCATAAACCTGACATTCTGTATAATAAATGTGAAAAGACGAGTATAAATAAATGGATATTAATTATTTGCACCAAATCATTTTATCATAGTAAAGGTATAAAATATACGATCTAATTCCGGAAGGAAATATGTTCCAACTTTATTTTAGTTTGCCATGCATTAGTTTTAATCTCCGCCTTTTCATAGCAAATTAGCACTGGAACTCCACCACTTCATAGCAAGATAGTACTTAAATTCATTTTCTCTGTGTAATTATGCTGCAAGAAACGGTCTGAGAACAAACGAATGTCTGCTTAGAATTCTGATAGGAATGTAAAAAGCGATCACTAGCCGAAAAGGAAATATTCAAAACCACAATTCTGAACAGGTGGCACGTTTGCTTTGAAGCCCGGTAAGTAAACAGAAACGGTGAAATCACATAGGCCAACAAATATCGCAGTTGTTTTGGGGAACGTGTTTCTTATCATTTCATAGCATGCGGAGTTTCCTTATTGTTCCCCTTTTATTTAATTCACACTTCTCTCCTCTCTATGCATGTCTCTCTGACACAGCAACAGATAACGTGGCTTTGCCAATAACATAAAAATCTGTGAATTAATATGGTAATCAACACTTAGACTTGGTTATTTTAACGCGTCTTTTCATGCACAAAACAGGAACTCGTTTTGGTTTTTCATTCTGCCTCATCGTTTTACTGAATTCCATATCATTGTTTCGTTTTGGTGATTGAGTATATCATACGTTGGCTAATTTAATGTCGGATTCTGTTTGGGGCACCCAATGACAGTCCTAGTTTGCCCCAATAATAATCACTGCCTGACAAAGCAGTATCGTTAATCATATATATATCATACTAATAACGAAAAGAAATTAAAGTAAAATTATTGCAGGTATCTCTCTCACTCTGTCTCTGTCTCTCTAAATATATATATATATATATATATATATATATATATATGAAGAAATATAGTCTTAAAATGTGCTATATTTATGGGATAAATTGCTCAATATCAGAGATAGAGAGTGTGTAAATATAAAAGTTCACTTTTATATATATATATATATATATATATATATATATATATATATATACATATATATATTATGTTAATAACTATACTCGGTTGATATAAAAAATGGATAAACTAATTTGCAAATAAATAAAACAAATAGGTAACTGGGGACAAAATTTGAATAAAAAGAAAGGGCTAAAAGCATCCAAGTAGGCCGGAAAATATCGTCACTGCTGTAATTTCTAGTCCAAAGTAAAAGAAAAAAAATTTGATTAAATAAGAAAAAACGTAAAGTGCTCACTACGCTAAGTAGAGCAGAGTATTAAAAATCCTAGTGAGCCAGGTACTGCCAGGTATGTCGAACCTTGCGTGTGGACTCATTTACTATTCATAGTAAGTCCCACTGGATTTACCACTTAAAAGTGTTGGAGGTCATTTATATTTTTCGTTGAGACCTACACTGTGCAAACAGCAGGATTTCGTACTGGGCTTCCATCTAAATATTTTTTCACAAATACATATTGTCCATTTCCTTTTATTGATGATTAAGTATTTATTAACCTGGATTTAGCTCCGATGATCGAGGTTCGAAACCGGTTGGCGTGCTCGTTTTTCAGTTTTACCTTTTAATTATGATCATGAGTGGAAATAAAAAAAAATTTCTTTTCATGGCGGTCACATATAAACACACACACACATATATATATATATATATATATATATATATATATATATATATAAGTATATTTTATATTAATTGATTTAAAATATGTTTTATCTCGCTACACAGTAATAACCATGTTTCGAAAATGGAAGCCAAAGCCTTTGAATTAAATTTTGTTACCATATTAAAGACATTAGATCAATTTCGAAGCGAATTATACATATATATATATATATATATATATATATATATATATATATATATATATATATATATATATGTGTGTGTGTGTGTGTGTGTGTGTGTGTGTGTGTGTGCATGCATGCATGCATGCCGGTGTGCAAGTTTCT